>JAJUPC010000391.1:0-345404 GCA_023614405.1 Avena insularis
TATGTCAACCAAAACTTCACCGGTAAGGATATTTAAGAGAGTAACAAGAGCTATCCAGAACTAAATCATAACAGAAAGATTACCATGCATATAAGCAACCTTTCTCCTCATGGCGCTTCTGAACATGATCATAGTAGGACATGTCCTGCGTACTCGGAGGGTTGTCCATGCTGATCTATCTGACTATCTCCTTGCACAAGTATCTCACTACACGAAGCTATGAGGGCTATAAACAGAGCAAAGCAGGAAGATATATGGAGTGGATAGTAGTTATATGTCTGGGTGTGAGCCTGTTAGTCCTTTTATAGAGCCCCAACTAGAGCTTGCAATGCCTCAGGTCCACTTTCAAGCACCAGTGGAAACAAGACTTGATCAGGGTAAACATAATTGTGGTGGTTGATGTGTTATTTGTCAGTGCAATAAACATAGTCTCTTATATAATACAGTTTTGTTCAATAAGTAATGTGCAGAAAATAGCAGCATAAAAATACCTTCATTTACCAGTAGAATCAGTACTCAAGTCAATGAAATTAGTATTAGGTATGGTACTGACTATCAAGCTTATCACACTAAACCCTGAAAGAGTATCTTTTTAGGTGGATAACTAGTCAGGTTCCGTCAGAATTGGATGGGACCAAATCCATAGTCGTGCCACGAGTCAGATCTCTTTCTTATGAGTATCCATCCGACAGAAATGTGCACTGAACTTGTAGCTGGATGGAAATGATTTAACATTGAATATTTAGGTGTAAATAGGTCCCTCTTGCATTCATTAGTAGGTGGTTGCTACTTGCATCAGGGGCCATACTTGATTTCATCAACTAAGTGCACATGTCATTATTCATGAATGCCAACATCATCCATGCTCAGAATTAGGCATGAAATTAGTGCTGACAATGAATTGGAAGGTATAGAAAAGAGGACCATGGCATATACTTTGTGATTTGTGTATACTGTGGAATAACTTTGATACAGTAGATATAATTTATCGGTGATTGATAATATTAACCCCACAGGTTAAAATAGAGTTTTTTACTAGTACAGAAACAATCACAAGCACACATAGCAGTCCCAACGAGTCCAAGACTTTCATATGTACCATGCACAAAGGCCGATCCTCCTTAATTATGCAGTGATGGCCTTGTCATGAATTGGCAAGATTCAAAAGTATCTAGCAATGCCTACGCTGTGAAGTTTCAACTTTGCTATTCTAAGCAGGCAAAGACACCATACAGTTGAGCTATCAAATCATGGATAGTACTGTGGACTGACCTGTTCATGCATCAAGTCGGGAGAATAGATTCATCGGAATGGAAAAGGCAAAACATCCTGGCATCTACATGACACCAGCTGCAGTTGGAATTTTTCACAATCTCCCATATCCGCAGCTGTTTCATGGAACAATCAACTTGACTTGAATTGGGCATTATCTTTTTCAAATAAAGAAACGTCCATCACTTAAAGAGTACACCATGAAAGAATCAAGGTTTGTCCTCAAACAAGAAAATATTAATTACAGACTTTGGAACAAGTGTCACAAAGTTAACAAAAGGCCCTGGACAGCATCCATAGCGCTATGGATGGAGTGGAATGGACCACATCTGAACACATCACATATTAAGTCATCGTGGGAGCTACCAGAGGAGCAGATTTAGGGAGAACATCAAAGCTGATGTCTCTGGTTACTGGATGGACCGCGGCATTCCTCTCGAGGTGGTCCCATATAAGCCTTCTCCGCTCCTCAGATGCAGCTTGCTTCTCTTCCTCCTCTTGAAATTTTTTCTGACAAGCCAACAGCAATTTCTGATCCATGTCAAAGAACATTTTCCTGACATTCATTGTAACATTCAGAACTGATTGGTTCCAGTGCAAACGAGCATTCCTTTCCAGTGCTGGATATATGATTGGCAAGATAACTTGGTGGTTTCGAGAGATCAAATCAAACAAGTGTTCGTTGTTCCACAGGTATAAGGCCCTTTCAGCAACCTGTTAGCAACAGCAATATTCTTGAGTTTCCAGGATAACCAGGGGTGTACAGATTGTAGAGTAAAGAAGGTGACAAATAATACCAGAATTTTTTTAATTCGTCAAATGCTACACTGTTGAATGGCACATACAAGTGTTTAGCTTCTCTAAGGTTTATATAGGCATATGAAGAAAAACAATCTTCAATGAACAACACAGGGAAAAGGCAAATAAGGTATTTTCATTGGTGTGATTAATTAGCATTTGCCTTTGTGGCCAATTAACTTGCAGCTACAATTTTTTTAGAGAGCAAATGGCTATGTGAAGAATCTCTGCAAGAATTCTTTGATCAAACTATAATTTCAAAATCATCTTGGCTGTAAATGAGCTACTCCCTCTGTTTAGAAATATAAGATGTTTTAGGTTTGTGAAGTAAATGTATCTAGACACCTTTTAGTGTGTAGATTCATTTGAACCTACACACTAAAAGGTGTCGAGATTCATTTGAACCTACACACTAAAAGGTGTCTAGATACATTAGCTTCACTAACCTTAAACATCTTATATTTCCAAACGGAGGGAGTACTTGTTTCGAAATACAGGTGCCACACAAAAAATTAAATGGATCAAGAGATTCTCAATTGGAGTAACTTCCTTAACAAAATGAGTGTGTTGACAAGCAGCAATGAGAGAGCTAATAAACTATTAAAGGAACTTACAGAAAAAGCATGCATTGGCCAAAATAGATTATTGCTCATTGATATCACAGGACGAAATTTTACCTGAAAATGAGAACTATTCAGGCAGTGTGCAACCTTGCGAAACAATGGAACCATGCACTTCTGGAACTCAGGCATTTCTGTCAATTCCAGCACCTCCTCCAACTCCCCCAAGAACATCATCTCCTTCTGACTGTTCGTCACTGGCCAGTACTTCAACAAGCCTCTGATCACAGTACCTGAGAGTTTCGGTTCCTTGTCAATAAACTGTGTAATGCAGTATGTCAACTGCGGCAGATACATGCCGACCGTCTTTGGTTTATGCAGAGGAATCAATGCCTTCCACAGAAATAACTTATGCTCCTCCTTCAGTGGCTTTGCAAACCCACTAATCACGCTTCCAAACACCTCCAATAGTTCAGCAATCCCATTGTGATGATCATCTTCGGATACAAACCTATAGAAGATATTGCTCACAGCCTTGCGGATGAACGGGCGGTTGCTCATGAATTTTCCATATATCCTATGCAAGACTGTCTTCAAGCAATCCCTTTCTCTAGGATCATCAGAATCTAACAAATCAAGCAGCCTAGAGATGAACGAATTGTCCATGAACTTCCGAGCCACCTTCACATCGACAACTGGAGACGTGACGAACCTGAGGAGCAGCTCGTACACGACCTGTAGGTGGTACCATGAGGGGTCAAAGAATGGATCGTCCTCGTCGGCCTCCGCGGCTCCCCCCACGCCTGGCCGGACCTTGGGCGGGAAGACCCTGAACAGGTTGATGGCGAACATGCCCACACATGCCGAGACCATCGCCTCCGTGAGGGGCTCCTCCGCCGCGCCGAGGCAGTCAACGAGCGACATCAGCACCTGCCGCTTCCTCTCCCTCTCCGGAGAGTCCCGGCCTCGGTCGTTGGAGAAGTCGAACAGCACGCAGCAGACGGTCACCTTCCGGAGGAACACGTCCTCCCTGGTATCCCCCTCTGCCCCGGCGACAACTGGGAGCGGAGGCGACGATCTCATGGGGTCCCACTGCCCCCCGTTCGCGCCGTACGACGTCGGGGGCTTGGAAGGCAGAGAGGCCCAGCCTCCGTCCCCGCCTCCGCCGGATTTGGGCGACTTCCCCGAGAGCTTGCCGATAAACCCCTTCCACATGGCGGCAGCAAACACCCGGTAGCGACGAACCCCTCGCGTCAGGCACCCATTTCAAGGAACCGAGGATAGAGTAGGAGGAAGTAACCCACTACCCACCACACACACAGGACAAGCAGGCGGGCAAAGCGAATCTTGCAAGGCAACGAACGGGGTTGGTCGCCGCAACCCGTGCGGCGGCGGGAGCGCCAGGTACAGATCGCGCAATGTCTGTGGGGGAGGGGTTCAGATCCGTGGGCGAGGCGTCGAGGCCGCCGCCATGGATGGGAGATCTCGGGGCAGGGGGCAGAAAGCGTGGGCGGAATCGCAGTAGGAGCGGAGGGGGAGGAAAGATGGAGTTTACAGCTGTTTGCGGGGAACGATGGCCACCGGAAGAGGAAGGGGTGGCAGGAGGCATCAGGGCCGTCGGTTGCGGCGAACCTGGCCAACGGGCCGGTCACGGCACGCCCTAAACAGGTCTTGTTCGGCAAGGCCCGCCGTGGTCCGTCTCGCTCACGTGCCGGGTTGGTATAGGGACCTGGCCTCGAGGCCCGGGCATGGTCCTAAGATCTGCCGGGCCGACACGTTAGCCTGTTAGACACGCGAGAGATGTAGTCCGTTAGGCACGCCGTGGTAAGAAACATATAAAATAGGTCGGGATAATAGATTGACACAAGGAATGGGTGGTCCAGTGGTTAGAGAGGAAAGAAACGATCACTTGGTCTCGAGTTTGAACCTCCAACTCCGTTATTTTTGCAACTGGCCAGGGTCTAAACGGGTCGTGTCGGGCCGGTCCACGTGCCTAAGGCCGCGGCAGGGAGCAGAAAGCGTGGGCGGAATCGCAGTAGGAGCGGAGCGGGAAGGAGAGATGGAGTTTACAACTGTTTGCGGGGAACGATGGCCACCAGAAGAGGAAGGGCGTGGCAGGACGCATCGGGGCCGTCGGTTGCGGCGTGAATTGCGATTGTGATCGCGTGGTTTCCTTTTATTATTTTTTATTTTTTTACATGCCTTTTTATTTTATTTTAGGAGCCTTCCAAATTGTTAGCCCTTATGTTTTCTACAACATAGATTTCTTGCCTACAATATCTGCGGTGCGAGTGTTTACATAAAACCACCATTTTTTAGTTAAATTTTGAAAAACCACCACTATTCATTTGAATAGTAAAAAACTACCACTTTTTGTCTAATTTATTGCAATGTGCGCTACAGCTATCGAGGCGAATTGACACCAGATCCGATAGGTTGGGCCCACACAACAAACGGCGCTCGAACACACATGTTTGTTGCCATTAACGGAAGGGAGTGGGTCCCACCTGGCTGGGTCGGATAAAACGGCTTGGTTAGATGGTCACAATCACACCCGACCGAGCCGTTGAGCTCAGGATCCGTCATCGTAGGAGCCGTCGTAGTGTCGGTGCCGCTGCACCGCCATTGCCGTTGGGCCAAAAGCGCACTCCAACAGCCACCGTCGCCACGCCGAGCTGGAACGACAGCGAATCCTTTGGCCCTTCTATGCTAGATGTAAGTTCCCCAAATCCTAGGGTTAGGGTTTGATTCAAAATTTGGGATTCGCCTTGATTTACCTAGATTAAAGCCGGTTTCTTTTGCGTTTCTCATTGGATTAGGAGTTTGTCCCAATAGACTACGCCCTCGATACGTGTGTGGACCCAAAGTTTTAAGGGATTGCGGAGCGGTGCTAGGAGGTGTGCCATGGCCACAGTTTGTTGCTGTAGAAATGTGTTGCTTTCGAAGGGACAAACACAGGACGTAGGTTCTACATGTGTCTGATTGACAATGTAAGTTCTACCTAATCTACAAGCTTGACTTCATCTGATATTGTGTAAGTAAGGTTAGCATGGCACAAACAGATATTAAGAGTGATTAGCACAAAACTTTAGTAATTGCAGTGCTTTCTTACTATCCAGTGCAGTAAAATTGGCATTCTTTCTGGAAAAAAGTGATTGCAGTGCTTTCTTATTGTTTAGTGTAGTCCTTCCTTAACTGAAAAAGTAATTGCAGTGCTTCCTTAACTGAAACAATATTCATGCATGAGCACATGTATATGTTGTTTTCATTGATTTAGTTCCTGTTTCTTTTATGCATTTTAGGAAGTCATGAACTATGGATTTCAATCATGGATAGATCATGAAGAGTGGCCAGATACTCTGAAGAATGCACTGAGAAAACTTTGGAGGGTGTATGAAGAAGCCCATACTGGCAGAATCAATGACAATTATGAGAATTGCCTTTTGATTAAGCAATTGTCTGATGAGAAACAGAAGATAGAGAAGAAGCACAATACTTTGTTGGATGATGTCAAGAAGTTCATGGATGCATTAGAGAGGAAGGTGTTTGAGGCCAATTACAAGAAATATCAGGAAGAAATAGAGGCTGCCAAAGAAACTGATAGGAAGCTGGTTGAGGCCACAGACTATGCAGCGGCTCTAAAGAATGAAGTGGAGGTCCTGAAGAAATCTGTGGAAGAACTGAAGAACCTAATGAGAACACATGCTGGTGTCATGAAGGGTAAGAATGAGAAGAATGAAGCTGAAAAGACTGTTCTGAAGGAAGAAAAAAATACTATTCTGAAGGAAGAAAAAAGGTTGAATACCTGTTATATGACCTCTTTCAAGCAAGTTCAGCTCTGAAGAATAAGGTGAAGAAGATAAAGGACATCTGTGAGGAGTAATTGTGTTTGTGTAATGTGGGTTATCCATCCTAAAGTATTGTATGAACTATTTGTTTAAGACAATTGTGTAAGAACTATGTGGGTGAGAACGTGTGCTCTGTGTGTTGATGGAACTAGTGTAAGAACTATTTGTATTAAATGAGATGTGTGCTGTTGTGGAAATGATGTTGAAATTATTTTGTTGGCACTTAAATAATTATTTTAGAAGTAGCGTGTCAATGTTGTCAGGACCCCGAGGGGTGTCGACAACCCTATCTATTATTTTAGAAGTAGCACTTAAATGTTGTCGAGACTCTCGGGGTCTCGACAACCCTATCTATTATTTTAGAAGTAGCATGTCAATGTTGTCGAGACCCCCTGATACGTTCAAAACGTATCTATTTTTCTGAACACTTTTGCTATTGTTTCTTCTATAATTTGTGTGATTAGGATATAACTGATGACCCGCAAGTATAGGGGATCACAACAGTCTTTGAGGGAAGTAAACCCCAATTTATTAATCGACACAAGGGGAGTCAAAGAATATTTATAAGCCTTAACAACTGAGTTGTCAATTCAGCTACACCTAGAAAATAGTCCTGCTCACAGTAGTTTATCAGTAGCAACAGTTTTGTAGTAGCAATGACAAAGTAACAGCAGTAGTAAAATAAAGGCAGTAGTAACAATTATAGTAAATAGTGGGATTTAAGTGCGGTAGGCATAGAGATGGATGGATGAGCATTGCATGGACAAGACAATTTATGTAATAACAAGATCAAGGGCATTTGCAGATAACTAAGGTAAAGTATCCAAGTACTAAGTAATCATAGGCATGTGTTTCATATATAGTCATACATGCTCGCAATGAGAACTTGCACAACATCTTTTGTCCTGCCAGCCCGTTGCAGCGGGGACTCTAGGGAATCTACTGGAAATTAAGGTGCTCCTTTTAATAGAGCACCAGAGCAAGCATTAACACTCCATGAACACACGTGATCCTCACATCACAGCCATCCCCTTCGGTTATCCCGATTTCTGTCACTTCAGGGCCTCAGGTTCTGGACAATGATATGTGTATACAACTTGCAGGTAAGATCATAAACAATAATATCATCATGAATCAATAATATGTTTCGATCTGAGATCATGGCATTCGGGCCCTAGTGACAAGCATTAAGCATAACAAGTTGCAAAAATGTCAAAAAGCTCTAACAATAGATACTAGGCACCACGCCCTAATGATCTTATGCAATTACATGAGAGATCTCATCCAATCCCTACCATCCCCATAGCCTACTGCGGGAGATTACTCACTCATGGATGGGGGAATCATGGATGGTTGATGGAGAGGCGTTGGTGGTGATGATGGCAATGATCTCCTTCAATTCCCCGTCCCGGCAGGGTGCCAGAACGGAGTTTCTGGTTTCGAATCGCGGTTTCTGGTGGTGGCAGCGTAGCGGAACTCTGTCAGAAAAACATCGACCCCCCTAGTGTTTTTAGGTCAGAGGTCGTATGTAGGCGGAAGGAGAGGTCGACGGGGAGACCGAGGCGACCACACCACCCCCTGACGTGGCCTGGCCTAGCCCGCGCCACCAGGTGGTGTGGGCCCCTCGTGGCCCCTCTCCGTATCGTCTTCTGGCTCCGTGAGTCTTCTGGTAAAATAGGAGTTTTGCGATATTTTCTGAGATTTTTCCTGAAAATTGATTTCCTGCACAAAAACGAGACACCAAAGCAATTCTGCTAAAAACAGCGTCAGTCCGTGTTAGTTGTATCCAAATCACACAAATTAGAGAAGAAACAATAGCAAAAGTGTTCGAAAAAGTAGATACATTTTGGACGTATCAATTCCCCCCAAGTTTAGCTTATTGCTTGTCCTGAAGCTATTCAGTTGAAAACTGAGTGCGATAAAAGAAACTTTCACGAACACATTTTCTTCATAAGATGTATATATTCTCAGCATATGAGTAAATACTTAGGTAATTCATAATAAAGATTATGCAAATAAGTCTACTCAATAGTCATGCAAGCTATGAAGAGATTCCAACACAATAATAATAAGCAACATGAAACATAAGCATATACAAGATTGTACTGCTCATAAGAAGGTATGATAAAGCGATATCTCGCTTGCCTTTGATGGTGGAGCAAAACATAAATGCCAAGGCACCTCTGAAGTTCAAGTAAAGACTAGAAATAAAAATATCAAAGATACAAGTATCAAAGTTATGTCACAATTAACTGTGTTCTGGGATAAGCATATTACACTAAGAATGACAGCTATGCTCTTGGGAAAGTGCTCATAGAATAAATGGCGACTCGATATAAAAGTGAAAAAAAAGATTAAAAGGTTTGAAAGGCTTCCAAATGCCTGAAAGTATGGTACTCATTAGCTTTGAGCTCTCATTGCCCCTATCATAAGCATCTTTAAATGGTTAAGGTTAAAGTGAGGTCAAATATGAGTTATATGCTTGACAGATCATAAGCGGAAAATCTCATGTCCCTTGAGTACGAGGGTCGTTCCTCATGCTACTCAACTTTAGTCACAGGTAAGTTTTTGTTGGGCCACGCAGAGATAAAACAAAAAAAATCCCTCTAACGTGGTGATCCCAAGATCTAGCTGAGGTAGAAGGCCACGAGGTTTACCACTAGACGCGCAGTTGCGGATTACTGATGAAGCGCGTCAATTGATGCAGTGCAGTCCTTTGTGATCCGATCGTCCTGGTGCTGATCGTACATCACCTTTGCTGGTATCCACACGTACAAGGAGGAGCACCGGCGACGAACTGCTAGGTTCGTTATGGCAGCAGGACTGCTGTGGAGCTAGGGTTTTCAACACATGGAATGACCTAACCGATCAACGATTAACCATTCTGGGTTACTGTGCTCCACTATATATCAGTGAACATAGGCTCCACTCTCGTGGTCCATTCACTAAAGCCCATATAACATTAGTCACCACGAGTCCGACTCACTAACTCAGTCCTAATCCGGCTTGGGTCCAACCCAACCAGATTTCCGGTTTAGATCCAATCCGAACTTGCTCCCGCTCTTAAGTGTGTGACCCCGCAGGCTCATGGCTACTTGGACACGATTGGAGTCCGACTCTCAATCGATCAGTCGGTAGGGCTCCTAGCAGAACGTGCCGACTCCCAAGTACCAAAGAGTCATGATGACTTGCCTTTCCAATGCGACTTACGTCCGAGTCCCTTTTGCCTCACGATATACCTTGTCAGACTATAGGAGAATATTTGTCATCCCTTAAATAGTCCGACTCTCTTCTCGATCCGAGATAAGTGATTCACCCGACTAACTCTTAGTCGATCGCCTTGGTTAACACTTAACTGAGTCGTGCATGGCCATGCTTTCTGAATCATACCATCCGAGAGGGCCCAGAGAATATCTCTCTGAGTGGAGGGGCAAAATCCCATCTTGGTTATTCACATCACGCAGCTTGATTCTCAGTCGACCCTAACTCTGACTTTATAACTGCCCACTTACGGATCAGCATTTGACAGAACCTAAGTCGGTGATCCTCAACTCGGACTATGCAATAACCTCAGGTCTAAGGATTACATTGATTGAGATATACAAATGACAACTTGTTCGTTGTACCTCAATATGGGTCAATCTGAATCGCTAAACTCTTTAGCTGAATCTGTGTAAGTCGGAATAGCATCACCATGCCCATGACAAGTGGAACCGAGTCATCAAGCCGACTTTCACATTGGTCTAAGTTATGTGTCCAGCACAACCTCAATGACCAAGGATATTTAGTATGATCAACAAGAATGGATAGTTCCACAACCGAATCACATATTCAATGATACACATCAGATGTTCATACAAGGACAACTTAATATCTTTATGAATACAATGGGAAAACATCATCATACATGATTGCATCTAGGGCATATTCCCAACAGTCTCCCACTTGCACTAGAGTCAATCTTCCGACATCACATGTCTAAGCATCTAATGCTCATGGCTCTTGGGTGCGCCTCATGCTTTGGCTGTGGTAACGGCTTTGTCAACGGATCCGCAATATTTGCATCCGTGTGTACCTTGCATAACTTGATATCACCCTGATCCACGAACTGGCGAATCAGGTGGTACCACATGAGTATGTGCTTGTTCTTCTGGTGTTGTCTAGGTTCCTTGGCTTGTGCGATAGCACCATTGTTGTCACAATACACGTCTAACGGATTGGACGAGCCCTGAACCACACCAAGATCCATGAGGAAATTCCTCATCCAAATAGCTTCCTTTGCTGCCTCCGAGGCGGCAATATACCCAGCCTGTGTTGTAGATGCAGACACAGTTTCTTGCTTGGAACTCTTCTAGCTCACAGCACCTCCATTTATAATAAACACGTATCCGGATTGCGAGCGAGAATCATCAGAGTCGGTAAGATAACTCGCATCCGTGTAACCCTTTACACTGATTTCATCTTCACATAAACCAAAAACATATCCTTAGTCCTTCTCAAGTACTTTAGGATATTTTTAGCCGTTGTCCAGTGGATTTCTCCAGGATCAGCCTGGTATCTGCTCATAACACTCAGAGCATAGGAAACATCCGGCCTAGTACAAATCATGGCGTACATGATGGATCCGACTGCATAAGCATATGGAATCGCACTCATCCGACTTCGCTCATCAGTTGTCGAAGGACACTGAGTCTTGCTAAGTTTTACACCATGGGACATCGGTAAGAACCCCTTCTTAGACGATTCCATGTTGAACTTCTTCAACACTTTGTCCAAATAAGTACTCTAACTCAATCCAATGAGCCTTCTTGATCTATCTCTATAGATCCAGATTCCGAGAATATATGTTGCCTCAACCAAGTCTTTCATTGAGAAACTCCTTTCCAATGATTCCTTGGTTTCTTGCAACATCTGGGCATCATTTCCAATCAATAATATGTCATCCACATATAAGATTAGAAAGTTTACTTTGTTCCCACTAAACTTCTTGTACAAACAAGAATCATGATCACTCTTGATGAAGCCAAACGATTTGACTACCTCATCAAAGCGAATATTTCAACTCCGAGATGCTTGCTTCAACCCATAAATGGATTTCTGAAGTTTGCACACCTTGTCAGCATTAGCCGGATCAACAAAACCCTTGGGCTATATCATATACACGTCCTCGGTTAAATTTCCGTTAAGGAAAGCCGTTTTGACATCCATCTGCCATATCTCGTAGTCGAAATAGGCCGCTATAGCTAACATGATCCGAACTAATTTAAGAATCATGATGGGCGAGAAAGTTTCGTCGTAATCAACTCCTTGAACTTGTTGGAACCCCTTCGTGACAAGACGTGCTTTATAGACAGAAACATTTCCATCCATATCAGTTTTCTTCTTAAAGACCCATTTGCACTCGACGGGTCTTGCACCGTCTGGCAGATCAACCAAGTTCCAAACTTGATTTTCATCCATGGACTTTAACTTGGATCTCATGGCTCCAAGCCATGACTCAGAATCAGATCCCACCATCGCTTCTGAATAATTTGCTGGCTCATCACTGTCTAACAGTAATACATCACGAACACTTCGTAATCTCGCCGATCTTCATAGTAATCTGAATCTTTGCTCGCTTAACGACTGGCTCAACCTCCAAGGTTTTTGCCGACTCGCTACTGGCCGGTTCCTCTCGAATTTCTTCGAGCTACATCGTGCTCCCACTTACTCCCAGACTGAGAAACTCTTTCTCAAGAAAGACACTGTTCCGAGCGACAAAAACTTTGCCCTCTTCTCGGTTGTAGAAGTAGTAACCCAGGGTTTCCCTCGGATACCCCACAAAAATACATTTATTCGATTTGGCCGTAAGCTTGTCCGAATACAGTCGCTTGACAAATGCTTCACAACCCCAAATCTTAAGAAAAGACAAACTCGCCTTTTTGCCTGTCCACATCTCATGCGGTGTCTTCTCTACCGATTTTGATGGTATTTTGTTTAGTGTGAACGCTGCTGTTTCTAGACAATAATCCCAAAATGATAAAGGCATATCTGTCCGACTCATCATTGATCGTACCATGTCCAACAAGGTCCGATTCTGCCTTTCCGAAACACCGTTCCTTTGTGGCGTTCCTTGCGAAGTAAGTTGAGGAACTATTCCACAACTCTTCAGATGGTCATCAAACTCATGGATCATGTACTCGCCTCCTCGTTCCGATCGAAGAAACTTTATTTTCTTGCCAAGTTGATTATGTGCTTCATTCTGGAATTCCTTGAACTTTTCAAAGGCTTCCGACTTATATGTTTCATCAAGTAGATATATCCATACAGAATCAAATCATTAGTGAAGGTAATGAAGTACTCATAACCACCCCTGGCTGTCGTGCTCATTGGTCCACATACATCACTATGTACTAGTCTCAACAAGTCGGACACCCTTTCGCAACTCTTTGCAAAAGGTGTCTTGGTCATCTTGCCGAGTAGGCAAGACTCGCATGTCTCGAATGACTCCAAGTCAAACGAAGTTAGGAGTCCATCATCATGGAGCTTCTTCATGCGTTTCCAACTTATATGACCAAGCCGATAGTGCCAAAAGTAAGTCATATTTAGATCATTTGGTTTCAACCTTTTAACATTTATGTTATAAACCGACTCACCATCAAGATTCAAAATAAATAACCCGTCCTAGACGGGTGCAAAGCCGTGAAACATACCATTCAAGTACAAAGAACAACCATTATTCTTGATATTCGACTCATAGCCTTGCCTCATCAAACATGAAGCAGAAATAATGTTTCGACTGAGCACTGAAACATAATAACAATTATTCAGTTCCATAATGAATCCGGAAGGTAAATGAAGCTGCATCGTGCCGACTTCCAATGCAGCAACTCTTGCTTTGTTGCCGACTCGAATATTAACCTCGCCTCTTGCCACGCTCCTAGTTCTTACCAGTCCCCGCAATGAGTTGCAGATGTGAATAACTAATCCGGTATCATATACCCAAGAACTATTAGGTGCATCAGCAAGATATATGTCTATAACATTGCAAACAAGTGTACCTGAGTCGGAAGTCATACCTCCACTCTTGGTTTTATCGGCCAAATACTTGTTGCAGTTCCTCTTCCAGTGGCCATCCGTCTTGCAGTAGAAGCAAGTGGATCCGACTGAAGGAGATGGCTTAGTCCCTGAGGAAGCGCTTGGGACTGTGTCCTGAGCCTGCTTTCCTCCCGACTTAGCCTTCTTCTTAGTCCAAGAACTCTTCTTGAACTTAGCCTTATTATGCACCATCAACACTTGACTGGCGCCCTTCTTGAGATCCGCCTCTGCCTGCTTGAGCATCCCATGCAATTCAGTGAGCTTCTTATCCATACCATGCATGTGGTAGTTCGAAATGAACTGCCCATACACACTAGGAAGAGAGTTCATAATTATATCCGTAGCGAACTCTTCGCTAATGGGGTAGCCAAACCTCTCCAGAGACTGCACATAACCAACCATTTTGATCACATGTGGACTCAGTGGATCACCATCCTTAATCTTGCAACTCAGCAAAGCCTGAGAGACTTGATACCTCTCAGTCTTCTCCTGAGCCTGGAACATACTTTTGAGGCTTTCGATCATATCGTAGGCCTCAACATGCTCGAACTGCTTTTGCAAGTATGGTTCCATGTGAGCCAGCATAAGACAGCTAATATCCATGGACTCATCCTTAGCCCAACGGTAGGCATTGGTGGCAGCGACAGTCGCATTCTCATTTGGCTCATCTGGAAGTGGGTTGTCTAGGACGTGGTCCTTCTTTTCTTGTTTGAGAACAATTCTCAGATTTCGATACCAGTTGGTAAAATTAGTGTCATTCAGTTTATCTTTCTCAAGTATGGTTCTCAACACAAAACCGGATATCTGAGAGTGACTGCTACTTGGTGCCATGATCTACAACAGAAATATGCAAAACACTTAAGACATGTATTCATAAAAGATCAAGCATATTAAACATTTTAATATTTTATGCTCCCACTAGAACCAACACCCCTCCGATGGTTGCATAGTGATTCAGGATCCTAAATAAGCAAGTCGGCTAGTGAGCTTTAGCATCACCGCTAGCCGCCAAGTGATCAAGGTAGACAACTCCTTGTCAATCGCATCTCATACGACTCATGTTGGACGGGTGGCATCACATGCCCCGGCTCCCATCCGACTTTGTCCCGAGCCCCACAACCGTTGTGATAGAACCGTCTAGCTAACCGAGTGTTCCCACAGTAAGAGTCCGACTCGAACCCACCTAGTCGTAAAGAATTGGCAGCACCTCAATTTTATGAGCCCACTACCAAAAATGTTCGACTTGTGATGGTGCAAACACTGGAAGGAAAACCGACTAGACCTTCTTTGAGGGATTAGATTTTACCGACTATCTAATAGAGGTAAAAACAGAGACATAACAATAACACATAATAAAATAATCATAATGTGAAATGGTATGGCTCTCTTCATGGCGATCTCCATCTCCATAAAGCCTGTAGTCCGGCTCGTGCCAACTCTTGTCACTTGTCGTCTTACTCCATGTCGCCGACATGTACATCGCCTTGCATGCCATCTGGTTTCTCCAAACAGATACACTAGCTTAGTAAAGTAAGTTACATGGAGAATCCAACACGCAGGTCGTTATATAATAATATGACAGCACCTAGGCTCCAGCCGCCAGACAAAACCGTGATTCGCAGATCACGTATGGATTACACACATAAATCACATGCACATGAACCATACCATTCACAACTTCCTGCAAAAACAAGTTATGCATAGATACAATATCTACCGGCGTTGTGAAATTCGCAACGACATCTAAGGCGCTACGACAGGGCGAAGCCGACGGTCCCGCTAGCCGGATAGCGGGCGGGGATCGAAGGGGCAGCACCCCTTGCGGGTTCGGGCAGCGCCCGACGATTTTTCCGAAAACGTAGATATCATCTACGATCCGGACATGGATTCCGACCATTGTTCTGATTCGATCAAACTTTTGATCTTCGATCACCGCCTCTGGATTTACGTGTCACAGTCTACCCCGATGGCGGAAGCCGACCGGTAGAGGTATGTCGTTCCACGACCTTAGCAGTATGATCACAGAAATCAGATCTACCATTCCCCGAGTACAGTTGATCCAATCAACCTCGTACAAAACCGATCTATCTCATAGATCGACCACCAAAACATCACATATATCTCATCTACAGCCAATCGCATATCACATATGCGAGATCTCGAGCCTAAAACCAGAAGCTATCGCTCTGATACCACTGTTGGGCCACGCAGAGATAAAACAGAACTTTTCCCTCTAACGTGGTGATCCCAAGATCTAGCTGAGGTAGAAGGCCACGAGGTTTACCACTAGACGCGTAGTGGCGGATTACTGATGAAGTGCGTCAATTGATGTAGTGCAGTCCTTTGCGATCTGATTGTCCTGGTACTGATCGTACAACACCTCTGCTGGTATCCACACGTACAAGGAGGAGCACCGACGGCAAACTGCTAGGTTCGTTATGGCGGCAGGACTGCTGTGGAGCTAGGGTTTCCAACACATGGAATGACCTAACCGATCAACGATTAACCATTCTAGGTTACTGTGCTCCACTATATATAGGGAGTGAACATGGGATCCACTCTCGTGACCCATTCACTAAAGCCCATATAACACTAGTCACCGCGAGTCCGACTCACTGACTCAGTCCTAATCCGGCTTGGGTCCAACCCAACCAGATTTCCGGTTCAGATCCAATTCAAACTTGCTCCCGCTCTTAAGTGTGTGACCCCACAGGCTCATGGCTACTTGGACACGATTGGAGTCCGACTCTCAGTCGATCAGTCAGTAGCGGCTCCTAGCAGAACGTGCCGACTCCCAAGTACCAAAGAGTCATGACGACTTGCCTTTCCAATGCGACTTACGTCCGAGTCCCTTTTGCCTCACGATATACCTTGTCAGACTGTAGGCAAATATTTGTCATCCCTTAAATAGTCCGACTCTCTTCTCGATCCAAGATAAGTGATTCACCCGACTAACTCTTAGTCGATCGCCTCGGTTAACACTTAACTAAGTCGTGCATGGTCATGCTTTCTAAATCATATCATCCGAGATGGCCCAGAGAATATCTCTCCGAGTGGAGGGGCAAAATCCCATCTTGGTTATTCACATCACGCAGCTTGATTCTCAGTCGACCCGAACTCTGCCTTTATAACTGCCCAGTTACGGATATGCGTTTGACAGAACCTAAGTCGGTGATCCTTAACTTGGACTATGCAATAACCTCAGGTCTAAGGATTACATTGATTGAGATATACAAATGACAACTTGTTCGTTGTACCTCAATATGGGTCAATCCGAATCACTAAACTCTTTAGCCGAATCTGTGTAAGTCGGAATAGCATCACCATGCCCATGACAAGTGGAACCGAGTCATCAAGCCGACTTTCACGTTGGTCTAAGTTATGTGTCCAGCACAACCTCAATGACCAAGGATATTTAGTATGATCAACAAGAATGCATAGTTCCACAACCGAATCACATATTCAATGATACACATCAGATGTTCATACAAGGACAACTTAATATCTTTATGAATACAATAGGAAAACGTCATCATACATGATTGCCTCTAGGGCATATTCCCAACAGTTTTTGTCATTATAAGTACATGTGTATCATAGGGAACCGCCAACGGGTACCCCTTTCCCCATGACATAGAAGCTATCTCATATCAAAATGACAAGGCAACAGACATTGAGCATCCCAGCGATCCTTTTATTTACCATGAGCATGGTGCATTTTTTCTCTTCTCTTTTTTTTATATTTTTTTCTGAGGATCCTTCATAGATTGCTCACTATGGTTATGCTGCAAGTTTCCACCCTGATTGGGCATGGCTTAGGCTAGCCGCCTAGGCGTTTCTCTAACACATATACATAACTCCATGGACTTACAAGCTCCCCTTTTATTTCACACCGCCGGCATCCATAAACAAAAGAGCATGATATCAACTGGATAAATATGTACATGTGTTGAAAGCGTTCCCCATGACAACATGGTTCTACTAACTCCCAACTTATAATTTGCAAGCATATAACTTACATAGACAGTCACAATAGTTCAAGTTTATTAAGTGCAAGAAAATAAAGTGTGTCATCAAGTTCGTGAGAGCTTTACTAACTAATTTTCTCTTGACAAGCAAACATTTTATTTGGAAGAAAACAAGGCATAATAAATATGCATGGAATAGCAATGATACTAATAGGTAGATATGGTGGACACTTTTTGACAATTTTGGTTTTGGGGAGTTGGATGCACGAGTAGAGATCATACTCAGTGCAAGTGAAGGCTAGCAATAGAAAGGGAGCGACAATCGAGAGAGCAATAACTATCATAATCTTGCTTGCGACAAAACAAAATTAATTATGGCATAAATGTGACACAAGAACTCTGAGGCAAAATAAATCATCGAGGCTTAACTGACTTTTGTTTAGTCATATGCATGCGTGAGCATGTGCCAAGTCGATTCAAATAAAACATTCAGAGGAGGATACCACAATATCATACCAAGTTATGAATAGATCAATGCAGGCAAACATTTATATGACATGCTACAAACTATTAGCAAGTTGGAACTAATCATAAGAGAGTGATGACCCACAAGTATAGGGGGTGTATCGTAGTACTTTTGATAAATAGGAGTGTCGATCCCAACGAGGAGCAAAACGTGTTGAGTATTGGTTTGGAGCAGGAATTCTCTGTAAATACTTAGCAAACGGATTTTTAGTTTTTTTTGATAAAGCAAAGAAATAAAGTGCAAGTAAATAAAGACAACGAATAATTGCAGCAAGTGGCCCAATCCTTTCTTAGCAAAGGACAAGACGGTTGTAATACTATAAGGACCAAACGTTCTCGAGGACACATGGGAATACTGTCAAGTGCTTTCGTTTCATATAGTTGATTAATCTTCTTTGGTTTGATAAGTGTTGTGTGGGTGAACCTGTGCTAATGTACTGACCTTACTAGGACTAATACATACTTGTGATTAAACCCCTTACAAGCATTCGCAACTACAAGAAATTAATTAAGATAAAAGCCTAACCACGGCCTTAAACTCTGAGATCCTACACTCCCTTGTGCAAAGGTTTCCTAATAGGGGTTCAGGTTTCTGTCACTCCGACAACCCCATAATTAGTAGCCAAATACACAATGCATTCCCCTAGGCCCATAAATGGTGAAAGTCGGCGTTCACATGACACCACTAGAAGAATATCACTACAACTTAAATATTAATCCATTGAATAATACCTCAACACAATTCAACTACTTAAAAATGACTTCTCCCATGTCCTTAAGAACTAAATGAACTACTCACGAGACATCATATGGATTAAGATCAAAGATGATATGATGATGAATAACAATCTGAACATAAACAATAGTTCAATGGTTCCACTCACAAGCATCAACTACAAAAGTAATTAACACTAGGAAAGTTTCCCCTAAGAACTATGCAAGATTCAACACAACTGTTACAACGGGATGGAGTGGTGATGATGGTGCTGGTGGAGATGGTGGTGTGGATGATGATGATGATCCCAATGAAGTCTAGCTTGATGACGGTGTTGATGGCGATGATCTCCCCTCTCCGGGAAGGAGTTTCCCTGGCAGAAATCTGTCTACCAGAGAGCTCTTTCTCTCTGTGTAGTTTCCGCCTCGTAGAGGCGATGGAATCTTTCCGTGGTCTCTGTCCCATGTATTAGGATTTTGAGGAGAAGATATAGGCAAAAGGGCGGAGCAGGAGGTGGGCCAGGGTGGCCACACCCCCTGGTGGCGCGGCCCAGGGTGGCTTGCGCATGGGGGGTGTGGGCCCCTTGTGGCCCATCTCAGCCTCCCCTTCTGGCATCATTTGTCTTCTGGAAAAATATGATTTTCCGTGTATTTTCTGGTATTTTCTGATCTTCGTGAAAATTGCATCCAAACACCGCTTTTTTCCATCAGAATCCTGACTCCGGCAGTTCATCCTCCAAGAATCATCCAACATGCAAAAATAGATGAAATAACATAAGTAACACCTCTTAATAAGAAATATATCAATGAATAACATCAAATTATGATATAGAATAGTGATGCAAAATGGATGTATCAACTCCCCCAAGATTAGACCTTGCTTGTCCCCAAGCGAAAACTAAGGTCAGTAAACGTGCCCATAGGTTTATGGAGTGAAGTGTCGATAAAAAGAATATGGACAAGAAGCATCACACTTACCAATACACAACTCATAGTAGAAAGCAACTCACCATTATATAACTTAACTTGCAACGAGTACGGGAGTCATAATAAAGATGCATAAAGACAAATCATAATTGGTAATGAAAAAACTTTGTTCTTGGTCAGAGAACAGTTGACAAACAGTTTTCAAGCAAAGCTTTTGTAAATAAGTTTATAACAAGAGTCCTTTTTGCTCAAACATAAAAGTCTTTTCACAATGCTAGATTTCAAAGTAATACTCATTCAGATAAGAGTCTTGTGCAAATCAAGGAAGATAGGAAACATGATTGAATAAATCATCCTATGAATGATTGAAACACAACAACTCAAATGCTTGTTGGATAAAGAGAGGAATAGGTTTACTGACTCAACTAAGAAGTAAAAGAAAGGTCCTTCGCAGAGGGAAGCAGGGATTTCAAGTTTCATAAATAGCTTTCAAAAGATTATGGTACTTACTAGCTTTGAGCTCTCATTGTCCCTATCATAAGCATCTTGAGGTGATTAAGGTTAAAGTGAACAAATATGGAGTATATGCTTGACGAAATATAAGTTGGAAATCTCATGTCCCTTGAGTGCGAGGGCCGCTCCTCATGCTACTCAACTTTAGTTACCGGTAAGTTCTTGTCATAGTTAGTACATGTGTATCATAGAGAACCGCCAACGGGGTACCCCTTGCCCCATGATACATGAGCTATCCCATATCAAAATGACAAGGCAAGCAGACAATGAGCATCTCAACAATCTTCTTATTTACCATGGGAAAATGGTTCTTTTTTCTCTTCTTTCCTCTTTTCTATCTCTCTCTTTTTTTATAAGAAGAATGCTTCATAGATTGCTCACTATGGTGATGCTGCAAGTTTCCACCATGATTAGGCATGGCTTAGGCTAGCGACCGAGACGTTTATCTAACACATATACACAACTCCATGGACTTACAAGATCCCCTTTTATTTCACACCGACGACATCCATAAACAAAAGAGCATGATATCAACTGGGTAGATATTTACATGAGTTGAAAGCGTTCCCCGTGACAGCACGGTTCTGCTAATTCCCAACTTATAGGTGCAAGCATATACAACATAGATGACACAATGGTTCAAGTTTATTAAGGTCAAGAAAATAAAGTGTGTCATCAAGTTCGTGAGAGATTTACTAACCAGTTTTCACATAACAAAATAATTTTTAATTTGAAAGATAGATGAAGCTTGAGAATTTACTTGGAATAGCAATAATGCTAATAGCTAGATATGGTGTACTCAAATGGCATATGTTTTGGTTTAAAGGATTGGATGCACGAGATGTATTCCCTCTCAGTACAGGTTTTTGGCTAGGAAGGCTGGGTAGCAAGCAAAGTATTTGAAGGAAACAAGCAAAAATACAAGTGATAAAGACAAACATGCAATCTTCCTTGAAAACACAAAAGATCTTAAATAAAGAATACTAAGCTTCCGAGCCAATCAAGAAAGAAGGAAAATGATATAAAATACCTGTAAGTGCTTTTCTCTTTTCCTTTCAAACCTCAAAAAGTGTTGCTACTGACCAGAGCTTGGTTTGCCAAAACCAATTTAGATTTACTTGATGCTCCCAAAGTGATACTAATACTAATCAACAAGATCAATCATATAATAGAGATTGTAAACTAAAATAAGATGTGCAAAAAGTAAAAGATAAAATTTCTCATTAATATTCCATAAAGGCACTCACACCAAGGGATACATAGATAACCAACTAAAGGGTAGATACTTCCACAATGCAAACCATCCTATATGATAACTTCTCTATTCAAGATATGACTATACTAAAAAGGTAAAAAGATGAAAGATAATGATGTGATACCGCGGCACTCCCCCAAGCTTGGAACAAACCAAGGGGATGCCAAAACCTGATGACGAATTACTCCTTTGGTGGTGGTGTTCCCTTGATAAGCATTTCAATCAGCTTCCTAAAATCCTCAATCTCGAAGGTTAGAGTACGAATCAACTCCGAATTATGCTCAATGCAGTTCATGATCATGTCGGACCGAGAATCCCAGTCCTTATTATTCTTTCCCCACTCTTCCTCCTTAGAGTGTTCCTTCCCTGTATGGTTAGAACAAGACATATCCCAACTAGAGGGCAACTTCCCTTTGGGCAAATTTTGGAATTGCTGCTCATGTATAAGAGTATGGAAGGGGTTCCTGGCACGTGGAGGAAGTGACTGTGGAGCGAGGCAATGGCGCGGGAGGTTTCCCTCCTGTAGACATCCGTGCTGTCCTCCTAAGCTTGATAGGGTTTGCCACTACTCCAATGCTTGCAATAGTAGCGCGGGTGTCCGGATGCTTATTCTCCTTCACTTCTTCTTCATCCTCAACCAAGATCTCCTCCTTGGGGTCTTGAAGATCATCTTCCACAGGATTCTTGCCCTTGTCATTGGCGGAGACCATGGTGCCTCTAAACTTGAGAATATTTTCTAATAGAAACAGATCGAAACGAAAACACGACGAGAACACGATATACGAACCTCGGGGGATCCGGGGGTTATAGATTACGAAGTTTTACGACATAAGGAACGTACAGTGCAAAAACGGGACGGAGACGGACTCCGGGATGGTCTCACCCCTGGTGGCGCGGCTAGGCAGGGTCCGCGCCACTAGGTGGTGTGGCCCACCCGGGCTCCGTTTCCTTTCCTGTTTCATCTTGTAACCTTCCATATGGAATAAAAACAACAAAAATATAAAGAGAAAAGTTTTTCGTGAACCTTTGATTTTCAGCACTTTTACCTATTCGGAGGACTCTACAGATTCCTTCTCTCCAACACTTGAAAGTTCCTTTCATACAAAACCTCACACAATCTTTATGACCCACAAGTATAAGGGGTGTATCGTAGTACTTTCGATAAATAGGAGTGTCGATCCCAACGAGGAGCAGAAGATGCTGAACAATGGTATAGAGCAGGAAATCTGTCACATCCCAAGATTTAGAAATTGGGACTAGAAAAGAAAATTTTGCATTAGCATATCATTCATGAGCATTGCATTGCATTTTGCATCTTGAGAGAACCCAAAATGGAAACAAGGAAATAAACCCTATTTTCTATGAGCCATCTTATTCCTAAAGGGAATTATTTTGGCTTCACAAAAACTCACTACTGCTAGGGCAACATTTATTGCTAAATGTTAACCTAGATAAATCTACTCGATTTTAGAAAATTTTAGAAACAAGTTTGAACTTATTTGAAGTTCAAAAGAAAAAGTTGCGAGGAAAAAAATAAACAGAAATTGGAAAAAGAAAAGAACAAAAAAAGCGAACTAACCTATCCCGTCCGAACCACCCTGGCCTGGCCCACCTAGCCTAGAAGCTACCCCCGGCTAACCGCCGCTAGCCCGCACCCATGGCGCAGTAGCAGAGCCATAACGCCGCAGCCACATCGATCCAGCCAGCCAGCGTCGCCACATCCCGACACGCACCTTGCTGTCATCCCGCCGTCGTGACCAGCCTCATCGCCACCGCCGTGATTCTCGCCCGAATCGGCGCCGAACCGCGCTGCCCCCTCGCCCAAGGCTTGGGCCTCATATAAATCACCATCCCCGCCGCCTCTTGCCCCTCCTCCAATCTTCTGAAACCCTAGCTCGAGCTCGGAATCAAGCTCGATTTCCACCGCCGCCGCCACACTCTCGATAAGCCTCACCGCCGATGTTCCGAGCCCCCTCTCTGCTCCTTGATGATCGCCTTGCTCCATCGATTCACCCCGTGCCTTTTCCCCTTCCCTCTTGTAGCGTAGCACCGTCGATTCCTCACCAAAGTTCGTCGGAGCCGCGGGAGAACGGTCGCCGATCGCCGTCGCTCGGGGAAGAGAAGGACGCTGACGAGGTGACGAGGAGGACCACCGCGAGGAGCTGAACGCCGTCGACCCTGCCGCCATCGCCAAGGACCACCAGAGCGCCGCCACTGACCACCACCTGCGTCGCCGTCGCCATCGACGCCGCCTCCCGCCGGTGAGTGTCCACGCTCAACTCCGGCTGTTGGATCTCGATCCAACGGTGTAGTCCACTAGTGTCGCGCCAGGTGGCAGCCCACTTAACCCAGTCAGCGCTGACGCAATAAAGCTAGTTTCTAGATAATTATAATTGCAGAAAATATATCTAATTTCTAAAATTCATAGAAAATTCATACTTAGTCCAAAAATTAAGTATAATATATCAAATTGAAGCTATTAAAGAGTAGATTATTAATATCTGGTTATATCTAACACTTGCGGTATCTATCCACCGTGAGAATCTAATTAGTTTTAATGGCCACTTAAATCATTAAATTCATAATAAGTCATCTGTAACTCGGAAAAATATAAATAATATGTCCCTGGTTTTAGAATTCCGTGAAGATTATGGATCTGATTTTAGTTTGAATTTTAGGCAATAGAAACTATTTATATTGTTTAAAACTCATTAAACCCTATTTAAATCATAGAAAAAGATCTGTAACTCCAATTAGGGTGAAATCAATGCCTACTGGTTCATATTAAAGCCCTCTAACCAGTACACTCTAGATCCAATTTTAATTCAACAATGAGAACAAAAGTTACAGCAGATATGTTAAAACACCAATAATGGAGGGTAATAATTAATACAAATACTCCTTTGCATAAATTAATCTCTTGCATGCATCATATACATTAGTACTGTTTAGAGAACTAAAACAACAACCTTTGTGACTTATTAACTTGCCATGCATGCATTGTTTATTTGCTTATGATTGTTTATGTTGTATGTATTTATTTGATCGATAGATTGCGAGGAGTGCAACGTGTATGATTGCAACAAGTGCTTGAACGACTTCAGCTGCAACCAAGGCAAGTAGATGCTATTTTGATCATACCATTTTCCTACTATTTTCTATGCATGTGTAGTGTATTTTGTAGATTGCATGTGTAGGAAAGTACTATCGCTATGCTAAATCCTATACACCTTGGTAGGAATTCCTTGTAGATGAACCATCGTATGTCTAGATGTGCTTAGCCATACTGTGATAGACGAGGGCTGGGTTACATCATGTGATAATTGTCGGTGTTAGTGTTGTTTTGAGAAAACTAAAAACAACTTAATCAATAAATCTCCTCGGTGTGATGGGATTGATATTTGTTGGTGGTTTCATTGCGGAAAGGCACCCAGGTATCAAGAGAAAATGATTGGCTTCTTTATCTAGTAGCTTACGTGTATAACCATGTGCCAATAATGAAATGGGCGGTTGGTTGGACTCAGTAGGTTGTGGTAACTCGAACCCACGTATCGAGAGATGTAGATTTTGGTAGGTTGGTACGGTGCGTGTCGGGTTTGGGGAGCTACTTCCCGAACGGTCCCTTCTTGGACTTCTCCCTATCATCACCCAATATGAGAGTGGTGGTACGAGCTAGGCTGGCCAAGTCACATGGGTAAAGTGTACTAACCCCTGCAGGGTGTATAATCTAATCGATTATCCATGTCCCCGGTTATGGACATTTGAGTTGCTTGATATTGAGTTCATGAAATGTTTCTAGCTCATTCAAATTTCATAAAGTACTTAATTTTTTTGGGATAACTCAATTGGGATCTTTTCAAAGAAAATCTAAAAGTGATTATGAAAGTAGGATAAAGTGTTTATGCTCGCAAAATAGCCAAGCTTCCACCTAGCCAAATAAGCATGTAGTTAGGTGTATTGTCTCCTTATTTAGCTCTACTTGCCATATATTTCAAGTATTGACCCTTCGGGGCTGCTACGTTTTATGTTGCAGGTTGTTTGTCCGATTCCGAGTGATCGATTAGGTTGCGATACCCCACTCAACATTTGTTCACTTGTGGGCAATTGAAGATGGAGTCTACTTTATACTATTGCTTCCGTTTGCTATTGAACTATTTGAGCTAGCCTGCGTGCTATGTATTATTATAATAATTTAATACTCTGGATCACTTCGTTATACATGATACACGGATATTTATTTGTTATTCATCTTTACTATCTATGCAAGCCAATGAACCGATACAGGGATTGGCGTGTTGCATGGAGCTATTGTCTTTTCAGAACCGTAGTGTTACAAGATGGTATCAGAGCACGTGTGTTGACCGTAGGATCGTAACCTAGAAATTGATTCGAATTATTAGACACCTTATATTCTTCCTTATGTTATTCTTTCTAGTATTCCTTACCCATGCTAATCTTGCTCTTTCCTTTACATGTCTAGATGGGAGAGTTCACTCACGTGGAGTATGCCGGAGAGAAGTCTGAAAGGATCTTTGGACAGCAATTGGGAAGGCTTGCACTCACTCTATGCTCGCCTTTGCCCATGTTCAAAGGAAGAAGGTTGAACCCCCAAGACGGTGGAGATGAACGCATGGAGATCCACACTATCATCGCCCGGGATCCATCGGTGGAGGACTCCGAGGAACTATGCTATGGGGGATTCTACCACACCTGGGAAGGAGGGTTGGATATCTGCATGCATGAGGCTTTGTCTCGTATGTGCAATATTCACCAACAGAAGTTGAACGATCATTCAGTCTTCCTCGAATTCGGGAAGCGCAACGGAGATGGAGATGTTGTGGTGACACTTGGGGACAGAACATAGATGGGATCCTTTCCTAAGCAAATGGAAGACTTGGAGATACAAGCCGTCCGGATGGAGGAGTCTCTACAAAGCATGATGGAGAAGTACCACCAAGCTCGCGCCACCATTAGGACAAAGGACAACATCATTAGGAACAAGGACGCTATCATCGCTGGTCTCCGAGATCAACTTAACCATTCCGACGAGGATGACGATGATGATAATGACAATGACGATGGAGGTGATGAAGCTGGATCCAACATGGTAGTAGATGAACCCAAGCGAAAGTTTGAATCCCCAAGTGATGAGGATTCGAAATACACCTCAACCTCTTGCGGGAAGAAGAAGCGCAAGTTCACTAAGGCCCCATAGATCTACGCCACTTCAAGGAGGAAGATATACACCAAGTAGCCTTCGTTAGGATTCCGTTAGGCATAGCAATCGATCATATAAAAGCTTGTGTAATAGTAGAAGTAATTATCTTTAGGTTCCTTAGTTTGATACCATGAAGTTCCAGGAGTTTTTGAGAGATATCATAATGAAATAATAATAGTTATATGCCTAAATTCGTGGAGAAATTCGTTGCAGTTTTCTGCCTGACAGGTTTTACTGCACGATTTTTCATTTTAAATTGGAAACTCAGATTAAGCTCATATTCTAGGATCTGGTTCGAAACTTCCTAAGGTATCTGCACAAAAAATTTATAAAATTCTTGACTAGTGTAAGGTGTCCGGAAAAATTCGTGAACACAACAGTAGCTACAGGACAGATTCAGCCTTTACTCCTATCATTGTAGGATCATCCTCAAACACTTTGTAGATGATAGGATACCAAAATAAAGCTTCTGAAACACAAAAACAAAACTATTTTTGCCTTGAGTGTTGGTTGTGATGACTGTTTGCTTGTGTGCCAATTGATTGCTTCATATAGTTATGGGTAACAATACTTCTCTAGTCCTTCTATCTATAACTTATCTGTGTTGTCCCAAACAGATGCCGCCTCGCCGTCAACCCACTGAGATGGAGCAGCTGATGGAAGCCTAGGCACAACTAGCTCAGGTGATGACCCAATTCATGGCTGTCCATAACAATAACAATAACAACAACAATGGGAACAACCAGCCCCAGGGTGATGCACTTGCAAGATTCCTAAGGCTAAGGCCAGCAAAGTTCTCTACTGCACCTGAACCAATGGTTGCCCTCGACTGGTTACGCTCGGTGAACAAAGATTTAGTGACTGTTGGATGCACTGATGCTGAAAAGGTGAGGTTTGCTGCTCACCTACTAGAAGGACCAGCTGCTTTGTGGTGGGATACTTTCCAGATCACCCACCCCTTGGATACTGTTACCTAGACCATGTTTGAGGAAGGTTTCAGGACCAACCATGTCTCTTCAGGAGTTCTGAGTCTGAAGAGGAATGAGTTTCGCAACTTGCGCCAAACCAACCGTACTGTGGCGGAATACATAGAGGAGTTCAACAACCTGTCGCGTTGTGCCCCTGAGGATGTTGACACTAATGCTAAGAGGAGGGAGAGGTTCCTGGATGGCCTCAGTGATGAGCTCTTGGTACAGTTGTTAGTGGTTTACTGCCCCACATTCCAGGAGCTTATGGACAAGGCCAGAATTCTGGAGGGAAAGCACAAGCAAGTGGAAAAACACAAGAGGAAGTACAACATCACAACTCGGGATCACACCATAAGTGTGTCCACCATTACGACAATGGAAAGTCTGGACACAACCATAATGGAGGCAATGGACATAACCACAATGGAGGCAATGGACACAACCACAATGGAGGGAATGGACATCATCTCAATGGGAATCGAGATCTTAGCAATGTGGAGTGCTTCAAGTGCAAGAAGATGGGACATTATGCTAATAATTGTCCAGAAACAAATGATAGGACCAAGGCAAAACCAACAGAGATAGCGACTGTGAACCATGTGCATGCCAAGGAAGTGCTCGACAATCCGAACTTCGTAACTAGTAAGTCCCTGGTCAATTCGTGCATCGCGCTCGTAAATTCTCTATACTATTGCATCACATCCATCTATACTAAAGCATCCATGGATAGGCAAGCGCCATGCTACCATTAAAACCGCAGTTGGATATGCATATCTTTGCCACTAGCTCATCTATATTGGAGTCGTTGGTTTCAGAACAATACTACAGATTGAATAGATAAGAATCAATGCCTGACAAATGGATAGTATGCACACACCTAAAGAAAAGAGGGATCAGATACATGTCGACCTTCGTCTTGGAGATGCCTAGTTTACTTTTCTTAAGGGGGTTAGCCCGAGAACACCACCCCAAACCTTTCTAGCTATTTCGAATCTCGGGACAAGATTCATCTTAAGGGGGATAGTATGTCACATCCCAATATTTAGAAATTGGGACTAGAAATGAAAATTTTGCATTAGCATGTAATTCATGAGCATTGCATTGCATTTTGTATCTTGAGAGAACCCAAAATGGAAACAAGGAAATAAACCCTATTTTCTACGAGCCATATTATTCCTAAAGGGAATTATTTTGGCTTCATTAAAACTCACTACTCCTAGGGCAACATTTATTGCTAAATGTTAGCCTAGATGAATCTACTCGATTTTAGAAAATTTTAGAAACAAGTTTGAACTCATTTGAAGTTCAAAAGAAAAAGTTGTGACGAAAACAAAAAAACAGAAATTGGAAAAAGAAAAGAACAAAAAAAACGAACTAACCTACCCGGCCGAACCACCCTGGCCCGACCCACCTAGCCTAGCAGCTACCCCCGGCTAACCGCTGCTCGCTCGCACCCCCCACGCAGCGCGTAGCCTCAGCGCCACATGGGCCGGCCCACCGCAGCCAGCCAGCCCGCGTCATACATCCCGACATGCGGACCTCATCATTATCCCTGCCGCCTATTGCCCCTCCTCCAATCTTCAGAAACCCTAGCTTGAGCTTGGAATCGAGCTCGATTTCCGCCACCGCTGCACTCTCGTTAAGCCTCGCCGCCGATGTTCCGAGCCCCCTCCCTTGCTCCTCTCTGCTCCTTGATGACCGCCTTGCTCCACCGATTCACCCCGTGCCTTTTTCCCCTTCCCTCTCGCAGCGTAGCACCGTCGATTCCTCGCCGAAGTTCGTCAGAGCCGCGGGAGAACGGTCGCCGATCGTCGTCGCTCGGGGAAGAGAAGGACGCTGACAAGGTGATGAGGAGGACCGTCACGAGGAGTTGAATGCCGTCGACCCTACCGCCGTCGCTAAGGACCATCGAAGCACCGCCGCCGACCACCACCTGCGCCGCCGTCGCCATCAACGCCGCCACGTGGCAGCCCACTTAACCCAGTCAACGCTGACTCGACGCTGACGCAATAAAGCTAGTTTCTAGATAATTAAAATTGCAGAAATTAGATCAAACTTCTAAAATTCGTAGAAAATTCATACTTAGTCCAAAAATTAAGTGTAATATATCAAATTGAAGCTATTCAAGAGTAGATTATTAATATCTGGTTATATCTAACACTTGCGGTATCTATCCACCGTGAGAATCTAATTAATTTTAATGGCCACTTAAATCATTAAATTCATAACAAATCATCTGTAACTCGGAAAAATATAAATAATATGTCCCTGGTTTCAGAATTCCGAGAAGATTATAGATCTAATTTTATTTTGAATTTTAGGAAATAGAAACTATTTATATTGTTTAAAACTCATTAATCACTATTTAAATCATAGAAAAAGATCTGTAACTCTAATTAGGGTGAAACCAACGCCTACTGGTTCATATTAAAGCCATCTAACCAGTATACTCTAGATCCAATTTTAATTCGACAATGAGAACAGAAATTACAGCAGATCTATTAAAACACCAATAATGGAGGGTAATAATTAATACAAATACTCCTTTGCATAAATCAATCTCTTGCATGCATCATATACATCAGTACTGTTTAGAGAACTAAAACAACAACCTTTGTGACTTATTAACTTGTCATGCATGCATTGTTTGTTTGCTTATGATTGTATGGTTGTTTATGTTGTATGTATTTGTTTGATCGATAGATTGCGAGGAGTGCAACGTGTGTGATTGCAACAAGTGCTTGAACGACTTCAGCTGTAACCAAGGCAAGTAGATGCTATTTGGATTATACCATTGTCCTACTATTTTCTATGCATGTGTAGTGTATTTTGTAGATTGCATATGTAGGAAAGTACTATTGCTATGCTAAATCCTATACACCTTGATAGGAATTCCTTGTAGATGAACCATCGTATGTCTAGATGTGCTTAGACATGCTGTGATAGACGAGGGCTGAGTTACATCATGTGATAACTGTTGGTGTTAGTGTTGTTTTGAGAAAACTAAAAACAACTTAATCAATGAATCTCCTGGGTATGATAGGATTGATATTTTTTTGGTGGTTTCATTGCGGAAAGGCACCCAGGTATCAAGAGAAAATGATTGGCTTCTTTATATGGTAGCTTACGTGTACAACCATGTGCCAATAATGAAATGGACGGTTGGTTGGACTCAGTAGATTATGGTAACTCGAACCCACGTAACCAGAGATGTAGATTTTGGTAGGTTGGTACGGTGCGTGTTGGGTTTGGGGAGCTACTTCCCAAACGGTCCCTTCTTGGACTTCTTCCTGTCATCACCCAATATGAGAGTGGTGGTACGAGCTGAGCTGACCAAGTCATATGGGTAAGTGTACTAACCCCTGCAGGGTGTATAATCTAATCTATTAGCCGTGTCCCCGGTTATGGACATTTGAGTTGCTTGATATTTATTTCATGACATGTTTCTCGCTCATTCAAATTTCATAAAGTACTTAATTTTGTTGGGACAACTCAATTGGGATCTTTTCAAAGAAAATCTAAAAGTGATTATGAAAGTAGGATAAAGTGTTTATGCTCGCAAAATAGCCAAGCTTCCACCTAGCCAAAAAAGCATGTAGTATCTAGGTGTATTGTCTCCTTATTTAGCTCTACTTGCCATACATTCCAAGTATTGACCCTTCGGGGCTGCTATGTTTTATGTTGCAGGTTGTTTGTCCGATTCCGAGTGATCGATTAGGTTGCGATACTCCACTCAACCTTTATTTTCTTGTGGGCAATTGAAGATAGAGTCTACTTTATACTATTGCTTCCGTTTGCTATTGAACTATTTGAGCTAGCCTGCGTGTTATGCATTATTGTAATAATTTAATACTCTAGATCACTTTGTTATACATGATACACGGATATTGCTTTATTATTCATCTTTACTATCTATTCAAGCCAATTAACCGATCCGGGGATTGGCATGTTGCATGGAGCTATGGTATTTTTTAGAACCGTAGTGTTACAAAATCCCCGTGAATACTTAGCAAACGGATTTTTAGTGGTTTTCTGACAAGGCAACAAAACAAAGAGCAAGTAACAGAAGTATCGAACAAACGGAGCAAGTGGCCCAATCCTTTCTTAGCAAAGGACAAGCCGGTGGAAATACATATAAGGACCAAACGTTCTCGAGGACACATGGGAATTCTGTCAAGTGCTTTTGCTTCAAATAGCTGAGTACTCTTCTCTGGTGTTTGTAAGTGTTGTGTGGGTGAACCTGTGCTAACATACCGCCCTTTCTAGGACTAATACATACTTGTGATTAAATCCCCTGCAAACATCCATAACTATAGGAAAGTAATTAAGATATAAATCTAACCACAGCCTTAAACTCTGAGATCCTACACTCCCTTGTGCAAAGGTGTCCTAACGGGGGTTCAGGTTTCTGTCACTCTGGCAACCCCACAATTAGTAGCCATATACACAATGCATCCCCATAGGCCCATAAATGGTGAAGTGTCATGTAGTCGACGTTCACATGACACCACTAGAAGAATAGCACCACAACTTAAATACTAAACCATTGAATAATAACTCAACATAGATTCACTACTAACAACATGACTTCTCCCATGTCCTCAAGAACTAAACGAACTACTCACAAGACATCATATGGATCAAGATCAAAGATGATATGATAATGGATAACAATCTGAACATAAACAATAATCCAATGGTTCCACTCACAAGCATCAACTAAAATAGTAATTAATACCAGGAAAGTTTCCCCTAAGAACTAAAGCAATACCCAACACAATTGTTACAGCAGGACGGAGTGGTGATGATGGTGTTGGTGGAGATGATGGTGTGGATGATGATGATGATGATCCTGATGAAGCCTAGCTTGATGATGGTGCTGATGGCGACGGTCTCCCCTCTCCGGGAAGGAATTCCCCTGGCAGAAATCTGTCTGCCGGAGAGATCTTTCTCTCTCGGTGTTTTCTGCCCCCTAGAGGCGGCGGAAATCTATCTGTGGTCGCCCCGCGAGGCTTAGGGTTCCGAAGGGGAAGTTATAGGCGAAGGGGGAGATTCGGAGGCCGGGAAGGTGGGCCACACCTGCCCTAGGCGCGGCCTTAGGTGGGCCCACGCCTAGGGGGTGTGGGCCCCCTGTGGCCCCCTTCGCTCCTCCTTCTGGCTTCCTTCGTCTTCTGGTAAAATAATATGTTTCCATATTTTTCTGGTATTTTTCTGATCTTCGCGAAATTGCACCGAAAAGCCTTCTTTTCCATCAGAATCCAGACTCCGGCAGTCCATCCTCCAAGAATCATCCAACATGCATAAACAGATGAAAAGCCATAAGTAATACCTCATAATAAGACAAATATCAATGAATAGAGGTAAATTATGATATAGAATGGTGATGCAAATTGGGCGTATCAACTCCCCAAAGCTTAGACCTCGCTTGTCCCCAAGAGAATACTGAGCTAAGTAAACATGTCCACAGGTTTATGGAGTGAAGTGTCGATAAAAGAATACGAACAAGAAGCATCACACTTACCATTGCACAACTCATAGAAGAAAGAAACTCACCATTATATAACTTAGCTTGCAACCAAGTACAACAGTCACAGTAGAGATGCATAAAGATAAATCATAATTGGAATTGGCGAACTTGTTCTTGGTCAGAGAACACATGGTAAACAGTTTCACAAAAGCTTTTTATAGAAGTTTCAAAATAGGAGCACTCTTTGATCAAAAAGGTTTTTCACAAGTGAAGGCTTTCAAAGTAATACTCAATAGATAAGAGTTTTGTGCAAACAAGGAAAATGAAGAACATGATTGAATAAATAACCATATGAATGCTTGAAACACAACAACTCAGATACTTGCTAGAGATAGAGAGGAAGTAGGTTTACTGACTCAAACTGGTAACTGGGAGAAAGGTCCCTTCTTAGAGGGTAGAAGGGATTACAAGTCATAAAGAGCTTCCAAAAGATTATGGTACTTACTAGCTTTGATCCCTCATTGCCCCTATCATAAGCATCTTGAGATGATTAAGGTTAAAGTGAACAAAGATGGAGTATATGCTTGATGAAATATAAGTTGGCAATCTCATGTCCCTTGAATATGAGGGCCACTCCTCATGTATACTCAACTTTGGGTCCATGTAAGTTCTTGTCATTGTAAGTATTTGCATATCATTGAGAACCGCCAACGGGGTACCCCTTGCACATGGTACATGAGCTTTCCCATAACCAAAATGACAAGGCAAGCAAACAACGAGTATCTCAGCGATCTTTTTATTTACTATGTGTATAGCTTTTTATTGAGGATGCTTCATAGATGACTCACTATGGTGATGCTGCAAGTTTCCACCATTATTGAGCATGGCTTAGGCTAGCGGCCTAGGCGTTTCTCTAACACAGAATACAAACTCCATGGACTTATAAGTTCCCTCTTTATTTCACACCGTTGACATCCATAGACAAAATAGCACGCTATCAACTATGTAAAACAATGTTGAATCCCCGTGACAGCACGGTTCTGCTAATCCCAACGTATAGATGCAAGCATATACAACTTCGATGTCCACAATGGTTCAAGTCTATTAGGGGCAAGTAAATAAAGTGTGCCATCAAGTTCGTGAGATATTTACTAACTAGTTTTCACATAACAAAATACTTTTTAATTTGAAAGGTAGATGAAGCTTGAGAATTTGATAGGAATAGCAAAAGCTACTAAGTAGATATGGTGGACACAAGTGGCAAATTTTTTTGGGTTTAAAGGATTTTGGAAACATGAGAAGTATGCCTTCTCAAAACAGGTTTTTGGCTAGCAAGGCTGGGTAGCAAGCAAGAGAGTTAAAAGAAACAAGCAAACATACAAGTAATAAAGCCAAACATGCAATCTTCCTTAAAGACACAAAAGAATCTTAAATAAAGAATACTAAGCTTATGAGCCAACAAGAAAGAAAACAAATGATACAAAATACCTGTAAGCTTTTCTTTCTTTCTTTTTCTTTCAAACTAATGCCACTGACCAGAACTCGGTTTTCCAAAACCAATTTAGATCCATCTGATGATCCCAAAGTGGTGCCAATACTGAACAACAAGATCCGTCATATAATAGAGATTGCAAACTAAAAATAAGAAGTGCAAAAAGGTAAAAGATGAGACTTCTCATTAATATTCCAATAAAGGCACTCACACCAAGGGATACATAGATAATCAACTAAAGGATAGATACTTCCACATGCAAACCAAACTATAAGATAACCCTTCTACCATAGATATGAATCCACTAAAAAGGTAAAAGATAAAAGGTAATGGTGGTGATACCGCGGCACTCCCCCAAACTTGGAACAAGCCAAGGGGATGCCAAACCTGATGACAAATTACTCCTTCGGTGGTGGTGGTGTTCTCTTGTCATGGGTCAGAAAAATCTTCCAGCATCTTGCGAAGCCTGTTATTCTCCTCTTGAAGCATATCTACCTTCATCCTCAAAGCACGATACTTATCACAAAACTCGTTGGTAGTTCGAAGGGCTTCCGCTGCCTCAGGGCAGTATACGAGTTCTGGACCGAAAGCTATGATTCCCTGCATGTGACGAGAAAAAGCATCCGCAGTGTTAGTTGCTCCTAAAAAGTATGTTTCCTTCCCCTTATTCATGTGGTGGTGTGTTCTTCCAACTTTGACTCCACGGGCTTCTTGCCTTTGTCGTTGGTGGAGGCCATGGCGCTCTAAACTTGAGAAGATTTCCTGACAGAAACAGATCAAAACGAAAACGCGACGAGAACATGATGCACGAACCTCGGGGGATCTGGGGGGTTATATATTACGAAGTTTCAATGCATAAGGAGGGTTTTGACACGAAAACAAAATGGAGACGGAGTTTGAGGGTGGAACACCCCCCTCAGGCGCGACCAGGCTGGGCCCGCGCCTAGGGTGGGTTTGTCCACCCCGGGCTCCGTTTCCTCTTTAGTTTCGTCTCATAACTTTACTTATGTATTAAAAACATTAATAAAAATATAAAAAGATTGGGGTTTCACGAACCTTCTGTTTTCACCACTTTTACCTATTCAAAGACGAACTATGCAGATCCTTTCCTCTTTCTCCTGAGAATTTCCTTCATACAAGACCTTTGCACAAACTCAATGACAACATTAGTTTAAGAAAAAATAATGAACCTTTGGTACACACTTCAATTGAAAACCCATCAAAACAAAAGCTTCTGTAAGAGGCAAATGCAAATGATGGCAGAAATCTGTCAAAACAGACCAGCAGGTAAATATTGATTTGTTCGAAGACCTTCTGTTGCTCAAATAAAAAAGTGCAGAACTAATGAAAGTTGGGTAACAACCTGGATAACAAGATCAGAAAAATTCAGCTCCATCCGAAGTACTGAGCTTCCTCACGAAATTTTACAATGCAGAACAAAAATCTGTCCTAGGACAGCCACTTTTCACAACTCCTCTACTTCACAAAAGTAGTTGAACTTGACACAAAAACCAAAACAAAAAGGATAAGGAACGGTTATTACTAAGGTAATAACTTCCAAGACTCGACAAAACTCTTGGGTTATCTCCCAACAAGTACTTTTCTTTAATGCCTTTAAGTTAGGCTTGAAACTTCCAAAGATGCTCACATAGGATTTATATATTTGAAATGAAAGAGAGCATCAATGAGCAAATAACCAACACACTTGAGTCTTACCCACTTCCTATGCATGTGAGTATCATGAGAAAACGAATTGTTGAAACAAAAAGCCACAAGCGTAGGAAGACAAAACAAATGCAACTTTAAAGCTTTCAACATAAAACGAGGAAACTTAACATCATTGAGATGCATAAAACCATGTTTCCCTCTCTCAAAATAACTTTTAGTATCACTTTGAATAAAGTTGACAATATAACTGTCACTGGAAACAACTTTATTATCAGAATAAGCATACTTACGGTCATCAAAAAGAGGTCCAAGGTCATAGACTAGATCAATAGAAGCAAGTTGCTCCATCCTGAAATCTTTATTAGGCAAGCTATTTTCACAAGGAGCTTTAGAAAATTTTGAAAAGTTAAACTCATAAGAATCTCCATCAAACTTAGTTAAAACCTTTTCCTTCTTACAATCAATAATATCTCCACAAGTGTTCAAAAAGGGTCTACCAAAATAATAGGACAAGTTTTGCTAGTTGCTGAATTGAGCACTAGAAAATCAGTAGGATACTTAATCTTACCACAGAGAACCTCCACATCTCTTACAATGCCAATGGGGCAAATGGTTTCCTTGTTAGGAAGGACAATAACCACATCAATGTCCTCAAGATCACAAGGACCAATCTCATGCATAATTTCCCTATAAATCTCATAAGCAATACTACTAGAACTAGCACCAATATCATATAAACCATAGTAGCAATGATCACCAATTTTAACAGAAAGCACAAGGACACTAGCTTTTCTAACTTTACTAGGATGAGAAATAATATTAGAAGCGTCTTCACAGAAGACAATATGCTCATCCTCTATATTTCTAGCGACAGTGTCTTTCACAATAGCTACCATAGGTTCATCACTCAAATGCTTACCAGGCTCCACAGTTTTCATTGTACCTTTACTGTTTGCACTAATAATCATAGAATACTCCTTTACCTTAGCTGGGAAAGGCATTTTCTCAACATGGGGTTCAGGCACAATATGATTAGTAGTACAAACTTGAGTACTTCTAACAGGAACATGGCTAGCAACATCTTTATACGGAGCATGGTACTTATTCCACTTCTTCTTGGGAATTTCAATGTAAGAGGCAAAGGCCTTAAAATAGATGGCAATACTTTGAGAATCAAGACCAAACTCATTGCTAATATCACGGAAGCTATCAGTTCCATAAAAGATTTAATGCATTCATAATCATAGTTTATATCTAACTCTCTTCCTTTGTCACTCTCCCAAGCTTCAGCGTTATCTTGAATACGGTCTAGTAGATCCCATTTAGCTTCTTATTTCATACGTGTGAATGATCCAGCACAAGAAGCATCTAGTAAATCTTTATCATGAAGAGAAAGCCTAGCATAAAAGTTATTGTGAATAATATTGTTAGGGATTTCATGAATAGGACATTTAAGCATTAGTAACTTTAATCTCCCCCAAGCTTGAGATGTATTCTCTCCATCAAGAGGCCAAAAGTTATATATAAGATTTCTATCTTTATGAATCTCACTGGGACGATAAAATTTAGAGTGAAAGAGGGATGACATCTCCTCCCATTCCATGGATTGTCCATTCTTTAGCAGCTTATACAATTCTTCAGCTCTCCCTTTCAAGGATATGGAGAGTAACTTCTTCTTCACCTGTTCAGTTGTGATACCTGCACACTTAAACAATCCGCATAATTCATGGATAAAAAGCAAGTGATCACCAGGATGGACAGTTCCATCCCCAAAATAATAATTATCCATAACACGATTAACAATACTTGTAGGTATCTTAAAAGCATCTATCTCAACAGGAGGTGGTTCATCTACTACCCTAGCAGTGGTAGTAGTTTTCCCAAACAGAAATCCAAGTGGGTTATTGAAAGGGCATGTATTCCCCCATGTGTGGTTTTGGTAATTAATGACAATCTCTATGGACTAATGTGTAAATTGAATTTCACTTGTAGGTTTGTCCATTGGCATCACTTGGGCCATGTGTTGGTCTCAAGGTTGGAAGATGAAGAAATGTCCAAGGGCTTTGTGCCCATTGGAATCATGAAGAAAGGAGGAGCTTGAAGGTTGATCAAGGCATGTGCAAAGAGTTTCATCAAGATGGATCAACCTCAAGTAGGGATGAAGAAGGGCGAGCTCAAGATGCGCCATATCTAGAAGATCTCATGATTGAAGCTTTCCATCCTCGTGCTCATGGATTGATGAAGACAAGTTCAAAGAAGAGGTTTCCCCATGGAGTATGGGGGAGCAATTTGCAAGTCTTCATCTTCATCAAGCAAGAGCATCGAAGAAAGGTGTTACCACTATAGAAGAACAAGACGGTCTACATCAAGTTCAAGTGGGATGCTCAAGGCAAAGGTATGTTCTTGATAGGGCTTTTATTTTGCCGGTCTTGTATTGTTAGTTGGGAGACCGGGTTTAGGATATATAGCCGTACTATCAAGAGGGGCTCTCAAGCGGGTGTCTCGTTTGCATCGTTCGGAGAAAGCTCAAACCTTTGCATTCATAGCATCATCTTTCTTGGTTGTTAGTTGGTTCTTGTCCATGAGAGGATCTAGAGCTTGTGGTCACCATCATAACAAGCTCTAGTTCATCATCTAAGGATTTCACTTGCATATCTTATTGCGGTTTTTGATCTTGCGAGTTTTCCGGCTCCACACCTTGGGGGATACTTCACATATATATTCATGATATTTTCTCCCAAGGTGATACCCAATATTTCTGGCTCCACACCTTGGGGGATTCTATTCGTTGTTATCTTTCCAACAAAATTGGTTTCATCCCGTTTGGAGTTCGGATGCAAAAGTTATTGCATTTCTGGTTTTCTGGTTTCTGGAATTACCCTGACCGGAAGTTCCGGCTTCCCACCGGAAGTTCCGCTAGGGAATCTTTGCCACCGAAAGTTCCGGTGGAATTTCCGGGTCTTCTTCCGCTCACTTTTAGTAACCTTCTGTTTTGAATATGTCTATTTGACAGAACTTATGTCGGAACTTCCACCGGAAGTTTCGCTCCCACCGGAAGTTTTGGTGAACCGATGGAAGTTCCGACCAGGATTCGCTTTTTCAGTTTCTCGCTCCGCAGTTTTTGACTGTTGGCTGTGTGCCACCAGAACTTCCGACCTCCCATCGGAAGTTCCGGCCAGGACTCGTGAATGCCCATAACAGGCAGATCTGGGAGCCCTTTAAAAGGGGCTCCTCTTCCCCTTCGTGGGTACTGGCTTTTATTCTTGGTTCTTGGCTTTCTCTCTCTCCATTCTTAACCTTTAAGAAGCTTTCCCTCTCCCTTGCCCTTCCTATGATTCTTGCATATTTTTGAGGGATTTGAGAGAGGAGATCTAGATCTACAATCCCCCCAAGCCAAATCCCTTCTTTGTGAAGGAATCATTGGGATCTAGATCTTGGAGAGTTTTGTGTTCTCCTCTTGTGTTCTTCCTCCCTTATTCCCCCAATAGATTTTGTAGCTTTGTTGGAATTTTGGAGAGAAGGACTTGCCCTTGCATTTGGTGCATAGGTTTGAGTTCTCCTCGGAGATTCAGCGAGTTCAAGCTTGTGAGCTTGCTTCTCTTGGGTTCCTTGGAACCCTAGACGGTTGTGTGGTTGGATTGTTGACCTTTTATGGTCTTGTTGACCTTTTGTGGTCTTGTAGCCTTTTGTGGCATTGTTGGCCTTTTGTGGCATTGTAGCCTTTTGTGGCTTTGTTGTTGGGAGCCTCCAATTGAGTTGTGGAGTTAGCCCCAATCTTGTACGGGTTCGGTAACCGCCCTCAAGCGTCCCATAGTGGAGCGAGTGCCCACCTTTTGTGGTGTGCACTCGGGAGAATAGGGTGAGCCTTTTGTGGTGTCGGTGAGTTGCGTGCTTCTGCATCCGGGGTGAGGCCTTGTGTGGCGTTGGGTGAGCATCGAGCCACCACACCTCGAGGTGACCCATTTGTGGCGTTCGGAGAGCATTGCGCCATCGCACCTCTCCAACGGAGACGTAGCTTCTTTGGAAGTGAACTTCAGGAAACAAATCTTCGTCCCCGCGTCCATCGGTTATCTCTCAACCGAGCCCTTTACTTATGCCCTTTGCTTATGCACTTTACATTGTGATAGCCATCGTGCTTGAAGTATTTATACATTGCTATCACCTTGTTGCTTGTATTGCTTAGCATAGGTTGTTGGTGCACTTAGGTGAACTTAGTGGCTAGGTTTTGTGCTCAATAAATTAAACGTTAGTTTTATTCCGCATTTACTTGAGCCTAAATCGTATTTTTTTAAAGCCTATTCACCCCCCTCTAGGCGAATTCCTTTGTACTTTCAGTTATCCATATTGGAAACAAAGTAACAAGCAGTAACAAGAGCAATACTCATAGTGAAAGTTTCCCTTACTAGTTCCACTCTTCAATAGCGCTTCACTCCCCGGCAACGGTGCTAGAAAATAGTCTTGATGACCCACACGTATAGGGGGTGTATCGTAGTACTTTCGATAAATAGGAGTGTCAATCCCAACAAGGAGCAGAAGGTGCTGAACAGTGGTATGGAGCAAGAAATCCCTGTGAATACTTAGCAAACGGATTTTTAGTGGTTTTCTGACAAGACAACAAAACAAAGAGCAAGTAACAGAAGTAACGAACAAACAGAGCAAGTGCCCCAATCCTTTCTTAGAAAAGGACAAGCCAGTGGAAATACTTATAAGGACCAAACGTTCTTGAGGACACATGGGAATTCTGTCAAGTGCTTTCGCTTCAAATAGCCGAGTACTCTTCTCTAGTGTTTGTAAGTGTTGTGTGGGTGAACCTGTGCTAACATAGCGCCCTTCCTAGGACTAATACATACTTGTGATTAAACCCCTTGCAAACATCCGTAACTACAGGAAAGTAATTAAGATATAAATCTAACCACAACCTTAAACTCTGAGATCCTACACTCCCTTGTGCAAAGGTGTCCTAACAGGGGTTCAAGTTTCTGTCACTCTAGCAACCCCACAATTAGTAGCCATATACACAATGCATCCCCATAGGCCCATAAATGGTGAAGTGTCATGTAGTCGATGTTCACATGATACCACTAGAAGAATAGCACCACAACTTAAATACTAAACCATTGAATAATAACTCAACATAGATTCACTACTAACAACATAACTTCTCCCATGTCCTCAAGAACTAAACGAACTACTCACAAGACATCATATGGATCAAGATCAAAGATGATATGATAATGGATAACAATCTGAACATAAAAATAATCCAATGGTTCCACTCACAAGCATCAACTACAATAGTAATTAACACCGAGAAAGTTTCCCCTAAGAACTAAAGCAATATCCAACACAATTGTTATAGCGGGACGGAGTGGTGATGATGGTGCTGGTGGAGATGATGGTGTGGATGATGATGATGATGATCCCGATGAAGCCTATCTTGATGATGGTGCTGATGGCGATGGTCTCCTCTCTTCGGGAAGGAATTCCTCCGGCAGAAATCTGTCTACCGGAGAGATATTTCTATCTTGGTGTTTTTCGCCCCCAGAGGCGGCGGAAATCTATCCGTGGTCGCCCCCTGAGGCTTAGGGTTCCGAAGGGGGAGAGTCGGAGGCCGGGAAGGTGGGCCACACCTTCCCTAGGCACGACCTCAGGTTGGCCCGCGCCTAGGGGGGTGTGGGCCCCCTGCGGCCCCCCTTCGCTCCTCCTTTTGGCTTCCTTCATCTTTTGGTAAAATAATATGTTTCCATATTTTTCTGGTATTTTTCTGATCTTCACGAAATTGCACCGAAACGCCTTCTTTTCCATCAGAATCCAGACTCCGGCAGTCCATCCTCCAAGAATCATCCAACATGCATAAATAGATGAAAAGCCATAAGTGATACCTCATAATAATACAAATATCAATGAATAGAGGTAAATTATGATATAGAATGGTGATGCAAATTGGGCGTATCAAATCTTCGTTAGCAACATTAGTGTACGCAAAAACAATAAACCTTTGGGTTCAAACTTCAACTGAAATCCATCAAAACAAAAGCTATTGTAGCAACTCCTTTCAAAAGCCCAAAAAGAATTTAAAAGGAAGTTGATTTAAGAGGCAAATGCAAATGATGGCAGAATTTTGTCAAAACAGACCAACAGGTAAAGATTGATTTTTTCACAAATCTTCTGTTGCTCAAATAAAAAAAGTGCAAAACTAACAAAAGTTGGATAACAACTTGGGGCACAAGCATAGAAAATTACATCTCCATCCGAAGTACTGAGATCTTTCATGAATTTTTACAATGCAGCACAAAAATCTATCCCAGGATAACAACTTTTCACAACTCCTCTACTTCTCAAAATAGGTTGATCTTGACACAAAAACCAAACAAAAAGGATAAGGAGCAGTTATTACAGAGGTAATAGCTTCCAAGACTCAAAGAAACAAAGACCCAAAACAAACTAAAATGGGTTGTCTCCCAAAAGCTCTTTATTTATAGCCATTAATATGGGCATGATAATTTCAAAGATGCTCACATAGGAGATATGGATTTGAAATGACAGAGAGCATCAAGAAGCAAATATCCAACACATTTGAGTCTAACCCACTTCCTATGCAAGGGAGTTTCATGAGAAAACAAATTATTGAAACAAAATGCTACAAGCATAGGAAGACAAAACAAATGCATTCAAAGCTTTCAACATAAAGTGGGGAAACTTAATATTATTGAGATGCATAAAACCATGTTTCCCTCTCTCATAATAACTTCCAATAGCACTTTGAATAAAGTTGACAATATAACTTCCACAAGAAACAACTTTATCATCAGAATGAGCATACTTACAATCATCAAAAAGAGGTCTAAGGTCATAAACTGGATCAATAGAAGTAAGTTATTCAACCCTAAAATCCTCATTAGGCAAATTATTTTCATAAGGAGCTTTAGCAAATTTGGAAAAGTTAAACTCATAAGATTCTTCATCAAACTTAGTTAAAACTTTCTCCTTCTTACAATCTATAATAGCTCCACAAGTGTTCAGAAAGGGTCCACCAAAAATGATAGGACAAGTTTTACTAGGAGCTGAACCAAGCACTAGAAAATCAGCAAGATATTTTATCTTACCACAAAGAAATTCCACATCTCTTACAATACCAATAGGGAAAATGGTTTCCTTATTAGCAAGGTGAATAACCACATCAATGTCCTCAAGTTCACAAGGACCAATTTCATGCATAATTTCTCTATAAAGCTCATAAGGAATATCGCTAGAACTAGCACCAATATCACATAAACCATAATAGCAATGATCACCAATTCTAACAGAAAGCACAGGTACACTAGCTTTACTAGGATGAGAGACAATATTAGAAGCATCTTCACAAAAGATAATGTGCCCATCTTCTACATTTTTAGTGACAAGGTCTTTCACAATGGCTACTACAGGTTCAATATTTATTTGTTCATCAGGTTCAACAGCTTTCTTTGTACTTTACCACACTTGTTATAATAGAATGTTCCTTTACCTTGGCAGGGAAATGTATTTTCTCAATATAAGGTTTAGGCAAAATAGGATCAACAGTACAAACTTCAGTATTTCTAACAAGAACATGATCAACAATATCTTTATAAGGTGCATGATACTTGTCCCACTTCTTTTTAGGAATTTCAATATAAGAGGCAAAGGCATTAAAACAATTGGCAATACTTTGAGAATCAATACCATACTCATTACTAATATCATGAAAGCCATCCGTTCCCATAAAATATTTAATGCATTCATAATCATAATTTATACCTCACTTTCTTCCTTTGTCATTCTCCCATGCTTCAGTATTCTCTTGAATACGGTCTAGAAGATCCCATTTAGCTTCTTCCTTCATACGTGTGAATGATCCAGCATAAGAAGCATCTAATAAATATTTATCATGAAGATAAAGCCATGCATAAAAGTTATTGATAATAATATTATTAGGGAGTTCATGAATAGGACATTTAAGCATTAGTAACTTCAATCTCCCCCAAGCTTGGGCTGTACTCTCTCCATCACGAGGCCAAAAGTTATATATTTTGTTCCTATCCTTATGAATCTCACAGGGAGGATAGAATTTAGAATAAAAGAGAGGTACTATTTCCTCCCATTCCATAGATTGTCCATTCTTCAGCAACTTATAACATTCTTCAGCTATTCCTTTCAATGATATAGAGATTAACTTCTTCTTGACTTGTTCCGTTGTGATACCTGCACACTTAAAAAACCCGCACAATTCATGGATAAAAAGCAAGTGATCACCAGGATGGATAGTTCCATCCCCAAAATAATAATTATACATAACACGATGAACAATTCTTATAGGTATCTTAAAAGGATCTATCTCAACAAGTGGTGGTTCATCTACTATCCTAGTAGTGGTAGTAGCTTTCCCAAATAGGAAACCAAGTGGGTTATCCATATTGGAAACAAAGTAACAAACAGAAATAAAAAGCAATACTCACAGTAGAAGTTTCCTTTACCAGTTCAACTCTTCAATAGCGCTTCACTCCCCGGTAACGACGCCAGAAAATAGTCTTGATGACCCACAAGTATAGGGGGTGTATCGTAGTACTTTAGATAAATAGGAGTGTCGATTCCAATGAGGAGCAGAAGGTGTTGACTAGTGGTTTGGAGCAGGAATTCTCTGTAAATACTTAGAAAATGGATTTTTAGGTTTTTTGATAAAGCAAAGAAATAAAGTGCAAGTAAATAAAGACAACAAATAATTGCAGCAAGTGGCCTAATCTTTTCTTAGAAAAGGACAAGCCGGTTGTAATACTTTTTAGGACCAAACGTTCTCGAGGACACATGGGAATACTGTCAAGTGCTTTTGTTTCATATAGTTGATTAATCTTCTTTGGTTTGATAAGTGTTGTGTGGGTGAACCTGTGCTAATGTACTGACCTTACAAGGACTAATACATACTTGTGATTAAACCCCTTATAAGCATCTACAACTACAAGAAAGTAATTAAGATAAAAACCTAACCACGATCTTAAACTCTGAGATCCTACACGCCCTTGTGCAAAGGTTTCCTAATGGGGGTTCAGGTTTCTATCACTTCGGCAATCCCACAATTAGTAGCTAAATACACAATGCATTCTAGATAAAAACATGCTTATGAAAATAGAACTAGAAGTGGTGTTTACACTCAGGACCCTTTATATCCTGAGGGACATCCTAAAAGAATTGAGCAAGATTCTCAACAAGCTAAAAATAGTGGTACCTCTTCTAAAAGAAATAAAAATAAACATAAAGCAGTTGTGGAATCTTTTGAACCTGCTAAGGATCCTAATAGTATATTTGTCTCTGATGCTAAAACTAAAAGTGGTAATGATAAAAATGATGCTCCTGATAAAGAAGAAATTGAAGAAGAACCTGAAAGGCACACTAACAATACTAAGTACACTAAGGAATATTTTGTTGCTAATAAACATGGTAGTGAAAGAGAGCCTTGGGTGCAAAAACCAATGCCTTTTCCTGATAAGAAACACAAGTCAAAGGAAGAAGAACATTATAACAAGTTTGTGAGTGGATGAAACCTTTTTTTTGCAAATTCCTTTGACCGATGCTATTAAATTACCTCCTTATTCAAAGTATATGAAGGATATCGTCTCTAATAAAACAAAGATTCCTAATGAGGAAATTTCCACTTTACTTATTCCTTCAATGGTAAGGTTTCAAAGAAACTTGGAGATCCAGGGATTCCAACTATTCCTCGCTCTATTAAAAATAATTATGTTAGAACTGATTTGTGTGATTTGGGAGCAGGAGTTAGTGTTATGCCTTTTTCTCTCTACAAGAGACTTCAAATGGAAAAATTAATACCAATTGATATATCTTTGCAAATGGCTGATAAGTCTACTACTATTCATGTTGGTATATTTGAGGATGTTCCTGTTCAAGTGGCTCATAATTGTTTGATATTAACTGACTTTGTTGTGCTTGAAATGTCTGAAGATGATAATATGTCTATTATTCTTGGGAGACCTTTTCTTAATACTGCAGGTGCTGTCATTAATTGTAATCAAGGAAAAGTAACTTTTAATGATAATAACAAGGAGCATACTGTCTATTTCCCCAAGAAGATTGATAAGAATTATGGCCTAAATTCAATTGAAAATATTGAAGGCATCCAAGTTGGAGAAATATATTGTCCCATACCATAAGAAGATTATGAAACTATTATGATTGGTACTATTGCTATCAAGGTTGACGTAACATAATAATTTAGTGAAATGCAAAGTTTTGCTTCATATAAAATTGTTTTGGTAACAAGACCTGATCAACCTTGTTAACAAAGGGATTTTTAATGAATAAAACAGTGTATTCACCATGATTATCCTTGCTAACTTTTATTTTATCTATTTTAATTTCTACTTTCACCTTGCTCGTCTTTGTATTGCTAGTTGCTTGCATATTAGAGTGTCTTAGAACTTCTGTAGTTTTAGTTTTGAAATGTTTTTACATCATTCCAAAATCATTTTTCTGCGAGATAATCATTTATTAATTCCTGAAAATTGCTCAAAAATAAAGTTTCTCGAAAAATTCCAGAAAATTCATATTAAACTTTTACACTAGAAAAGGGGCAGAGAGGCACTTGGAGTGACCCAGGGGGGCCACCAGGCAGGCACACCACCTGGTGGCGCAACCACACCACGGGCACGTCTGGCCATGGTGTGGGCCACCCTGGCCCTCCACTTATTCTTCCACCTGCCACTTCTCTCTCTCCGGAGAAAAAAACCATTTCATTGCTCAAACCCGTGTTCTTGATGTTCTTGATCGCGATTTTCGATCTCGTTGCTCAGCCCACCTTTGCTGCTGATATTTGGAGCATTTTTTTCTTCGGTATGTGACTCTTTCGCTTGTCCAAGTAGATTTGTGATTAGTGGATTATATCTTGAGTATTTTGCTACTTTAGGTGACAGGTTATGTGAGCTTGCATGCTTGTTCTTTGCTTAGAGAAATTATTTTGATGCATGTTTAGCACTCTTGCAAGTCCCTATATTAGTCCCTTCATTATGTAGTCGCTTTGCAATTACTTCTTGTGATGTTTGCCTAAAAATTTCAGAAAAAGGAAAATGGACAACCATACTTTTGGAGAAGTGTTTGAGAGAGACACACCTAGGAGGGCAAGGCCTTCTAGATCAGCTTCTTGATTTAGGCCATCATATAATGAAGATCTTATTACACCATGCTTCGGCGATGAGGGAGATGATGGAGATGCGCACCCATCTACCTACCCTTGTTTTGCCTTTTTGCAAGCTGCAGAGATCCTCAATGATTTCTTACTTCTTGTTCAGAGGGTTGGTCTAACCACTTACATGCAGGATGAGAGTGAGCAATATGCTTTTCTCACCAAAACTTTTGTTAAAAGCTTCACTTTCACCAACACCCCTTATAGGTCAACTATTTCATTTAAAATATACGATATGCCTATTACCATGCCATTGGAAAGATTTTTCAGCATTATAGGTATTAACATAGCATTATAGGTATTGACATGACTGGGACAGCAAAGAAGATCCAAGGTCGACCCGCTGATTTGCTGGAGCTTTACCGAGGTGTAACAAATGATGATGACCGCACATCCCAACAAAGGAAGATAAGAAACATTCAACTCCCAATTCTTAGATATTTTGCTTACTACCTTGCCACTAGCATTCTTGGTAGGGAGAACACTAGTAATATTTCTAATTACCATTTAGCTTTTCTTGCTGGTGCACTTAATAATGAAACCAAGTATAATCTTGGTTCTCTCATTGCTCGCCGCCTAGCTACTAGAGGACCCATTTATGGGGGAATTATTGCTGCAAGCATGGTTGTTGCCTTGGAACTTTCTGTTGATCCTAATGATACAGTACTGGCCCCATAGAGGCTTGATATAGATGCTATGAAAGCACATCACTTTGTTACTGCTAACTCTAGTACAAAGAGTTTAGTTTACAGGATGTTGTTTACTGATGGAGATGAGAGGGAAATTCTGTTGCCACAGTCTACTTTGTTCAGTATTTGCAGGAGGCCATGGTCACGCTCCAAGGAGGAGATGGACGAGCAGCTCCGCTTGCTTGGTTTCCACGGGAAGCACCAGGAGGGGGATGCGCCCGCTTATGACTACTCCGCGCACTACGCCAGGGCTTCCTTGAGTTCGTATCAGGACGAAGGCACTTCTTCGTCATATTATGGAGGCGCCCCTTCTTGGCCAGCTTGGGTTTGATCTCCACTTAGGCCAAAAGCCTAAGCTTGGGGGGAGGTATACCGACATCACACTCATCTACATATCATATTTTGTCGGTACTTTGCATATCCATGTTTCGCTTTCTTTTTAGTTTTTGCTCTTGTTCTGTTTCTGCTTTCCAAAACACAAAAAAACCAAAAATATTTTTGTTATTTCTCTTTGTTCTCTTCTTTATCTTTTAGCCTTGGTTTGCTTCACCCTTTTTAGCTTTGGTTTGTTATTCGAAAAAAAAATATTTTGCTTTGATTGCGTTTTGCCTTCAGTTCTTGCTTTAAAAATCAAAAACTCAGAAATATTTGTTGTTCTTCTCTGGTTTTATAAAGTTCGTTGTAGGGTTCAGCAGTCCTCAGTGTCTCCTTGAAGTTTGGTTTTCATATTATTATTCAAGCCACACAAGTGATGGGTCGGGAAGCGGGTGCCAATATAATTGGCCTATTGCCCTACCTCTACCTGGCTAATTATTAAATTAAATAAAAATTAGCCAATATATTCATTTTCACACCGAATAAAATTACAATTTGCAGAGTAGGCAAGTACTAGTGTATATGGTTCCAAGTTCACTCGCAAGTCACAACCATCTAGTAAGATGATCACCCGGGTCTAATCAGAAGCGAACCCCCCTGGGTCACCTCGCGGCTGGTGTGCGCTCAATGGGTCGTTAAGACGAGGATTTTACCTTTGGTTCGGCGCTGGTCGTAATCGACCTGAATGGTCGGTCGATCGATTCCCACGACGATTGCGGAAAGAAAGCGCCACCCTCGTCAGCGCGGGTGTGTACAGATTATATGGGGCAGTGCTAGGCAATGATGATTTATGACAACCCGAGGTGTGGTAAGAGGCTGATATAAACTCTATTTGTTTTCATTTTTGTACATATACTCATTATTGTGGGTATGCTTAGTCTGTTCATGTAAGGTGTATGTTATTTAAATGGATGCTTAGTAGTTCTTGCTCTCTTATGATTAGTTCCAATCTACTAATAATTTGTAGCACGCCATATAAATGTTTGCTTGCATTGTTCTATTCATAACCTGGTATGACATTGTGGTATCCTCTTCTGAATGTTTTATTTGAAACGACTTGGCACATGCTCACACATGCATATGAGTAAACAAAAAGTCAGTTAAGCCTCAATGATTTATTTTGCCTCAGAGTTCTTGTCTCACTTTTATGCCACTATTAATTTTGTTTTGTCGAAAGCATGATTATGATAGTTACTACTCTCTCGATTGTCGCTCCCTTTCTATTGCTAGCCTTCACTTGCACTGAGTATGAGCTCTACTCGTGCATCCAACCCCCCCCCCCAATACCAAAGTTGTCAAAAAGTGTCCACCATAGCTACCTATTAGCATTTATGCTTTGTTTTCTTCCAAATAAAAATGTTTGCTTGTTATGTGAAAATTAGTTAGTAAAGCTCTCACGAACTTGATGGCACATTTTATTTCTTGCACTTAATAAACCTGAACCATTGTGACTGAATGTCTATGTAGTTATATGCTTGCAAATTATAGGTTGGAAATTAGCAGAACCTTTTTGTCATGGGGAACGCTTTCAACATTGCACTTATTCTATTTAGTTGATATCATGTTCTTTTGTTTATGGATCCTGGCGGTGTGAGATAAAAGGGGAGCTTGTAAGTTCATGGAGTTTGTTTATGTGTTATAGAAACGCCTGGGCGGCTAGCCTAAGCCATGCCTAATCATGGTGGAAACTTACAGCGTAACCATAATGAGCATTCTGTGAAGCATCCTCAATAAAAACCTATGCAAGTAGCAAATAAAAAGATCGCTGAGATGCTCATTCTCTGTTGCCTTGTCATTTTGATATGGGATAGCTCCTGTATCATGGGACAAGGGGTACCCGTTTGCGGTTCTCTATGATACACATATACTTACAATGACAAGAACTTTCTTGTGACCAAAGTTGAGTAGCATGAGGTTCGGTACTCGTACGCAAGGGGCATGAGATTTTCAACTTATGATCTGTCAGGCATATAACTCATATTTGACCTCACTTTAACCTTAACCATTTAAAGATGCTAATGATAGGGGCAATGAGAGCTCAAAGCTCATGAGTACCATGATTTCAACATTTGGAAGCCTTTCAAACTTTTCAAATCTTTTCTTTCACTTTTATGTCGAGTCACCATTTTTTCTATGAGCACCTTCCCGAGAGCATAGTTGTCATTCTTAGTGTAATGTTCTTGTCCCAGAACACGGTTAATTGTGACATAACTTTGACGCTCATATCTTTGATATTTTTATTTCTAGTCTTCACTTGAACTTTAGAGGTGCCTTGGCATTTATGTTTTGCTCCAAAAAGAAAGACAAGCAAGATACCACTTTATCATATCTTCTTATGAGCATTACAATCTTGCATATGCTTATGCGTCATGTTGCTTATTATTATTGTGTTGGAATCTCTTCATAGCTTGCATGACTATTGGGTAGACTTATTTGCATACTCCTTATTATGAATTGCCTAAAGTACTTGCTTATATGCTGAGAATATATACATCTTATGAAGCAGATGTGTTCGTGAAAGTTTATTTTATCGCACTCAGTTTTCAACTGAATTGCTTGAGGATAAGCAATAAGCTAAGCTTGGGGGAGTTGATACGTCCAAATGTATCTACTTTCCGGAACACTTTTGCTATTGTTTCTCCTCTAATTTGTGTGATTTGGATATAAATAACGCGGACTAACGCTGTTTTCAGCAGAATTGCTTTGGTGTCTCGTTTTTGTGCAGGAAGTCAACTTTCAGGAAAAATCCTAGAAAATATGCTAAAAATCCTATTTTCCTAGAAGACTGACGGAGCTAGAAAACGGAGGGGAGAAGAGGCCAGAGTGCCCTACACCACCCCCTGGCGCGGGCCACGCCTGGCTGTGCTAGGGCATGGTGTGGCCGCCTCGGGCTACGCCTTGACCCCTCCTTTCACCTACATATACCCTCTGACCTAAAAATAGGGGGGTTCGATGTTTTTCCAGACAGAGTTCTGCTGCGCTACCACCACCAGAAACCGCGATTCAGAACCAGAAACTCTGTTCTGGCACTCTGCCGGCACGGAGAATTGGAGGAGATCATCGCCATCATCATCACCAACGCCTCTCCATCAACCATCCATGATTCCCCCATCCATGAGTGAGTAATCCCCCATAGTAGGCTATGGGGATGGTAGGGATTGGATGAGATCGTTCATGTAATTGCATAAGATTGTTAGGGCATGGTGCCTAGTATCTATTGATTAGTTCTTTTGACATTGTTGCAACTTGTTATACTTAATGCTTGTCACTAAGGTCCGAGTGCCATGATCTCAGATATGAACATGTTATTGATTCATGATGATATTATTGTTTGTGATCTTACCTACGAGTTGTATACACATATCATTGCCCGGAACCCGAGGCCCCGAAGTGGCAGAAATCGGATAACCGGAGGGGATGGTTGTGATGTGAGGATCACGTGTGTTCAAGGAGTGTTAATTCTTTGCTCCGGTGCTCTATTAAAAGAAGCACCTTAATTGCCAGTAGATTCCCTTGAGGCCCCGCTGCAACGGGCTAGCAGGACAAACGATGTTGTGCAAGTTCTCATTGTGAGCACGCATGGCTATATACGGAACACATGCATATTATTACTTAGTACCTGGATGCATTATCTTCATTATCTGCAAATGCCCTTGCCTTGATTGTTACATGAATTGTCTTGTCCATGCAACGCCCGTCCATCCATCCCTATGCGTACCGCATTTTAATCCTGCTGTTTATTACAATTGTTATTACTGTCCTTATGTTACTACTATTGTTATTTTGCTATTGCTACTACAAAATTGTTGCTACTGATAAACTATTGCGAGCAAGACTGTTTCCAGGTGCAGCTGAATTGATAACTCATTTGTTAAGGCTTATAAATATCCTTTGGCTCCCCTTGTGTCGAATCAATAAATTTGGGCTTTACTTCCCTCGAAGACTGTTGCGGTCCCCTATACTTGTGGGTCATCACCCCAGGGGTCTCGACAACCCTATCTATTATTTTAGAAGTAGCACTTAAATGTTGTCGAGACCTCGAGGGTATCGATAACCCTATTTAATATTTTATAAGTAGCATGTCAATGTTGTGGAGACCCCGGGGGTCTCGATAACCCAATCCATTATTTTAGAAGTAGCACTTAAATGTTGTGGCACTGGCACACATAAACATTGTCTGACATGAAAAACATCAAAGCTTACAGGAGCAACATCATAGTTTTATAGGAGCACAGTTAAAAAGTCTTACAAGAACAACATCAAAGTTTTACAACATCATAATCTGACAATAGAGTGGCATTGTTTGACAGACACAACATCAAAGTCTTACATAAACATAGTAACATGCACAAACATCAAAGTCACTTTTTGTAGTTGTTGTGCTTCCCTGCATTTAGGTAGGCCTTCATCCTGCTTGTTGGTTTTGGTGCCCTGGAACTTGTCCTTGGATCTACACCTGATGCTGGAGTACTCCCTGATGCTGCAACCCTTCTGGGTGCAGAAAAAGGTGATGCAGCTGATGTTGCCTTTCTAGGAGCTGCCGATGCAGATGATGTAGCCCTTCCAGGAACTACTGATGTAGCATGGGTAGGCCTTGTATATGGAGGTGTTGGTGCAGCAGTTCTGGAACTAGATGCATCATCAGTGATGTTACCCTTGCTTTCTTGGGCAAAGGAAATTGTGCAGGTAAAGTTAATATGCAGTCTTTGGTGCATTAGTATAGAACTAAAAATACAGATAAATAATACTTACTGTGTGCCTATATTTTCTAAGAAGTAATTCTGGCCTCAACTGTGATGGACATGTGGTATACCTATGTCCAACTAATTTATAGTTGCTGCAATAAATTCTAGCCATCCTTGAGATATCCTTAGGTGCTGGCACATCAAGAACACCCTTTCTCGTAAATGTTTGCTTCCTTCCAGGCTTGTCTATAAAAACAGGTGGATCTATATCCCTGGTATTAGTCTTTGGCCATTCATCAGGAGCAGGGACAGGGTATATCACATGCTTGAAGGCCTCTTTGTACATAGGTTTTTTGAAGAACTCATGTACATAATCTTCAGGGTGCTGACTGATCTTGGTGATGACAGAGCAGGCATGGTTGCATGGGATGCCAGTGAGATCCCATGCTTTGCATCCACAAGTTTTGTTCCTTAAGTCAACTGCATGTATTTCTGTATCCTTAGTGCTAACTTGCCACATGCCTATGTCAGCATTCTGTGCTCTCCATTCTCTAGCATGTTTCTTTGCTTGCTCAAGCTTCTTAGCATAGAATGGAGTAATATCCCACCTTGTGGTCTGTGCTTTCCTCCTAACACGACTGTACTTCACCATCAGCTTGTCTTTGATTCCATCAAGCATTGTCTTTATAGGTTTACCCCTCACATCCAATATCTCTTTGTTGAACACTTCACTAAGATTTTTCACTACTAGATCAGTCTTGCAATTAGTATCAAAAGCATGCCTGGACCATGCTTCAACTGGAATTTGCATAATCCAATTGCAAGATTCCTCACATTCTTTCTTGATCCCTTCCATTGCTTTATCATACCCAAACTTGGTATATGCATAACTTGCATCAAATATGAGTTTTTTGAGCTCTTCTCCTATAAACCCAGCTGAATTAAAGTTGGCATAGTTATGCCTCAAATAGAATATTTGTGGAGAATTTGGGAACACCTTATAAATTTCTATGATCAAACCCTAGCATATAAAAAATTGTGTAAGTCAGATACACTAACAATATATGTATTCATAAACAAGGAAAATATAACAAAATTTCCCTAACCTTCTGCCTATCAGAGATGAAAGTGTATGTGCCAAATTTCCCAGCCTCTCCTATGTAATATCTCAGCTGGGTGAGAAACCAAATCCAAATAGATTTGTACTCTTTGAGCACAACACCATAAGCAATTGGGAAAATATTATTTTTCCCATTTCTGCCAGTTTCAGCTAGGATTTGTTGGCCAGTGGTCAATTTGAAAAAAAAACCATCCAAAACTAATGAAAATGACATGAATAATCACTAATAATTGGTGCAATGCAACACAATAAGAAAAATGCAGTATAGTGGACCTATAATTACCTATAAATGGCCTGCACCCATTTAAAAACCTTCCTTGGAAGCATTCAAGCAGATGAACAAACTATGAATTTTGGGATTGGGACTACGATGCTCCACAAGCTCCTTAGTTGTAACAATGCATCTACTTCATGGATTTGTTTATAGGATTGATTATAGGTAGTCCCTCAACCTTGTGTACTGTTTCTTATGATCACCCATGACTACTGTACATGCTTTTATCCTTGCCCTATAGGCCTTGCTCCTTGGCACCTTGTCAACACCCGGATTTTTAATCCTAGATGCCTGTTATGCCATACATCGCAATCCCAAGATTACCATTTTTGCGAGACATAACAGATTTGGATATCACAGTACATCATCCATTACAAACCATAATAAGGTCTTACACAAATAAGGATCTCATGATCCAGTTCTTAATACAACTCAAGCAGCGGAATAACGTAATAGTAACGACAGCGTAGGCGAAACTCCATCTTCAGGGTCACAGGCAATGCTGACGATAGGAGATGATCCTAGTTGTCGTAACCTTCCTGCGGTCCATCATCCTGGTACTCCTCTTCATAGTCTGGCCACGGGAATATCCAGGGACACAGCCATGAGTACTCTTTAAGTACTCGCAAACTAATACTAACAAGTTAAGGGGGTTTTTCTAGTAGGATAATAAGCTCTAAGGTTGTTTTGCAAAAAATCCAGATTTACCTCTGCTAAGTTCAGAAGCAAAGAAAACTAGTTGATAGTTTTATAACACCTAAGTGGGAATTTGAATTTCATATCACAACTCTGTTGTGGTCAAGTCAAAGTCATACTTCATTTCACAAGTCATTTTGAAAACATCTGACGGGGAACAGTATGGCCACTCCAACTGTCCATAACCACGGACGCGGCTATTCGAATAGTTTGACACTCTGCAGAGATTGTACACTTTCACCACAACATTCGATACATCCGTCAGGAACAATCCCGAATTCACCATACTCAGTATGCGGATAATCAATCCTAACCTTTCAATTACACGCCCTAGTATAGGCACCTCTCCCGTGAGTTTGGCCTCCCAACCATGACCAACTGTCATCTTGGGTACTGCACAGGTGGACAATCTTCACAAGGTAGCCTCAGCTTAGACCTTGGCCGCAAGGGAACCCATACTAAGGTATATAAATTTCCAGTCAAGCCTACCCAAATTTCGGGTATTGTGGTTGTACGGTAAAATTGGAATGGTATCGCATCCAGACAACCATCAGTTTTATAAAGGGCTAAGGCTCATGCCTCAACATTTTCATCATCAAAATAATATGGTGTTCGGAAACACATGTCAAAACATTTCAGTAGAATGACTCATCATTCTAAGGTTTTCATAACCATTTTCACCAAGTATTCCCATCTACAGTTGATCAAGTTTTATGCTTAGCACTAGCATCTACAAGTGGGGGTAAATACTAATGAGGGGTGGTAAACAAGTGGGGATTTGGTAAGTTCAATCTCATGCCTTAGGATGACATCAAGATTATCTAACTTAGGCCAAATTTTATGTTCTTTATGCTACCTTTAGTTATCTTTCTAGAATCTACAATTCACTATGTAAACTCTAAGAGAAAGCTTTGATAAAGAAAATAAAGTATTAAGCTTGCAAGTAAAACTAGGGTTGGGTTATCAAGTGGGTATGATCACATATGCTTAAGGCATATAGTTGGCATGGTAACAAGCAAGTATTGGCTTGCATAAGTTGCAAGGGTTAGCTTGATAAGTTAATAGCTTGCCTTGAGCAAAGCAGTGGTTGAAGTTCTCCTCGGCTTCTTCCTCGTAGTATCCTCCTTCCTCCTCGTATCCTTGGTCGGTACTAGCGTCTATAACTAAATACGAGGTACACAATCACCAAACAATACTTAACTATTTTTAATCATCACACAAAAAGTCACACTAGATGATCTAGCATCATCACTATTATCACAAGGATTAAAGCACTTGTCTTATTTATTTTATTTGAGAAACGTAATTTCTACTCATTAAAAAACTACTTAAGATTTAATATTCTCCAACTCAAACATGGGATCATGTTGACACATGTCATCACCACATATTTCAGTACATGGGAATATGATTTAAAGTGGTGTCACGATTTAATAAGGTTTAACCTTTTTATTTTAATTAAATAAATTGACTAGAAATGCCTATGTGGCATTCTTTTATTACTTGAACATTATCTCTATAAGTAAACCCATATGTTTTTATATATTATGAAAGGTATGATCAAATGTGATTTTTGAGAGTTGGAATCAACTCAAAAGCTTTTATGGTTGAATTTTGAAAAATGTTTGAATGTAGAAAAGCTTCTGCCTTGTTATTTTTTATCATGGTTGATCTATAACTCCAAATGTTTTGAATCCAACGGGCTTGGATTAAGCATTTTAGTACCTTTCTAACAAAATTGGTTTCATGCATTTTGGTTCAGTGAATCGATCTAGGTGGATTTTTGAATCTAGGTACAGAACTATGTTTGAAATTAAATGAATAAAGCTTAATTTGAATTGTTGGGTCGCGCGGGATGTTTTACTGGGCCGGCCCACTACACACAGAACGTACGCGGGCTGGTTAAGTGGTTGTACCCACGCGTCAGTGAGACGGGGAGGGGCGAAGCGGTTCGGGGCACTGTGAACCGCACGATCTAACTCTAATCGAACGGATACGGTTCATCGTCCATGTCGGGCAGCGCCGGCGAGATAGAACCCTAGCGCGGCGGTGGGGTCGGGAGGCTCACGGGGCTCAAAGAGGTCGGCGACGGGGGCGAATGACGAAGTCGACGACGGCGGTTCTCCTGGTACTGGCAGCTTCTCCTGGGGCGACTCCAATCGACTGCTCCCTTCTCCTCCAGCAGCGGCGTGCTCCGGCCAAATTCCGGCGATGCGCTGCCCGCCTTGCTCCGGGAGTGAGGTGGGGTGGTTCTGGGTGAGAGGGGAGTGAACTGGTGTGGCGAAAATGAGCGGTGGAGGCCTCTATTTATAGTGGCGGAAGGGGACCGACGGGCGCGGGCTGAGCTCGTCGTGGTCGACGACACAGAGGGCTACTGGCATGGGCGACGGTATAGGGCGGTGCTGTGCTCCCTGGCGAAGCTCAATAGCACGATGGCGAGGCGTGGGGCGGTGCTGATCGGTCGGAACACGTTGATGCTTTGGGCGGATCCGACGGCGGTTTTAATGTCGCACAGCGCGCGTGGTCCGCACGGCAGCGAACGTGCATGTCTGGCGGGGTGCTGGTGATCATCCCTGTAAGCAGCGAGGGCGGCGCACGGTCTGTGGGTGCTGGTCGAGCGTGGCGCACTGGTGCGCTCTCGGCATGGTCGCAAAGGGGTTTTGCATGGTCTTGTTGTGTGGTCCAGGGGCTGACATTGCTCGGGGCTGGGACAGTGGGGTGGCGGTGGACGGTGCTGCATGTCCCAGACAAGGTTGGTGAGGCTAGTGCGGCCTCTAGCTCGCTGGCGACAATGGGGTGGCAATGGTGCTCTCGGCATGCTTGACATTAATGGCTAGGCTTGCTCACAGTGGTGCTAAAGATAGTTAGATTACTTTGATCATCTACTGAGAGTGTAGAGTGAGCTATAGAGGGAACAAGTTAGGCCAATTTTACTGCACACTATAGTGTTTGATGTTTGTTTGATTTGTATCTGCAAGGTGTTTGATGAAATGGCCGCAAGAACTTTAGATTTGAATTTTGGATTCAAACTTGGTGGGTTTGCTAGGCACATACTAGGGAGTGTCTGGTTTGTTGGATTAGTCAAGGGGCACTGGTTTGGTTGGGTTTTGAAAATGTGTGATCTTCACATATGATAAAGATTCAATTTTGAATTGTTATTTGCATGAGGTTGCCAAATGTTTATGCTAGTTTGAAAGGTGGGATTTGATTTACTTTTACTTGTTCTAGCAAGGGTGAAAAGAGTTGGAAAAGTTTCTGTTTGAAATCTTGAACTAGAAACACTCAAAGTGACCTAGTGAGCAAGATTGGCAAAAATAACTATTTGCTCTATTTTATTTGTTTTTGATTTTCTCTTGTTTTGTTTCTATATGGAAATGTTTTATATGATGTTATTTTCATCTTTAAACCATTTATTGCTATTGAGGTTAATCACACAAGTTCATTCATGCATTTATCAAATCATCTCATTCACACATGCATTCATATGATTTTAAATTACTCAAAGTTTTTGTTAACCCTAATTTTAGTGATTAGAGTTTTGATGATCCTTGGGTTATATTTTTGGGATGTTACATACCTCTACTCCAAAATTCTGCTTTGCATTGTCAATTAGTGTGTCCACACAAATGTTAGGATCTACTCTAACTGTCTGCTTAGACTACACAGCCAACCAATCAATTGTCACCGTGGTTATCTTTCCATGATGAATACATGTGTGCAAGATTTGGAACTTTATAATACAAAAAGTCTTATCATGGGCAATATTAGAAGCTGAAATTAAAAAGGGACAACCTTTGTATTCCTTGGCAGGTCTACCAGTGTCCAGAAAATCTGCTTTTTCACTAAATTCCTAAGAGCATTTCTAAACTGATAAACATCTTGGAAGCACAGCTATAGAGTAAACTGCTCATGTTTAAGGATGGCAATGGGCAGGATATGGGCAGGGTAGAGCAATACCATACCCATACCCATGTAGTCAATGTGTATAAAACTTTACCCATAGCCGTACCCGTGGGTATAAAACTTTACCCATACCCATACTCGACGGGTACCCGTACCTGACGGGTACCCAATGGGTAGATCTAATATTGCACAAGTTAATCAAAAATTTACATTCATCAATAGCATATTTGACAAAAAAATAACTATATGTACTCAATAATAGGTAGACGAGTACATAAAAATTATCAAAATTTAGAAATGGCACTCTCATAGTCATTCCTAGGTTGCTCAGTTGCATTGGTTAAAACTCTACATTTAAGATTTACATGTTAGTTTAAATGGGTAGGGTATGGGTATACCCATGGATATAAGCCTATACTCGTGCCCGTACCCGTGACTTAATAGGTAAGATATGGATATTACTCATGGATATAAAAGTGTGCCCATACCCTATCCATGCGGGTACGGTACCCACAGATACCCGTACCCATGGGTAAAATTGTCATCCTTACTCATGTGCACTTTCCCTCACCTCATCATACCAAACCCTCTTCTTACTCTTGACAAGCTTTCTCTTACGTCCAGTTGACAAGCAGAACTTCTTGACATATCCATCATCATCACTAGAGGACAATTCATCATCACAGACCTCCTCATCATCTGATGGCACAAAAAATTCTAGAACTATTGGGTCTGGCTCATAATGTGACATGCTAGTAGACCCTGGCCTCATTGGAACTACCTTCTCTGGCAAAAAATCCAATTCATGTTCTTCTTGTTCACTTTCAGACTCACCATCTTCTGTAAAAACCTCTTCCACCTCTGTGTCACCTTCAATGTGCATGTCAGGATCTGCTCTCTTCTTTTTCTGTTGCCTAAGCATGTCCTTAAACATCACATCTTCTGGATCTTATTCTTCCCTCGCTTTCCTTTGCCTCTTCAATTTCTGAATAAGTTCTTGCTCCTATGCTACTGCTCTGTTATGATCTTCAGGGTTGAATTAACAGGGTTTAAACAAAAATTCATCATTTGATTCATCAAGCACTTCTACTGGTAATGCAAATGCAGTCACATGCTTCTTCCCCTTGTCCATGTTGTAGCTTTGTTGAGTAGCAATGAAGATCACATCTGAGCAATCCATTGCAAAAGGGTACATACTTTCATCTTCATCATCACTGATATGAGTCACACCATGATTTTCAATAAAGAAAAAGCACTGAATCATTGCTTTGCAGCTCAGCTTCTATCAGATCCTGGTTTAATCCAGCAGGAAATCATGTATTTGTCTTAATCCCTGTCAACTCTAGCACCTTCTTGTGCTCAAATATTTCTCCATACCTTGTGCATGCTGCTGACTTCCTCCATACCTTCAACTCCTTTTCCCTTCTCTCTAACATAATAAATTTCAACTTGGTAATCATAACCATGCTCTTGAATCAGGTCTCTAAGATTCATGACAATAACATCAGAGGAGCACAATGTCCTCTCTAAATTATCTTCACCAAGAAAATTAGACCTTATATCCCAAATGTCATCATCCAAACTAAATTTTGATAAAAAATTATTCAGTTAACTACAACTTAACAAGCTAACAGGTGTTAAGTATTTACTGAGTTGCAGTCAAACTGAGACAAGGAACAAGTTAACAAGCTAATTCAGTTGCAGTCGAACTACTAAATGTGGCTGTAAAATTTTAGAGATAGGGAATATGCTAGATGTATGTGATTGCAGAGAAGGAAAAGAGGAAACTTACTCGACGCCGCCTAGAGATGACCCCCAATGGTGGCTGGTCTTCGCCGGCGAGGCCACGACAGCTCACGCTAGAGCCGCTGCCGCAAGGTGAGCCGGCGACCGTGCAACTCCACCACCCGATGAATCCTACCCGCTTCCTCCATTTGGGTCACCGTCGCCATACAAGAGAGGGCCGTCGCCACCGCCGGTGTCGCCGAGAGGGTCGCCGCCACTGAGAGTAGCCGTCGTCATTGAGGGGGTCAAGATGCGGGCGGTTCACGAGCTAACTGAACCCTAGCCGTTTTGTCCGACCGAGCTATGTGGGTCCCACTCCCTTCCATTAATGGAAATAGACGGACGTGTCCGAGCGCCGTCTGCTGTGTGGACCCAACCTGTCGGATCTGGTGTCAATTCGCCTCCGATCGCTATTTAGCGCACATTAAATCAGACGAAATGTGGTGTTTTTTTCGATTCAAATGAATAGTGGTGGTTTTTCGAAATTTAACGCGAAAAGTTGTGGTTTTACGCTAAACACTTACCTGCACACTGTCCGATTGTGGAGGATATGCTACTTGATGGATCTATGCTGGCCATGGCTGCGATGGTTGTCTACGGAGTTGATTCGTCCGTCATCCACGGTATTCAGCGCCGCTAACCGTTTACCACGGGACACATGCATCGGTCGGTATTTTCATAGGTGACTCACGGGGCATGGGGCATAATACCGTCACCCGCGTCTGATCATATGCATGGCCGATGAAAAGTACATTCACATACAGAGCACGAATAGAATGCATGCAGCGTGTAATACCTCGAAATAGGCTTTCACCCCGCTTTATAAATAAAGTCACATCGGCCGAACAAGATACATGGTGATGGGGAGACCCCTTACAACAGATCAAAATACGCAAGAAAAACAGGAAGGTCAACACTTGCCACCGGGGATAACGAGCAAAGACCCTAGAGAACCGGGACTCCACGGCGACGCCCCCAAGAGGGTAACGATACACTGTGCCGCCGCCGCCGAGACCAAAGGTCAAAGGTTTTCACCCGGAGTCCTATCGCGGAGAAGGTAGCCGCCACGGCGCCCCTAAGAGGGTAACGATACCCGCAGGCACCGCCGCCGTAGGTGCCGAAGCACTGAGCTTTCGCCCGGAAAAAACTTCGGTGCCGCTCCCCGTCTTCCGTCATGCCCGCTATCCCCAAGTGAGGCCTCCGCCACACGATCTGGGGGCTGCCGAAGCCAAAACGCCGACAACACCAAGGTCCCCCAACAGCCGCTCAGCGCCATCCACATGACCGAGGAGAGGAGCCACCACCGCCGCCGCGTCGCTCGCCGAAGAGCCGTCCGCGCAGCCCACCTTCCGGAGCCGCCGCCCCGGCATCCACGAACTCGAGCCCAGACCCTGGCCAGCGCCGCATCGCACAGCCGCTGAACAAGACGAGAGAGGCCAAGCACGGGTCAGCAGGCAGAGGGCCGACAACCTAGGGGAGGGGATCTGCCCTCCCTCACCTACGGTGAGAGCCGTGGTGAGTGCCGACCGGGTGCAGCAGCAGTGCCACTCCGCCGCTGCACTGCTGCAGCGAGGCCACCAGCCACCGCCGCCAAGCGACCCGTGCCTCACGCCACCGTCGCTATCCCGCCGGCCGAGCCGCCATGCCCCGCCGCCGACAGATCTAGAGCCGCGCCGCCAACGTGGACCATCCCCGAGGTAGCAGCCGCCACCGCCCGGAAGCTCCACAACCGCGTCGCCCGGGGACCAGCCGCGCCGCCGTCGAGCTCGTCGTCGTCACCGATGCGCACCACCGCCAGCCACGCTCCCCTGCGAAGAGACGCCGGCGGGTAGAGGACCGCCGCCGGCATCAAGACGGGCTTTGCAGGCGCGCGCGGGCGGCGTGAGGGAGGGAGGAGGTGGCGCGCTAGAACAGCGCCTCGGTCGCCCGCGCGGGGGACGACGCGAGACGCAAGGGTTTTTTTTCCTCCTCTCGTTGATTCTGCAGCGTGTAATACCTGACTAGCACACATACACAAGCGCATTATCCACCATGCTTATCTATGGCCATCGTTCTCACTATTCACACCACTCACTCCGGCGATACATTACAATTCTTAAGCCATGGCGGCAGCAGATCCAAGCAACGGGTAGATGGCAAACATAATGATTTATCCCTTATAATGATTTACAGCGCTTAAGCATCGGTGACTTTAATGGCAATACACGAGCTAACTGAACCCTAGCCATTTTGTCCGACCGAGCATGACGGTGACTTTAATGAGTATTTTCGTAGCTCTTGGGCGATGCACCGTGCCTGATTGGAAACATCATTAATAGTGTAATTACTGTAATGCTTCCCGCGCATGGTGCATGTGCTGAAGCAGTATACTCCTTCATAATAGGGTGAAGATTGTCGGGTTCCCTATGCGATCCACCATGGAGTATTACGGATGAAGATGATCGCGTAGGAAACCCGACAATAATTATGGTGGATGTGTGTGACACGCGCACGTGGCACAGGGAGGTCACGTCGAGTCAATCAATCGCCGCAGCCGTTTGAAGATGTTAAAACCACAAGTAGTATCCGTAATATTTTGGCACAGGTGGCTGAATTAAATCATTAGATAAACGGAAAAAGTAGCCCACATGGGCAATATCACAACCCCATGAGAAAACATGACAATAGGTGTGCATGCCAATATTACTTAGGGCACGGTGCATGCATTTGTTGTGTATGCCGCCGCAAACCGGGTAGCATCACATGCAACTTCTATAAAAATATTTAAGCTTCAGAAAATTGTCTGTTGACCATGGATCCTGCTCTGTCTATCAATGCCTGATAGAGATGATAATATCGTCTTGAGCTAAGGACGAAAAGCCAGCTACGTGGTCTTTGCAATAGGAGATAATTTCTCCCGTTATTCACATGCGTCTAGGACGAACTTCAAAACTTATCTGCTGCCGTGCTAACTCAATAAAATCATGCTTAATACAAGTTTACTACTGAGACCAACGGCATTGCTGATAATTAGGAGAAACTCCACCATGTGGCATGCATGTGTGCTTGCCGCCCTCCTTTTATTACGAGACATGGGTGTGTTTTGTCACCCACCGGTAGATCCTTGCTGCATTCATTCCATGTGTCGTGCTACCGTGTGACATGGGTGTGTTTTGCGGCTAGCTTTTAATCCATGATGCATGCATATATTTTGTCACCGTCATGCTCTCGGATGAAAACTCGATAGAGACTTTGCGAAGCGTTGCCGTTTGCTACCTATATGTCATGTGCTCTGTTAATCTAATCGGATGGTGGATATCCTATGCACCATGGCTACCATAGGTGTGACACCCCCGGGATCAGGGCTAAACAAATTCCAGACCTTCATCTAAACATAATCTTAACCTTGAGCTCGAGGATATCAGGTGAAGAATCGGTAACACGACAGTGACCCTACGACACAAAAATTATTACAGCAAGCTCATAACTGAGCAGAGAACCAAAATATTACAAGCAGAGGTCACTGACCACAAACATCAAATAACGGAAGGCAAATTATGCTATTAAGTATAACAAACTTAAAAAATGGCCTAAGAGGCCTGAAGCATAACGATGACGTCCCATTACATAGATTCCAGGCTGCCGACCGGAAACCCCAAGCTACTCGTCAATGTCGATGCCGTAAAGAACTCTTCTTCTATGGTAACACTTACTCTGCTGCAAAAGTATCAACAAAGCAAGGGTGAGTACAGGGTGTACTCCGCAAGACTTATGGCTGGTGGAGTTGTTTTGCATAAAGCCATCTTTGTTTGTAAAACAAGAGGGAGAAGAAGCTCGTCTAATCAAAGTGTTTTTAAAAGGGAATAAAAAAGCGATATCTCCAAAGTATTTATCATCATCTTTTCATATCCACCGAATCATCATTGAACCTCATCTAGGATCACCCCCTCGTACCCAAGAGGAAGCATCCGAAGCACACTTTACTTAACTTGCCAAGTTTTACGATTAGGTTATAGTTCTCTATGATCCTACGTCCATTCCCAAGTCGTCCATAACCGTGGACACGGCTTTTTGAAAAGATTAATAGCCTACAGGGGTGTACAACTTTACCCACACGCGCCGACCGACTCTTAGCGTCACTTGACACACTTCCCTTGGTGTGCTAACAGAGGGTGGTCGACCGAAACCTTTCCCTTACTTTTGCCTAATCCATGAGTCACCAGAAGGGCTCCCGGCTACGGTAGTTTGCCATACTCCCAGGCGGTCCTCGACTCTGTGTACCGGGATCCAGTTCAATGCCGAGCATCCTTCACTCGGCCACATCCTATATGCTTGCACCATTTTCTAAAACCTTTTTCCATGCGGGTGCCGAATAAATCTTCAAACTACAAACTCATGGATCAGACTAGGCAAGTTGGGGTCAAGGGGGTCCCCATAAACCCCCGTGTGGCTGTACGCTCGTCTTGGTTCAAGAGGCAAGAACCTCGGGTCCTAAGGGTGGCAAGTATGGGACTGCAAAAACCATAACCAGCGTGGCCTCCCATACAAGCCTTAACATGTTTACCTCACACCAACTGTCATACCACGTTCTCCTATCCAACTAGGTTCATTCGGAACTCGGATCCATCAACCAAGTGAATCCGCAGAACAACTAAGCATGACTAAGCACAACGAATAAAGTAGCTCTAGCAGCGCTCACAAAGCCAAACCCTAGTTATGCTAGGAGCAGTGGATCTGGGGATATAGGTTCAAAGGGAACATGCATCAGATAGGATAACTCTATCTATCGATAAAATACTTTAGAATCACATGCACATGGAAAGAATTTAAAATGCTTTGAAAGCATAGGATTCATATGTATGTGTGGGGTTTCGCTTGCCTTTGCCTGTTGATACCCAATACAGATCTTTGTATTCATCAGCTTGACTTGTTCGACAACCACGAGGATATAGCTCTCCAGGGTTCATCTTGTTGGCATTGTTCGTCAATGACCTTCAATGATCTTGATCTTGATTTTCAGTCTTGGAATTGATCTTGATTTCGATATCGTATTCTAACGGAGAAGAACCAAATACTAGAAAGAAAGGGGAAACAATCAACACATGGCATCGGTGCAATGCTCAAACAAGGATGATGATATGACAAGTTGAATTGTATTGAAATTGAAACCCTAAGACATGCTTGGTAATTTAATCGGGGTCCGAGGGGTCCAAACCCTAATTCGGAGAAACCCCAGATACATATGAGAGGGTTCATTATGTTCTTCTAATTAAACTTGTCATGAAAGTTGATTAACAATGCATGATGATAGCTTAAATAGATAGATATCATTTTTCTGAACATTTTGATATATTATTTGTATTTTTCTGATAAACAGACAATTAGTTATTAAATTTACAAGATTATATTAGTTTCTGAAAATATTAAACCAAAATGTTAAACTTTTTACACCACAGCAACAATTAGCCGCAGAGACAGACAGATGGACCTTGGTCCATCTCATACTCCACGTGGGCAGGGTGGGACCTAGGCCGGGTTTGACCGGGCTGACCACGCCTGCTGACGTCATGCCGACGCCAGCACGGCGGTGGGCGGCATATCAGCGAAGGGAACGGTGATAGAGGGCGTGAGGGGCTGCGTGGTTGTGTGTGTTGAATGCACTAGGCTGCAGGAAGCCAAATGGTGGTGGCGCGGCCCCTTTTTGGTCACCGGAGCAGCGCCAGCGAGCTTGTATGGCGGCGGAGCACGGCGGTGTTCGGCGACAGGGTGAACCAGAGAGGGAGAGGGCGAACAAAGGGCACTGGAAGATGCAGGAGCTCACCATGGAGGCAGTGGAGGTGTCGGTGAGGCCGGGCGAGGTCGGAGGGCGCCGTAATCGATGTCGGAGGGCGGCGGCCGGCGGTGGAACGAGGTAGCAATTGGAGCTACTTGGAGATCCCCAGCTTGGTCGGGTAGAGGCAAACGAACGAAGACGGCGAGGCGTACCCGACGGTGGCCTAATATAGGCAGATGGAGCTCGGAAATGGTAGCGCCGGTGAGCAACTGTGGAGGCTAGGGTTAGGAAAGCTCTACAGAGAGATAGAGAGAGCCTAGGAAAGAGAGTGAGAGGATCAGGGGAAGAAGAGCACTTCAGTCGGGGTTCTTATCTCCTCTAGAGGGCGGTGGCACGTATCGTAGCGGCGGGCGGAGCATCGGGTGGCCGGAGGCGAGCCACCAAGCTGCTTCCCCGTCATTGAGGAAGACGACACGAAGCAGTATGCAACCTGGGCTTCAGATGGGCCGGCTACTGGGCCGCGAAGCACTGTGCGGCGACAGAGAGAGCAGGGAGAGGGAACTGGGCCAGCCTAGGATGGCCGCTGGCTCTAGTTTTTTATTTCCTGAAACCATTTTCCATTTTCTGTTTTGTTTTCTCTTTTGTAATTTCAAATACAAAACTGTTTTGTGTATTTTGAAAACACCAAAACTTTGTGAATAGTTCAAACATTGTAGGGTCCCTGGTTATTGTTTGGACTCCATACCTTTTGTACTTTCAAAACATTTAAAACCATTTTGAATGTGTTTCAAATAGAGAGGGGAAGCTAGGGTTTAGGGTTTTGCTTTACTTTTTCTTAGTTTCATTTTTAGAATATGATGCTCATGAATGCACAATCAATTCATAATTAGTATTTGGTAAAACTAGGGTTGTTACAATAGGTAACCCACTATTATGCATGTTTTCTATCAGCACAAATACACGTGCGGTTGCTACGGGATAACAAGAACAAAAAATTTAACAACAATGTTGGTTTGACTGAAATTTTAGAGTCAACCACATAACCCAAACTCAGGTTACTCTTTTATCTTAATCTTTATCTATTTATCGATGCACTTAACTGGGAATACATTGCATCGAACAAGGTATCAAAATATGCACAACGCGAACGCGATCGTGGAGATTGGAGAAAAAAGGCAATGACCAAAATTTTATACACTAGTAGAAAAATGTCCTTTCATATAGAGCATGTGTCCCGGTTCCACCACGAACCGGGACTAATGCTCGCATTCAAGCGGCCAGCGCGTCGCTCGGGAGGCGGTGGGGGGGTGTCTCCGTCCTGGTTCATATGGGAGCATGCGTCCCGGGAACACAAACCGGGGCCCGCATACCTTTAGTCCCGGTTTGTGTTACAACCGGGACTAAAGGTATCGCGTCAGACACGTGGCCTGTCGCATACCTTTAGTCCCGGTTTGTGTTACAAACTAGGATGCATGCTCCCTGCCTATAAATACGCTGCCCTAGCCCTTGCTTCCCCTCTGTTTTTTCTTGGTGGAAGGTGTGAGAGGTGTGTGCTATTTTATTTTTTCCTATGCATGCGAGGTGTTCGATGAAATGTTTGAGTGAATGATCCCGTTTAATTTCTCACAAAAAAAAATATAGGAGGTGCCCGAGCCACACTTGAGCTTTTTCCTCTTTCTTTCCTCCTCGATCAAGGTTAGCAACCTTATCTTTTCATCTGCCATTGATACAATGCATGTGTCGATGTGAATTGGTCATTTTATTATTTATGATGTTCTGTAATGGTTTTTGATAAACTTAATTATATGATGCAGATAAACAGTCGGGAATGGACGTACGGTGATCGACATGAACCCGGGTACATTAAGGACATGGATAAAGTTATCTATGTGGCAACAACAAATAAATAGAATGTTTTTATGCGTTGTCCATGTGTTCAATGTCGGAACGACAAAGAGTACTCTTCCTCGAAAATTATTCGCGGCCACCTAGTTATGAAAGGTTTCATGCCCAGATATAATTGCTAGACCAAGCACGGGGAAAGAGGGTCTATGATGGAAGACAATGAAGAAGAAGAGGATGATGATAACAACTATCATCATATGTTTCCTGAATACGGTGATACTGCAATGGAAGACAATGAAGATGAAGGAGGTGAAGAACGGGCATCAGATGAGCCCGCTGATGATCTTGGTAGGGTCATTTCTGATGTAAAGAGAGACTAAGAAACAGAAAAGGAGAAGTTGAAGTTGGAGGGCATGTTAGAAGATCACAAAGAATTGTTGTACCCAAATTGCAAAGATAGCAGCACAAAGCTCGGTGCCACACTGGAATTGCTGCGATGGAAGGCAGAGTGTGGTCTAGCTAACTCTGCATTTTAAAACTTGCTGAAAATAATGAAGCCGAAGCTTCCAAAGCATAACGAATTTTCCAAGAGTACGTACGAAGCAAAGAAGACTCTCTGCCCTCTAGGATTAGATGTGCAGAAGATACATGCATGCATCCTCTACCGCGGTGAGGAGTACGAGAATTTAGATAAATGCCCAGTATGCACTACATTGCGGCATAAGATCAGACGAGATGACCCTGGTGATGTTGAGAGAGAGCCCCCCAGAAGAGGGTTCCTGCTAAGGTTATGTGGTATGCTCCTATAATACCACAGTTGAAACACATGTTCAGAAACAAAGAGCATGCCAGGTTGTTGCGATGGCACAAAGAAGACCGTAAGAAAGACGGGAAGTTGAGACACCTCACTGATGGGTCACAGTGGAGAAAAATTGAGAGAGACTTCTCGGAGTTTGCAGGTGACGCAAGAAACTTATGGTTTGGTATATGTATGGATGACATGAATCCTTTTCGGGAGCAGAACTGCAGTCACATCACATGGCATGTGACTCTATGTATCTACAACCTTCCTCCTTGGTTGTGCATGAAGCATAAGTTCAGTATGATGCCAGTGCTCATCCAAGGCCCGAAGCAACCCAACAACAACATTGATGTGTACCTAAGGCCATTAATTGAAGAACTCTTACAACTATGGGGAAAACCTGGTGTACATGTGTGGGATGAGAAAAAATAGGAGCCATTTGACCTACGAGGGTTACTTTTCATAACCATCAATGATTGGCCTGCTCTTAGTAACCTTTCAGGACAGACAAACAAGGGATATAAGGCATGCACACAGTATTTAGATAAGACTGAAGATACATATTTGCATAAATGCAAGAAGGTTGTGTACCTGGGGAATCGATGATTTCTTTCGACCAATCATCCCGTAATAAAGAAAGGCAAGCATTTCAAAAGTGAGGCAGATCACCGGAAGAAGCCTGACCTCCCTGCTGGTGATGATGTATTTGGTATGGTTAAGGACACAGAAGTAATCTTTGGAAAGGGTCCTTGCGGTCAATCTGTTCCGAACGACGTCCCTACCGTACACGCACCCATGTGGAAGAAGAAATCTATATTTTGGGAGCTACCCTATTGGAAAGTCCTACATGTCCGCTCTTCAATCGACATGATGCACATGAATCTGCTAGGATTCCTGGGCGTGTATGGGAAGACAAAGGATACACCAGAAGCACAGGAGGACCAACAACTTATGAAAGACCCAAAGAACATGCATACATAGAACAAGACGGATAAAGGGCATCACTTAAGTCATGCCAGCTATGCTCTTACCAAAGCAGAGAAGGAAATCTTTTTTGAAGTCCTTTTCAGTATCAAGGTGTCGTATAGATACTCGTCTAATATAAAAGGGGATAATAAATATGGAAGAGAAAAAATTCCAAAACCTGAAGTCTCATGACTGTCACGTGATTATGACGCAGTTGCTTCCGGTTGCATCGCGGGGGCTTCTACCGGAAAATGTTCGAGTACCCATTATGAAGCCGTGTGCATTCCTCAATGCAATATCTCAGAAGGTAATCAATCCAGATATTCTGCCAAAGGTTAAAGAAGGATGTGGTACAATTTCTTGTTAGTTTTGAGTTGGTGTTCCCACCATCCTTCTTCAATATTATGACGCATCTCCTGGTTCACCTAGTGGAAGAGATTGCCATTATCGATCATGTATTTCTACACAATATGTTCCCCTTTGAGAGGTTCATGGGAGTCTTAAAGAAATATGTTCATAACCGTGCTAGGCCAGAAGAAAGCATCTCCAAAGGCTATGGAACAAAGGAGGTCATTTAGTTTTGTGTTGACTTTATTCCTGACCTTAAGCCGATTGGTGTTCCTGACTTGCGGCATGAGGGGATACTGAGTGGAAAAGGCACACTGGAAAAGAAATAAATGATATGTAGGAACGGGGAATCTTTCACTCAAGCACACTACACAGTTCTACAGAATTCCACCTTGGCAACTCCATGTATCGAGGAACACAAGAATATTGTACGCTCCAACAATCCGGGGAAGCCTGACTCATGGATTAGAGATGAACACATGTAGTATTTCGGCGGTTGGTTGCGGACACATCTCATGAATGAAACCACTGTTGGAGATCAGCTATACTTGTTGGCCGCATCACCATCTTCTACTATATTGAATTTCCAAGGGTACGAAATAAATGGGAATACATTCTACACGATCGCCCAACATAAAAAGAGCACCAACCTGTAGGGATACGGGTAGGCTACACTAGCACAAATCAAAATTTCTACCGCGTATACCAGGATTACTGTTGTCATAGATCACAGGATTACCACTAGACGCGTAGTTGCGGAATTGATGAAGAGCGTCGAGGCAGCGCAGACGTTCCACGTCTCCTCCTTGTCCTCGTCCCACGAGCAGCTCCCCTTGCGCGGCTTGTCCAAGCGCTACAGATGCAGCTCCTCCGAGGTATCCACACGTACAGGGTGGAAGCGTCGACTGCCAGCCGGTCATGACAGCGTGAGGAGTGGCGGCTGGGAATGATCTGAGGTCTTACCCTGGCCAGCTCGCCCCACCCTCTCTTATATAGGCGTCCCTAGTGGGCTTCTACATTAGCAGCCCATTAGTAGCCTAAGCCTGGTCTAATTCGGATCCAATCCTCATTAGGCTTCCATCCCCTTAAGTGTGTGACCCTATAGGTTGATATGCGTATAGACATGACACAAATACACTTATTCTGTCAATAGTTGGTAGCGGCCTCTAGCAAGACGTGCCAACTCCTAAACGCATACAAAGATCATATCGGATGAACCATCACAAGGTTTAGTACATGTCTTTCCCTTTGCCTCACGATATTTGGTCTAGCTCTAAGCTAAACTCCCTTTCTCGATACTACGATTCGGAATTCCTTTACTAGGTTAACTCTTAACCTTATGTAGCACGGCCATGCATTTCTGGATCCGATCACTCGAGGGGCCCAGAGATATCTCTCTCAAGCAGAGAGGGGCAAATCCCATCTTGATTGACCATGCCTTGCAGCATGTTTCAGGACAAACCCGAAAGCTACCTTTATAACTACCCGATTCTGATTACGCGTTTGATAGCCCCAAAGTAGGTCGATCCACATCTCAAGTACATGCGACAATCTCAGGTCTAAGGACAAAACATACACGATGTGTAGAGAGAAAGCTGCAACTAATTGCCAGTCTCAGGTTGGGTCAGTCCAACCCCATGTTCATAACACGTGTCCACATCATTGGTTTGACATCTCCATGTCTATGACTTGCAAAACATAGTCATCAACCAATCGATGTGCTAGTCTAATATTCACGTGTGTCCTCACATGAACTCCGACTAGGGACAACTCTTAAATAACCATATAAGTAAAGAGTTTCACAAACAATTCACATAATTGACAATCAATACAAGTTGTCTGATATGGATATTCAAGGAACATTACAATAACTCATGGATACATATGAAAAATAATCATCTCTATGATTGCCTCTAGGGCATATTTCCTTCAGTCTCCCACTTGCACTAGAGTCAATCTAAAATGTATCTAATACCAACTGCTCTTGTGTGCGCTTCATGCGCGCGCTGCGGGAGAGGCTTAGTCAAGGGATCAGCAACATTTGAGTTTGTATGTATTTTGCATATCATGACACTACCATCCTCAACGAACTCTCGAATCTGATGGTAACGCATGCGAATATGTTTGTTCTTCTGGTGCTATCTAGGTTCCTTGGCTTGTGCAATAGCACCATTGTTGTCACAATAAACATCCAAGGGATTGGATGCGCCCTGAACCACACCGAGAGCGATCAGGAAATTCCTAATCCAAACAGCTTCCTTTCGCCTTGAGGCAATATATTCAACTTCTGTTGAAGAGGAGGTCACCGTATCTTGCTTGGAACTTTTCCAGCTCACAGCACCACCATTCATGACAAACACATAACCTGATTGCGATTTTGAATCATCTGAGTCGTTAAGGTAACTCGCATCTGTGTAACTCTTTACACTGAGTTCATCCTCACCTCCATCAACTAGGAACACATCCTTAGTCCTTTTCAAGTACTTAAGGATGTTCTTTACCGCTGTCCAGTGACCTTCACCTGGATCAACCTGGTATCTGCTCGTAACACTTAGAACATAGGAAACATCTGGGCGAGTACATATCATTGCATACATGATGGATCCAATAGCCGAAGCATATGGAACCCTACTCATGCGCTCACGCTCATCAGTAGTCGAAGGACGCTGAGTCTTGCTGAGTTTTATGCCATGAGACATGGGCAAGAACCCCTTCTTAGCCTCTTCCATGCTGAACAATTTCAACACTTTGTAAATGTATGTACTCTGGCTTAATCCAATTAGCCTCCTTGATCTATCTCTATAGATCTTGATGCCTAGAATATATGCCGCTTCTCCCAAGTCCTTCATCGAAAAACTATTTTTCAATGTGGTCTTAACAGACTCGAGCATAGGAATGTCATTTCCAATCAGTAATATGTCGTCTACATATAAGATTAGAAATACCAGCGCTCTCCCACTTTCCTTCTTGTAAACACAAGGTTCTTGTTCCTTTTTGATGAAGCCAAACTCCTTTACAACTTCATCAAATCGAATGTTCCAACTCCGAGATGCTTGCTTCAGCCCATAAATGGACTTTAGAAGTTTGCACACCTTTCCAGCATTGTTTGGATCGACAAAACCTTCGGGCTGCATCATATAAACGTCCTCAGTTAGGATTCCATTTAGGAAAGCCGTCTTGACATCCATCTGCCATATTTCATAGTCGAAATGTGCAGCGATGGCTAGAATTATCCGTATAGATTTAAGCATCACTACGGGCGAGAAAGTCTCGTCGTAGTCAACTCCTTGAACTTGTCGAAAACCTTTTGCAACAAGTCGAGCTTTATGGATGTGAACATTTCCATCCATATCAATCTTCTTCTTATAGATCCATTTGCACTCGATGGCTTTAAAACCATCAGTGTCAACCAAGTTCCAAACTTGATTGTCCCCATGGACTCTATCTCGGATCTCATGGCGATCAGCCATTTCTCAGAGTCTGGGTCCACCATCGCTTCTGCATAGGTCGCAGGCTCATCATTGTCTAACAATAATAATTCCCGCGCTTCGCGGAGCCTCGCCGACCTTCGTGGTTGTGGTGCTTCTGTTGCCACGGGTTTCTCAACTTGTTATGCTACAATAGCATCACTCGTAGAAGCATCCCCAACTGGCTCATCTTGAACTTCTTCAAGTCGCACCGACCTTCCACTTGTTCCCTTTGTGAGAAACTCTTTCTCTAGGAAAACACCGCTACGAGCGACAAACAGTTTGCCCTCCTCTCGGTTGTATAAGTAATACCCTAAGGTTTCCCTCAGATATCCCACGAAAATGCACTTATCCGATTTGGGTGTTAGCTTGTCCGACTGAAGTCGCTTGACAAATGCATCACAACCCCAAATCTTTAGAAAAGACAAACTGGGATTCTTTCCAGTCCACATCTCATATGGTGTCTTAACTACGGATTTAGATGGTACCCTATTAAGTGTGAAAGCTGCCGTTTCTAGAGCATAACCCCAAAATGATAATGGTAAATCCGACTGGATCATCATAGATCGAACCATGTCCAACAAAGTTCGATTACGCCGTTCGGAGACCCAATTTCTTTGAGGCGTTCTGGGCGGCGTAAGTTGTGGAACAATTCCGCAACTCTTAAGATGATCGCTAAATTCATGACTCAAATATTCACCTCCACGATCAGATCGCAAGGCCTTTATTTTCTTGCCACGTTGATTCTCTACTTCACTCTGAAACTCCTTGAACTTTTCAAAAGTTTCAGACTTATGCCTCATCAAGTAGACATAACCATATCTACTGAAATCATCAGTGAAAGTAATGAAGTAGTGATATCCTCCTCTGGCTGTCGTGCTCATTGGCCCACATACATTAGTATGTATGAGTTCCAACAAGTCTGTCGCTCTCTCGGGTAAACCCGAAAAAGGTGACTTGGTCATCTTTCCAAGTAAACAAGCCTGACATGTCTCGTATGATTCAAAATCAAACGAAGTTAGAAGACCATCACCATGGAGCTTCTTCATGCGCTTTTCACTTATATGCCCGAAACGACAATGCCATAAATAGGTAGGACTCAAATCATTAGGCCGAAGACTTTTAGCACTAACATTGTAAACAGATGCATCATCAAGATTTAAAATAAATAACCCATTCACAATGGGAGCATTAGCCATAAACATATCATTCTTAGAGATTACACAACCATTGTTTATACTCGCAAATGAATATCCATCCCTCATCAAACATGAAGGTGATAAAATGTTTCGACCCATACTTGGAATGTAATAACAATTATTCAACTCCATAATAAATCCTGACGGAAGGTGAAGTTGCATGACGCCGATTTAATAATGCAAAGAACCCTTGCTTTATTTCCGGACGAAAATCCACTTCGCCTTTCGCACTTCTCTAGTCCTTATTAGCCCTCATCGAATTGCAAATATGAGCAACCGATCCGTATCAAATACCCAAGAGTTAACATAGGAATCAGAGAAGAATGTCCACAACATTTACAACAAGCGCACTGAGTTGGAAGTACTCTTACTTCCACTCTTCTTCAAAGAAGCCCAGTACTTGCTGCGCTTTCTTCCAAAGGCCATGTTCATGACAAAAGAAGCACTGTGTCTTCTAGGTCCAGCCTTTTGCTTGGGTGCAGACTTAGGGATCGTATCCTTAGACTTGCCCTTCTTCTTCCAAGAAGTACCCTTTTTCTTGAAGCTAGGCTTGTTCTGCACAGCCATCACATGGCTATGCCCTGCACACTTCTTCATGACATTTTCTGCTGTTTTAAGCATCCCACATAATTCATTAAGGCCCTTCTCCACCCCATGCATATGGTAGTTCGAAATGAACTGCCCATAGCTGGATGGAAGAGACGCCAAAATAAAGTCAGTGGCCAACTCTTGGCCTAGTGGAAAAGCAAGCTTTTCCAAAGTCTGACTGTAACCAACCATTTTGATCACATGAGGGCCTATAGCTGCTCCCTCTGCTAGCTTGCATTCGACAAAGGACTTGGCAACATTGTACCTCTTAGTCCTTGCCTGATCTTGGAACATGTCCTTAAGCGCTACGATCATATCGTATGCTTCCTGATCCTCAAACTTCTTTTGGAGTTCAGGTTCCATGCATGCAAGCATAAGACAGCTAACCTCAAGAGAATCATCACATGCTCTCTTGTAGGCGTTCTTTAGGGCAGCAGATGCATTATCAGGTTCATCGAGATTGGGGTATCCGTAACCGTTTCCTTTTTATCGACCTGAGACGATTCTCGTTCTGAGACCAATCGAATAGTTTGTTCCATTTAGCTTATATTTATCAAGAATCAAACGCAAAGAGAAAGGTGATATAGTGTTTGGTGCCATTGATCTACAACAGAAAACATGCAAAATACTAAGCCATGTAACCATGAAAGTGTAAAACATATTAAACAATTTTAATAGCATATACTCCCACTTAAATCAATATCCCTCTATTGATACTAAGTGATTCAAGATCCACAATTAACAAGTCGACTAGTGAGCTTTAGCATCACTGCTAGAAGACAAGGTAAATCGGTAAGCAACACTTGCTAATCATATCACATATGACTCTTGTTGTTGGGTGACATCTCTATGTCAAAACTAGGAGCCCAACCTTTATGCCCCAAGGTCCTTAACTGTTAAGATGACCTTGTCAAGCTCACCAACCCTTATGCGTGTAGGTATCCGATACAAACCCATCCAGCCAAGGAAAACCGCGGCACCCTAATTTCATAGGCCCACCAATGATTGCACAGGGCATAGGATGGTGCAAGGTTTGGTTGGGAGGGCATGGTTTAAATTAAACTTTGTGAGGGATCGTTCTACTACTATCATCTAAGCATGCATAGAGTAAAACGCATAAGAATAACATTCACATAGATGTGACACAGTATGGCCCATTTTCTCATGGTGATCTCCATCGCCATAGAACCTGTCCACCATGATGATCTCCATCTTCATGTTCCATGTGAGCCATCCTCCAAGTGATGAGTCCTCCAAGAACTAATACAAGCTATTACTCCTAACATCTAGTAATCAAAATTACACAGTATTGGGATCATCACAAGTTGGCACGCAGGCCATTACAATAAATGACAACACATATGGCTCCAGCCGTGTTGCCCTACTCACGACACACAGGTCATGCAAATTTTCATACATGCATCACATACATATATGGGCCATACTAATCACATACATCCTGCAAAAACAGATTATGCATAGAATCGCATTCTACTGGATCATGTGACATCGCAGCACCTAGTTACCTTAACGAGATACAAAAGGGGCTACGATTAAGGGGGTCTAGGGGGTCTCCCCTGAAGGGTTCGAAGGCGCCCTCAGTATCTTCACAATTTTATTTAAGGATTTTGATCGGCAAATCAAATTTACCATAAACCGACTCCTATCCTGATTCAATCAAACTCCTTTGATCATGGTACATCGATTTTAGATCTAGGTTCCGATTCGATCAATCATCTTGATCTTCGCGTGATTCAACAGGATTTATGTGTCACTGTCTACCTCGATGGCGGAAACTGACCGGTAGGGGTAAGTCGTTCGACAACCTCAGAATTACAATCACGGAAAGCAAGATCATAGATCAATCCTGAACCACCGCCATATAAACGATCACATCATTCATATCAATCTGCATATCACCATATGCAAACATCCCGAACCTATAGCTGAACAACATCGGCTCTGATACCACTGTAGGGATATGGGTAGGCTACACTAGCGCAAATCAAAAATTTCTACCGCGTATACCAGGATTACTATTGTCATAGATCACGGGATTACCACTAGACGCACAGTTGCAGAATTGATGAAGCGCGTCGAGGCAGCGCAGACGTTCCACGTCTCCTCCTTGTTCTCGTCCCACGAGCAGCTCCCCTTGCGCGGCTCGTCCAAGCGCTACAGATGCAGCGCCTCCGAGGTATCCACATGTACAGGATGGAAGCGTCAGACGCCGGACTGCCAGGTCCACGCGCGCGACACAGGCGTGAGGAGTGGCGGCTGGGAATGATCTGAGTTCTTACCCTGGCCAGCTCGCCCCACCCTCTCTTATATAGGCGTCCCTAATGGGCTTCTACATTAGTAGCCCATTAGTAGCCTAAGCCTGGTCTAATTAGGATCCAATCCTCATTAGGCTTCCATCCCCTTAAGTGTGTGACCCTATAGGTTCATATGCATATAGACATGACACGAATACACTTATTCTGTCAATAGTTGGTAGCGGCCTCTAGCAAGACGTGCCAACTCCTAAACGCATACAAAGATCATATCGGATGAACCATCACAAGGTTTAGTACATGTCTTTCCCTTTGCCTCATGATATTTGGTCTAGCTCTAAGCTGAACTCCCTTTCTCGATACTACGATTCGGAATTCCTTTACTAGGTTAACTCTTAACCTTATGTAGCACGACCATGCATTTCTGGATCCGATCACTCGAGGGGCCCAGAGATATCTCTCTCAAGCAGAGAGGGGCAAATCCCATCTTGATTGACCATGCCTTGCAGCATGTTTCAGGACAAACCCGAAAGCTACCTTTATAACTACCAAGTTACGGTGCAGCGTTTGATAGCCCCAAAGTAGGTCGATCCACATCTCAAGTACATGCGACAATCTCAGGTATAAGGACAAAACGTACACGATATGTAGATAGAGAGCTGCAACTAATTGCCGCCTCGAGTTGGGTCACCCAACCCCATGTTTATAACATGTGTCCACATCATTGGTTTGACATCTCCATGTCTATGACTTGCGAAACATAGTCATCAACCAATCGATGTGCTAGTCTAATATTCACGTGTCCTCACATGAACTCCGACTAGGGACAACTCTTAAATAACCATACAAGTAAAGAGTTTCACAAACAATTCACATAATTGCCAATCAATACAAGTTGCCTGATATGGATATTCAAGGAACATTATAATAACTCATGGATACATATGAAAAATAATCATCTCTATGATTGCTTCTAGGACATATTTCCTTCACAACCAATACAGTGGTGTCTGCTTTGATGCAACAGACGAGAATGGGCAAAAGGACAAATACTATGGTTACATAGAGGATATATGAGAACTTGACTATGGAGTCTCTTTTAAGGTCCCTTTGTTTCACTACAAATGGGTCAACTTGAATGGGGAAGGGGTAAAGGTAGACCAGCTGTGTGGAATGACAACACTGGATCTCAATAATCTTGGTTATAGAGATGAACCATTCGTCCTAGCCAATGATGTGGCTCAGGTTTTCTATGTGAAGGACATGTCCTCCAGACCAAAAAAGGAAAAAATAAGCAAACGAAAAGCCAAAGCATCACATAGTTCTTTCATGGAAAAGAAACATCATGAGAATCGAGGACAAGACAGACATGTCAGAATATTATAATAAGTTTGATGAAATTCTGCCCTTCATAGTGAAAACTGGCCCAAGCATTCCATTAAGTAAAGAAGATGCTCCATGGTTACGGGCGAAGCGATCATAAGGAAGGGACATACACCAAGAATTTCATGGCCTCATATTGTGTACCTCTAGTTCAAATCTGGCCGGTCGGCCGCATATTGTGAACCTAAATTCCATGAGACATTATAGCTCATTTTGTGAAGGATATTTTATGATGTTTGCAATTTTCCAAGTTTAATATTTTTCCTTGCAACTATAACACATAACATGACAGCACGCGAAGGGTTTTGTATTTTTGATAATTGTGAAACTTTAATTCGGTTGTAGCTTCACAAACTATATATTTCCCATCGCTTCCCTCCAAGTTTCCCTCCCTTTCCCTCTGACCGTAGCTTTTAGTCCTGGTTGTAGGCACTAACCGGGACTAAATATATTTCCCGCCATTTCCCACCGCTTCCTGCCAAGTTTTCCCCCTTTTTATCTGACCGGAGCTTTTAGTCCCGGTTGTAGGCACTAACCGGGACTAAATATATTTACCACAATTTCCCACCGCTTCCCTACAAGTTTACCTACCCTTTCCCTCTAACTGGAGCTTTTAGTCTCGGTTGTAGTGACTAACCAGGACTAAAGATATTTCCCGCCATTTCCCACCAAGTTTTCCTGCCCTTTCCCTCTATATCTATGCCGACCGTGCCATGGCTATCCACACATCCACACCTTCGTATCTCACAACAATGGACATCACATACTGGGCAATTCTGACACTCGAGGAGACCGAGGCACTGTGCGCCTCTAGCTACCCATGCCCGCCGGGCTACCGGCTGCCAGCTGACTGGATGCTGAGTGCTAGAGGGGTTCCTGTCCCTCCTGTGCCTCAAGGTTCCGCACGCCAGGCGGCCATCATGAACCACTTCTACCTCGAGCTCACGACAGAGCAGCGGATGGATCCCCATTGGGATCTCGACAACTATGACACCTGGAATGCCTTCTTTGCTAACTGGCAGGAAAGGGAGCTTGTCAGGTACGAGGGTGAAGACCCTCCCCGGGTGAACCACAACGAAGCTAGCCGCCACCTATGGTGGGCGAACCGGACTATTGTTGGCGTAATGCTCTACGACACGCAGGGAGATCATCCTCGCCTGTGGTGACCGCAGCCGCCGTAGAGCCATAAGAAGGGTGGTGGTGGTGAAGGCCACGGGTGTAGCGGCGTTGTAATCCAGGAGACCCCTCCCCTACGCGTCGTGAATCCGAGGCCGGAGTGGCAGGTTCCCCCACAATATGCCATGGCTAGGCTAAGGATCTAGCCGCATGCGCCTAGCAACAATGATGATGACAAAGACGAAGACGGAGACGAACCTGAAGCTGTGTTTTATAGGGATATATATGAGCATGACTAAAGGGGGGCCTTTAGTCCCCATTCCGTAGTCTCGGTTTTTTAATATTAATAAATTTCTTGAGTGTTAGTCCTGGTTTGTGGCTAGACCAGGACTAAGGGGGGCCTTTAGTCCTGATTCATACTACGACTTTCCCGAACTATGAAGATGGTGTCCAGATTCGTATTGACCATGAAGATCTGATCTCCAAACGCATGTGGTCACATATTAGAGAGTGCATCTATGACCAACTTTATGGACATGCCGGAGGACTGGGCTCTGACGGCATATCCGTAAAGCTGGCCGTAGTGGTGTACCTGCTCTCGCACACCATCTTGCGGCTTGTAACTTCTCTAACTAGATCAATACGCCTAGGAGCTAACTAATTTCACATATTAGGGAGTGCATCTATGGCCAGTTTGTTGGAGATGCCATAGGACTAGGCTCCTCTGGCATCTCCCTCAAACTGTCGTAGTGGTGTCCCTGCTCTCGCAAACCATCTTGGAGATGCCTGAGGACTCACAAGGATGCCTATTTATAGTACAAGCATCACGACATAGTGTCGACACTCACAACATAACGTTGACACTCACTCGGGACTCATGTTTTGTCCTGGTTGGTGTCTACAACCGGGACTAAAGGTTGGCGACACCATCCGAGACAAGGTACAAGCAGCATGATATAGTGTCGACACTCACGACATAATGTCGACACTCACCCCTATCATTAGTGTTTCCTGCCTCAGCCTGCCGCAATCCCTTCAGTCTCGGTTGGTTTCTCCAACCGAGACTAAAGATGAACCTTTCCCGCCATGTTTTCCCTTAAGTTCGGGACAAAAGATATTTCCCGCCATGATTTCGTCGCACGAAAAGACCATTTTCCATTTTCCAATGCCCGACAAAAGATATTTCTCGTCATGGTTTCTCCAACCGAGACTAAATATGTTGTTTCTTTAGAGATCCAATGCAAGTTCTAACGAGGCTCGTCCCCTATCTTCATGCACGCCGTTTCGACCTTAGTTTGAAACGGGAAAAATTCGAAAGGGCATAAGAAATTCAAAAACGGTCTGAACAATGTAAATTCTTTGCGTGGTGTCATATTATATAACATAGTTACAAGGAAAAATACCAAACTTGGTATATTGATTATGTCTTGAAAAACCTTCACAAAATGACCTATCACGTTCGAGGTTTCATGGCTTTCGGTTCAAATGACCGATGTTATGTGTTGGATCGCGGCATAGTTTGTGATACTATGCCCATATTATGCATGCATGTGGACCTTGGGATGGAGAACAGTGTTTCATGAGGAAGTTTCCTTTTCGTTGCACGGAAAAGCTATTTTCCATTTTCCGAGCGCCAAAAACGGGTCGTTTTGTGAAGCAACCACCAAAATGCTGTTTCCGAATGCTAGCATCCCATTTTTCTAAAATACTAGACAACCTTACATGGACGATCTCCCAACCGGGAGATCTTAAACCTTTCCGTCCTTCCCGGGTGAAAAAGATAAATGTCTACCGAATTGGTAGGAAGTGGGTCCGGTTTGAACTACAAGTACATGATCTAACGCCCGTGATTTTTTGAAAAAAAATACTTTTAGACTCACAATATGTTGTTTCTTCAGAGATCCAATGCAAGTTCTAACGAGGCTCGTCCCCTATCTTCATGCATGCTATTTCGACCTTAGACCGAAATGGGAAAATTTTGAAACGGGCATCAGAAATTCAAAAACGGTCCGAAACAATGTTAATCCTTCACGTGGTGTCATATTATCTGACATAGTTGCAAGGAAAAATACCAAACTTTTTATATTGATTATGTCTCGAAAAAACCTTCAAAAAATGACCTATCATGTTCGAGGTTTCATGGCTTTCGGACCAAATGACCGATGTTAAGTGCTGAATCGCGGCATAGTTTGTGATACTGTGCCCATATTATGCATGCATATGAACCTTGGGATGGATAACAATGTTGCAGGAGGAAGATTTCCTTTTTGTCGCACGGAAAAGCCATTTTCTATTTTTCGAGTGCAAAAATGAGTCGTTTTGTGAAGCAACCACCAAAATGCTATTTCCGAATGCTACCATCCTATTTTCTAAAATACTAGACCACCTTACATGAACGACCTCCAATCCAGGAGGTCTCAAACCTTTTCGTCCTTCATGGGTGAAAAAGACAAATGTCTGCCGAAACGGTAGGAAGTGGGTCCGGTTTGAACTACAGGTACATGATCTAACGCACATGCTTTTTTGAAAAAATTATTTTTAGACTCACAATATGTTGTTTCTTCAGAGATCCAATGCAAGTTCTAACGAGCCTCGTCCCCTATCTTCATGCACTCCATTTCGACCTTAGTTCAAAACGGGCATAAGAAATTCAAAAATGGTCTGAACAATGTAAATCCTTCGCGTGGTGTCATATTATCTGACATAGTCACAAGGAAAAAAAATACCAAACTTGGTATATTGATTATGTCTCAAAAAACCTTCACAACATGACCTATCATGTCCGAGGTTTCATGGCTTTTCGGTCCAAATGACCGATGCTATATGCTGAATTGCGGCATAGTTTGTGATACTGTGCCCATATTATGCATGCATGTAGACATTGGGATGGAGAACAATGTTGCAGGAAGAAGTTCGCCTTTTTGTCGCACGAAAAACAATTTTTTTATTTTCCAAGCGCAATAAATGGGCCATTTTGTGAAGCAACCACAAAAATGCTGTTTCCGAATGCTACCATCCTTTTTTATAAAATACTAGACCACCTTACATGGACGATCTCCCAACCAGGAGATCTCAAACCTTTTTGTTCTTCCCGGGTGAAAAAGACAAATGTCTGCCGAATCAGTAGGAAATGGGTCCGATTTGAACTACACGTACATGATCTAATGCCCATGATGTTTAAAAAAAAAATCATTTTTAGACTTACAATATGTTATTTCTTCAGAGATCTGATGCAAGTTCTAACGAGGCCCGTCCCCTAACTTCATGCAAGCCGTTTTGACCTTAGTTTAAAACGGGAAAAATTCGAAACGGGCATAAGAAATTCAAAAACGGTCCGAACAATGTAAATCCTTCATGTGGTGTCATATTATGTGACATAGTTGCAAGGAAAAATACCAAACATGGTGTATTGATTATGTCTCAAAAAAACCTTCACAAAATGACCTATCATGTTCAAGGTTTCATGGCTTTCGGTCCAAATGACCGATGTTATGTGCTGAATCGCGGCATAGTTTGTGATACTGTGCCCATATTATGCATGCATGTGGACCTTGGGATGGAGAACAATATTGCAGGAGCAAGTTTTCCTTTTCGTTGCACGGAAAATCCATTTTCCATTTTCCGAGTGCAAAAAATGGTCGTTTTGTGATGCAACCATCAAAATGCTGTTTCTGAATGCTACCATCCCATTTTTATAAAATACTAGACCACCTTTCATGGACGACGTCCCAACCAGGAGATATCAAACCCTTCCGTCCTTCCCGGGTGAAAAAGACAAATGTCTGCCGAAACGGTAGGAACTGGGTCCGGTTTGAACTACAGGTACATGATCTAATGCCCATGATTTTTTGAAAAAATTATTTTTAGACTCACAATATGTTTTTTCTTTAGAGATACAATGCAAGTTCTAACGAGGCTTTGCCCCTATCTTCATGCACGTCGTTTCGACCTTAGTTCAAAACGGGAAAAATTCGAAACGGACATAAGAAATTTAAAAACGGTCCGAACAATGTAAATCCTTCGCGTGGTGTCATATTATTTGAGATAGTTGCAAGGAAAAATACCAAACTTGGTATATTGATTATGTCTCAAAAAAACCTTCTCAAAATGACCTATCATGTTCAAGGTTTCATGGCTTTCGGTCCAAATGACCGATGTTATGTGCTGAATTGCGGCATAGTTTGTGATACCGTGCCCATATTATGCATGCATGTCGACCTTGGGATGGAGAATAATGTTGCAGGAGGAAGTTCTCCTTTTCGTCGCACGGAAAAGCCATTTTCTATTTTTCAAGCGCAAAAAACAAGCCATTTTGTGAAGCAACCACCAAAATGCTGTTTCCGAATGCTACCATTCCTTTTTTTCTAAAATACTAGACCACCTTACATGAACGATCTCCCAACCGGGAGATCTCAAATCTTTCCGTCCTTCCTGGGTGAAAAAGACAAATGTCTGCCAAATCAGCAGGAAATGGGTCCGATTTGAACTATAGGTACATGATCTAACGCCCGTGATGTTTTGAAAAAAATCATTTTTAGACTCACAATATGTTGTTTCTTCAGAGATCCAATGCAAGTTCTAACGAGGCTCATCCCGTATCTTCATGCATGCCATTTCGACCTTATTTTGAAACAGGAAAAATTTGAAACGGGCATAAGAAATTCAAAAATGGTATGAACAATGTAAATCCTTCACGTGGTGTCATATTATCTGACATAGTTGCAAGAAAAATACCAAACATGATATATTTATTATGTCTCGAAAAAATCTTCACAAAATGACCTATCATGTTTGAGGTTTCATGGCTTTCGGTCCAAATGACCGATATTATGTGCTGAATCATAGCATAGTTTGGGATACTTTTAACAAACCTAGTTTTATTAAATGTAATTAGAAATTGATTGTGCATTCATGAGCATCATCTACTAAAATGTGCATTGAAGAAGTAAAGAAAAACCCTAAACCCTAGCTTCCCCTCTCTATTTGAAACATATTCAAAAATGGTTTTGAATTTTGAAAACTATAAAAATGATGGTACCCAAATTGATTACAACGGTCTCTGAAATATTTAGAATATTTGTAAAAGTTCTGATAATTTGAAATGGTTCAAAACAGATTTGAAATAAAAATACAAAGAGGAAATACAAAACAGGAAATTGAAAAGGTTTTCAGAAAAAAAAAAGTTCCTAACCTAGTCTGGCCGCAGCCCAATTCTCTTCTTATTTTCCCGCCGCTCCCGCGTGCCCCGCAGAGGCCCACCCCGACCCAAGTCCAGCCCATCCGCAACCACCTGGCCCATACCGCTTTGTCCTCTCAATCGTCGTCGTCCACCTCGCTCCTTACCCGATGCTGCTGCGTGTCGGCAGCGCCGCCGCTCGCCGACGTCAAGATGCCCGCTACCGCTCCGGAGTGGAGATAAGAACCGTGTCGGCGTCCTCCCTCTTTCCCTCTGATCTTATCCTCTCATTCCCCCCCAAGTGCTCGCTCCCCTCACCTCTGTGAGCAGCCCGAACCCTAGCCGCCGAAAACCGCCAGTCTCCGTCGTTCCAGGCAGCCCCAAGCCTTTACGTGGTGCCTAGGAGCTCCGACGTGCTGGACTGCATCCCCCTGTCGAAGGAATTGGGGAAAGGCACCCTCTATCTCCGCCGACGACCTCGCCTACCTGAGGTCTAGCCGCCACACTCACCATCAATTCCGGCGTATCCTGACCTCGCCTGCCCTCCCCGACCCCATCGTCATGATCTCGGTGAGCTCATGGTCCGGAAGGACCTCTCTGCTGTCTCCCTTCCTCCCTGTACCGCGGTCTCACAGTTGCTCCGTCGTTGCTGCCGCAGTAGCTAGTCGCCGCCGGCACTTCAATGACCCAAACGGGGCGATGCCACCATCCTTTGGCTCGCCTTGTCCTCCTATATCCCTGGCTACGCGCCACGCTTTAGTTTGCACTCTCAAGGCCACCGGCCGTTGTCTGCACATGCTCACCGGCGAGCAGACGTGGTGCCGACGTGGCACCCACGTGGCCCTGACCCCACCCATCAGCCACTGCGGCTAGATCTCACCCCGATGTAAAAATATTTAAACCCCCTGATGACATCAGCATGAGGTCATATTCCCATTTCTCTTATTAAATGTTTTCTGAAAATCAATTCTATAATTAATAAAATGCTGACAGGTGGGTCCACTCTGTAAACAATTTAAAGATTTATAGAATTGTTTCTGTTTAATCAAAATGCTAAAGTAATTTCAAAATGTAAAATATTTCGTAATATTCTAAAAATGATTTAAACTGAATTAAAAATGGAGAAATTCATAACTAATTCATTTTAAATCAGAAAAATACAAATAATATATCAAAATGTTCAGAAAAATGAACTCTATCTATCTGAGCTATAATCATGCATTTTCAATCAACTTTCATGAAAAGTTTAATTAGAAGAACCAATTGAACCCCATAGGTGATTCCGAGGATCCCCCTGTTCTAGGGTTTGGACCTTTCGGACTCTGTTTAAAATGACCAAGCATGCCTTAGGGGTTTATTTCAATGCAATCTAACTTGTCATATCATCATACTTGATTGAGGATTGCATAAATGCCATGTGTTGACTGTTTCCCCTTCTTTCTGGTATTTGGTTCTTCTCCGGTAGAATACGATATTGGAATCGGAATCGAGATCGAGATCGAAGACCGAGATCAACACCGTCAAAGCTTGAAGACCAATACTTGATCAACTTTAATCAAGTCAAGTACAAAGTGTCCGAAGATCTGCTTTATGGATATCAGCAGGCAAAGGCAAGAGAATCCCCACACATGATATAATCCTATGATTTCAAAGTATTTACATTCTTGCCATGTGCATACGATTCTAAAGTCTTTTATCGATAGATAGAATAATCCTATCTTATGCATATTTCCTTTGAAGCCTATATTCCCTGATCCACTGCTCCTAGCATAACTAGGGTTTGGCTTGTGAAGCGTTGCTAGAGCTATTATATCTGTTGTGCTTAGCCATGCTTATTTGTTACCACTGGTCCATCCGGTTGATGAATCGAAGCTAAGAATGAACCTAGTTTAACAGGATAACGTGGTAAGATCAGAGATAAAAGTTAAACATGCTAAGGCTTGTATGGGAGGCCATAGTGGGTTGTGGTTTTTGCAGTCCCATACTTGCCACTACTAGGACCTGAGTTCTTGCCTATGGTCCAAGATGAGCGTAAAGCCACACGGGGGCCTAGAAACCCCCTCGACTTACTAACTTGCCTAGTAGATTCCATGAGTCACATACTTCGGGCTTTCCATTCGACATAGGCATTTTGGTTGTTCTTGAATGGAGGTGGAGGAGGTGCATTCATAACAGGTAGGTAAGCGTGGCCGAGAACAAGAGATGCACAACATCCATAATCTTGAACCCCGCACAATCATTAGGGACCGGCTTCGGGACTCGACCCATTACGGCGACATCTCCCTAGTGCGTGACTCATGGTCTCGGCGAAAGCAAGGTAAAGGTCGTGTCCACGGTTATGGACGAACTTGGAGACCAGATTCAAAGATCATAGAGAACTTGAACCTAATCGTAAAACTTGGCAGATCAATGTGTTCTTAAGGATGCTTCCTCATGGGTGCGAGGGGGTGATCCTAGTTGGTAGGTTCAGATGATGATGATTCAGTGGATATCAAAAGATGATCGAAGCTAGAGATACCTCTCTCTTATCCCCTTTAAAATATTCTGATTAGTCAAGATTCTTCTCCCTCTTGTTTTACAAAACAAAGATGGCTTTGCGCAAAATAACTCCACCAGCCATAAGTCGTGCGGAGTACACCCTGTACTCACCCGTGCTTCGTTGATACTTTTGCAGCTAAGTAAGTGTTACCATATAAGACGAGTTCTTCACGGCATCGACATCGACGAGTAGTTTGGAGTTCCCAGTTGGCAGTCTGGGATCTATGGATTGGACGTCATTGTTATGATTCAGGCCTCTTAGGCCATTTCTTAAGTTTGCTATACTTAATAGCATAATTTGCCTTCCGTTGTTTGATGTTTGTGGTCAGTGATATCTGCTTGTAATATTTTGGTTCTTTGCTCAGTTATGAGCTTGCTGTAATAATTTTTGTGTCGTAGGGTCACTATTGTGTTATGAATTCTCTCTCTCTGTACGCTTTCGAGATTTAGGTTAGGCTTATGTTCAGACAGTGGTCTGGAATTTGTCTAGCCCTAATCCCGGGGGTGTCATAGGTTTTTGGTATCAGAGCCGTACCGACTGTAGGAAACCCTTTCTATTGGTCGATATTGAGTCTAGTGCTTGTGAAAACTATTTTCAAAGATGAAAATTATGTGCAAAAACTCTGGTATGCTTCTTTTTCTCCTTATCTAGTTTCTCTCTAACTCTGGGTCATCTTATCTTGTGTTGAATTAGAAAAGTTTTGCTATCTCGTCTCTTTCTTCAAAGCTTAGGTGCCTTCTTGGCATGCCAGTTCTCAACCATTTGACCTAGTGTTGAGTTTTCTAGAGTCTGTTGTGTGTGTTCCCTGTTTTCCTTGTTCTGTTTCATTTGAGGGATTTCTTTCCATCATAATCTCTCTATTTTATGGGTCCACAACATCATGTTGATGGTTCCACAATGTTCTGTTCTAGGCTTCGAGGTCTCCTTTTGCCTCGTGTGCCTTCTTTTCATTTGTTTGGGTACTTTCGAAGTTGTTTCTTATCTTGGAAGCTACCTCGTGATTACTACCTTGTAGTGTATGCTCTGTCACTCAAGTAGTAGCCATTCCTTTCTCTGGGTTTTAACCCTCGGACTTGAACCTAAGATCCCCGATTGTGCTGGATTCTGATATTGCGAATCTTGTACATGACGCTGACCTTTAACCCAAGATCCATTTTGTTGAACCCTGTGGTTAATGTTTACACATTATCTTAGAATGGCTAGTACCTTCTAGTACAGCCTTCAAGCTTGTGGATATTGTCGCTATTGAACAGTGACGATAAAGGACTTCCCCTACCACATGCTATGGCAGATGTTCTTTAATGGAACCAAATAGATCATGATAAGAGTTCTCTTGGTGAGTTCCACTTCTATACTCGTGACTCTGCCACACCTTCCCTTCTCTGCATTGGTTCTTGGAAGATTGTTGATTTATGCATCCACATCTCGGGATTCTATCCCGAGCATGTTCTTCTTCCTTATTGTTTTCCGACCTCTGTCTACCAATTGTTAGACAAGTAGAGCACTTGCATTGGTGTCTTTCGATGCAAGATACTCTCGTGGTTCATCATGACAAACTAGTTCGGGATGCCAGGAGAAACAAACTCCAGTACCTCGTCATATCCAGGACCAGGTCAAAGTGTTGTAATCCGTGGATAAAGAAGCATTGATTAACATCTATCTGTTTCACCTTAAAGTATCACACTCTTTTATACTAAGAGGTCATGCTAAGTTTCATGACCCCTTAATGAAGTGATGTTTTTACACATCGTCACCCAACCTTCTCTGAGATTTCGTGCTCGTCAGTGTTATGTGTGCGTAATGATGTGGCTATCTAAGATTCTTAGCAATTCTTATTGCTTTGAACTCAAAGGATATTTGTATCATTCTTAGCGTGATACATAATTTTATCACTAAGCAAAGGATGATTGTGCTACCAAGTCCGCTACTCTTGAGCATTCTCTTCGGTCAAAGAGTTAGGTTCGTGCCGAAACTCTGATACTATGTCATCTTGCCTTACCAAGAAAGTTTTTCTCTTGAGCTCTATGACATATCGATGGTCCGTGATATTCTAGATGTCTACTAGAAGTATCGCTATGTTGCCACATGACCGTGTTGTCAAGTTCTTGAGCAAGAACTTATCTGAACTGCTCCTTTCTCCAAGGATCCGTACTGGATACCCGTGAACCAGTTGGTTAAGTCTAAACAACAACTTGGAGAGTTATAAGACAAAAGTTCTATCCAACTGTGTTCCTCCTTAAAGGGATGTCTAGTTGTGTTTGTTTTGAGTAAGATAGTATGTCCTCAGTGGATATGTTGTCTTCCCACGCCTTTGATTTGAATTGGGCAATCGTCAAATCAAACTTTGTTCCAAGGACAATCTTGATGGTGTATCCACTTGTGATGTTTCACTTAAGTACATCTTATGTCCTCCGGTCTGAACAATGTCTATGCCTTGTTCATACAACATGTGAGTCCATCTTCTTGGAGTGTCTTGATAAGTTTGTTATTGAGCCCATCGATGACATTCTTATCTTCTAAATGTTATATCAGATTGTGTGGAACATTTGGCACTAATGTTGGAAACTTTTGAGAACCATCTTCGTGTTATCTCGAAGTATGTGTTCTGGATGTTAGAAGTAACCTTCTCTAATCCACGTGCAATGGTTGAAAGATGTTGTCGTGGATTCAAGGAGATTTATCTTTGTTTCCTCAGGAATCATTCCAAGTTAGTCAAGCATGTGGGGGGCTTCCTCGATATGGTAGGTTGATACCTTCATATTTCAAGAAGTTCCCCGATGCATACCAAGCCACTGATTGATCTGTTTATGGAAGATAAGAAGTCCAACAAAACTTCTATATCCTCCTAAATGTTTCCCAACAAGGATTCAGTTGTGTTCGTTGCAAACAATTCATGTAGGTGCAATTGTCCTATGATAACTCGCTAATATGTGGAATTTGCAATATAGCTCATCTTTTGGAGCTTGACGTTGAAATCCGTGTCTTGAGAATCTAGTGACTTTACCTCTGTGGTAAATGTTGCACCCTTTCTATTTAGACATGCTGAGTCTAAAGTATCTCTCCACTTAACCAAAGCTGAATCTCAAGCAGCAATGATGGTTGGTGTTCCTCAAGGTTATGACATATATCTCTCTATACATCCGGCAAGGTTGATGTAATGGTTGGCACAATCAGTCGAAAGACCTATTGTTATACTTCCTTGAATCAGCAATAACAACCACTCTTCATGTGGACCTTGGGATGGAGAACAATGTTGCAGGAGGAAGTTTTCCTTTTCGTCGCACGGAAAAGCCATTTTCTATTTTCTGAGTGCAAAAAATGGGTCGTTTTATGAAGCAACCACCAAAATGTTGTTTCTGAATACTACCATCCCATTTATATAAAATATTAGACCACCTTACATGGACGACCTACCAACTAGGAGATCTCAAACCTTTCCGTCCTTCCCGGGTGAAAAACCCAAATGTCTGCCGAATTGGTAGGAAGCGGGTCCGGTTTGAATAACATGTGCATGATCTAACGCCCGTGATTTATTGAAAAAAATCATTTTTAGACTCACAAAATGTTGTTTCTTCAGATATCCAATGCAATTTCTAATGAGGCTCGTCCCCTATCTTCATGCACGCCGTTTCGACCTTAGTTCAAAACAGGAAAAATTCGAAACAGGCATAAGAAACCAAAAACGGTCCGAACAATGTAAATCCTTCGCGTGGTGTCATATTATCTGAGACAGTTGCAAGGAAAAATACCAACTTGGTATATTGATTATGTCTCGAAAAAACCCATCACAAAGTGACCTATCATGGTCGAGGTTTCATGCCTTTCGGTCCAAATGACTGATGTTATGTGCTGAATTGCAGCATAGTTTCTGATACTGTGCTCATATTATGCAGGCATGTGGACCTTGGGATGGAGAACAATGTTGCAGGAGGAAGTTCTCCTTTTCGTCGTACGGAAAATCCATTTTCTATTTTTTGAGCGCAAAAAAAGGGCCATTTTGTGAAGCAACCACCAAAATGTTGTTTCCGAATGCTACCATCCCTTTTTTATAAAATACTAAACCACCTTACATGGACGATCTTCCAACCGAGAGATCTCAAACATTTCCCTCCTTCCCGGGTGAAAAAGATAAATTTCTATCGAATCGGTAGGAACTGGATCCGATTTGAACTACAGGTACATGATCTAACAGTTGTGATTTTTTTAAAAATTCATTTGTAGACTCACAATATGTTATTTCTTCAGTGATCCGATGCAAGTTCTAATAAGGCTCGTACCCTATCTTCATGCACGCCGTTTCGACCTTAGTTCGAAATGGGAAAAATTTGAAACAGGTATAAGAAATCCAAACCCGGTCCAAACAATGTAAATCCTTTGTGTGGTGTCATATTATCTTACATAGTTGCAAGGAAAAATACCAAACTTGGTATATTGATTATGTCTCAAAAAAACCTTCACAAAATGACCTATCATGTTCGAGGTTTCATGGCTTTCGGTCCAAATGACCGATGTTATATGCTGAATCACGACATAGTTTATGATACTGTGCCCATATTATGCATGCATGTGGACCATGGGATGAAGAACAATGTTGCAGGAGGAAGTTTTCCTTTTCGTCGCATGGAAAAGCCATTTTCTATTTTCTGAGCGCAAAAAACGGGTCGTATTGTGAAGCAACCACCAAAATGCTGTTTCCGAATTCTACCATCCCATTTTTCTAAAATACTAGACCACCATACATGGAAGATCTCCCAACTGGGAAATCTCAAACCTTTCCGCCCTTCCCGGGTGAAAAAGACAAATGTCTGTCTAATCGGTAGGAACTGGGTCCGATTTAAACTAGATGTACATGATCTAACGTCCGTGAATTTTTTGAAAAGATCATTTTTAGACTCACAATATGTTGTTTTATCAGATATCCAATGCAAGTTCTAACGAGGCTCATCTCCTATCTTCATAAATGTCGTTTCGACCTTAGTTCGAAACGGGCATAATGAATTCAAAAATGGTCCGAACAATGTAAATCCTTCGCATGGTCTCATATTATCTGACATAGTTGCAAGGAAAAATACCAAACTTGGTATGTTCAATATGTCTCGAAAAAACCTTCACAAAATGACCTATCATATTCGAGGTTTCATAGCTTTCGGTCCAAATGACCAATGTTATGTGCTAAATCGGGTCATAGTTTATGATACTATGTCCATATTATGCATGCATGTGGACCTTGGGATGGAGAACAATGTTGCAGGAGAATTTTTTTTCCTATTCATTGCACGGAAAAGCCATTTTACATTTTCCAAGCACAAAAAAGGGATGTTTTGTGAAGCAACCACCAAAATGCTTTTTCCGAATGCTACCATCCCATTTTTCTAATATACTAGACCACCTTACATGGACGATCTCCCAACCGGGAGATCTCAAACCTTTCCGTCTTTCTCGGGTGAAAAAGAAAAATGTCTGCCGAATCGGTAGGAAGTGGGTCCGGTTTAGACTACAGGTACATGATCTAACGCCCGTGATTTTTTGAAAAAAATCATTTTTAGACTCATAATATGTTGTTTCTTCAGAGATCCAATGCAAGTTCTAACGAGCATCATCCCCTATCTTCATGCATGCCGTTTCGACCTTAGTTCGAAACGGGAAAAATTTGAAATGGGCATAAGAAATTCAAAAACGGTCCGAACAATGTAAATCCTTCGCGTGGTGTCTTATTATCTGACATAGTTTCAAGGAAAAAATACCAAAGTTGGTATATTAATTATGTCTAAAAAAACTCTTCACAAAATGACCTATCATGTTCGAGGTTTCATGGCTTTCGGTCCAAATGACCGATGTTATGTGCTGAATTGCGGCATAGTTTGTGATACTGTGCTCATATTATGCATGCGTGCGGACCTTGGGTTGAAGAACAATGTTGAAGGAGGAAGTTTTCTGTTTTGTCGCATGGAAAAGCTATTTTCCATTTTCGAGCGCAAAAAACGGGTTGTTTTGTGAAGCAACCACCAAAATGCTGTTTCTGAATGCTACCATCCCATTTTCCTAAAATAGTAGACCACCTTACATGGACGATCTCCCAACCAGGAGATCTCAAACCTTTCCGTCCTTCCTGGGTGAAAAAGACAAATGTTTGGCGAATCAGTAGGAAGTGGGTCCAGTTTGAACTACAGGTACATGATCTAACGCCCATGATTTTTTGAAAAAATCATTCTTAGACTCACAATAAAAAATTTCTTTAAAGATCCAATACAATTTCTAATGAGGCCCGTCCCCTATCTTCATGCACGCCGTTTCGACCAAACTTCGAAACGAGAAAAATATACAAAAAATATGTTTAAAGTTTTTTAAGATTCTAAAACAATCTGCAAAAATATTAGTTAAGTCAATTTGTAATTAAAAATAGTTAATAGTTTAAATTTTTATATTAATTATTTTTAAAAACAGAAAATGGTTTTGAATTAAATATTCAAATTCAAACACTTTTTATGTTTAAAGTTTTTTAAGATTCCAAAACAATATGCAAAAAACATTAGTTAAGTCATTTTTAATTTAAAATGGCTAATAGGTTAAATAGTTACATTAATTATTTTAGAAAACAGAAAATGGTTTTGACTTAATTATTCAAATTCAAACACTTTTTATGTTTAAAGTTTTTTAAGTTTCCCAAACAATATGCAAAAAATATTAGTTAAGTAAATTTTAATTTAAAATAGTTAATATTTTAAATAGTTACATCAATTATTTTTAAAAACAAAAAATAGTTTTGAATTATTAATTCAAATTCAAACAATTTTTATGTTTAAAGTTTTTTAATACTCCAAACTAATATGCAAAAAATATTAGTTAAGTCATTTTTAATTTAAAATGGTTAATAGTTTAAATAGTTACATCAATTATTTTTAAAAACAGAAAATGAATTAGTTATTCAAATTCAAATACTTTTTATGTTAAAAGTTTTTAAATATCCCAAATTAATATGCAAAAAATATTAGTTAAGTCATTTTTAATTTAAAATGGTTAATAGCTTAAATAGTTACATTAATTATTTTTAAAAACAGAAAATGGTTTTGAATTAGTTATTCAAATTCATACACTTTTTTATGTTTAAAGTTTTTTAAGATTCCAAATTATTTATTATTTAAAAAACATTACAAATTTAAACCCCTAAATAAAAAATAAGACGGGAACCGAGAGAAAATCTGGAAAAACTTTGAAAACAGGCCCTTTAGTCCCGGTTGGAGCCACCAACCAGGACTAAAGACCCCTGCGCGCTGCTTCGGGCCCAACCCAAAATTGGCCTTTAGTCCCGCTTGGAGCCTCCAACCGGGACTAAAGGATGGAGCATATGTCCCGGTTGGTGCCACCAAGCGGGACGAAAGGTCCTCCCCTTTATAACTAGTGCGCCTTTTCTTCTTCCCCATCTCTCTCACATTATGCTAACTATTGTTCACTCAGGGAGGCGCCGCCCGATCTCTAGCGACGCCGTTAGGCTGCCCCACTGCCCCGCGCGCCCCACTAGACCGCTGTCGTCGTCTCGTTCGATTGCCCCACTCCACATAAGCCTAGGAAGCCCCAGGCACCGGGATTGCTACCTCTGCCCCGACGCCGGCCGCCGTTGAATCCACTGATTCCGGCCGCGCCTTCCTTCACCGACTCCACCACGACAACCGGGGTGAGCCACTGGTCCTCATGGACATCTCCGCCATCCTCCTCTTCCTCTCTATAGTTCCGGCCTCAAGTAGTCAACACCATCTCCGTCTGTTGTCTTCGTGGTCATGGTTCTGGTGACCATTTGCTAGCAGCGCTGCTAGTTTAGGGTTCCCCGTGATGCTCTCGTTCTATTAAGCCTAACCGTGCTTGCTAACTCGCGCTAGAATGCCGCCGCCATGCATCGCCTGACCGTCATCGGCGAAGTGACTTCACCATGACGTCGTGCCTGCATCATCTTTGACCTGGTCCACCCGTTTGACTAGTCCACGCTAATGTGGCATGTCTATGTGTCTGCTGGCCCACGAGTCAGTGACCTAAGGTAGATCCTGAACATGTGTAAAAAGTAATTCCTTATTTAGAAAATAATTTAGGAAGTGAATAAATCTTATAAATTCAATAATTATTCTTTTATAATTCAAAAAATATGCTTAATATATGAATTTTTTTAGAAAAATAAAATCTAGAACATAAAACTGTTACCATACATTATTATGTTAACTATTTAAATAATTATTATTTGATAAAGATTTTATAAGTATTAATACTTTGAAAATTCATATTTGAATATTCATAAATGAGAAAAAATAAAAATAATATACCAAAATTCTTAGAAAAATAAGAACCATAATTTAATACTATATTCATGTATTATGATTTCACTTAATTAAATATCTATTATTTATTAAGTGTTTATAAAGTATCAAATTTTATAAAAATCATATCTTAATATTTAAAATTCATAAAAATACTTATAATATAACAAAATGATCACAAAAATAATATCTACACGTTAAAAATATTGAATTCCACTTTTGAAGTAAGTAAAAATTTATTACCTAATAAATTGAATTCAAACGTATTTCCTTAATTAGTAATTCATAAAAATAGGTATAAAATTACCAATACCTCTAATATTATTCATTTGAGGTTTATAAAATAGTATTAGTTTTAAGTATTGATTGAATGGTAGTGATCTCTTATAGTTGAGCCACCCTTGGAGATGTGCTTAGTCGTGCTATGATAGACAAGGGCTGGGTTACATCACTTGAAATTTGATCTAAAGTATTCTGTATGTAAATATTGATTTAGTTGTAAATATTGTAAATATCGATTTTAGTGGATTTATTTGATTTTAGTTGTAAATATTAATTTTATTATGAATAAAGATCAATTGATGAGCATTTTTATTATTGTGTATGTATATTTTAGGGTTTCTCTGAGTTAGGGTTTATATCTCTTGGAACCCGGCCCTAGCCCCTCAAATCTCGCCTACCTAACGTCCTCCCTTAGACGCTTTGACTTTTCCGATTTTCCACCTATGCAGAAAATATGGAACCACACGGAAGAGACAAAAAAAGGAAGAGTTTGTCCATGGTGTGATCCGCGAGGAAGAAATATGAAGTATCGACGTTTTTGAACAACTCCGGTGAGGGTGATCCTCTTTTCGCCGAAAGAGACGACTTCATTGAGGGAGAAGGTGACGGCTTTCTTGATGGGGAAGGCGATGCCTTCCGTGAGGGAGAAGGTGACCGCTCCGATGGAAATATTACAAACTCCGACGAGGTGCATATAATATTAATTAATTAATCCTCTACTGTCTATATACATATATTAACGCTCTTTCTTCTTTTAGCCCTCCGGATCGAGCAAATCTACTGCAAAGAGCAAACGAGGCCCAACCAAAAAGTTGGAAGACCATGAAAGGTACAAGATCAAAGAAGTCGCTGGCGACAACAAACCGACGGCTCCCCTTCAGGCCGCAAACAAATTTGTGGCACAATGCGGAGTAATTGTTAGGGACTTCGTCCCGATCACCATTCGAAATTGGAATAGGACTGCCAAGGAGGAAGAAGTTACACCTTTATATGTCCCAAACAAAGCCAAAGATTTACTTTAGAGGAGGCTCATGCTTAATTTCACCCTACCAACGGTAGATGTAGATCCAAATGCGGAGAATCCAGATGAGGAAGACAAGCAATATGCCGCTACCATGCATCATAAGGTCAAGGAGTGGTCTCTTAAGAAGATGGCCCAGCAATTCACTATCTAGAAGAAAAGATTGCACCTTGACTTTATTGTGAAAAGGAAGACTCCGGATTTTAAGGGTCAGTATGAGAAGATAAAACCATTTTGGGATGAGTTTGTGGACTACAAGAGATCAGCGGTACCTCAGAAAATGTATGAAACGAATAAGATAAATATTGCTAACAAGAAGTATCATCATACTATGGGGCAAGGTGGCTACAGGGCTTCTATTCCTAAGTGGAAGAAACTTGAGGATGATCTGCGTGCTAAAGGGGTCTTCCCCCGATTGGATTGAATGCGCAAAGAATTGGTTTTACGGGCATGGGGGAACGTTGGACTTAGAAGGGAAGTGTATATATAACATAAGACAAAAAGAATAACCCTTGCCCATCGAGGACATAAGAAATGCAGTAAAGGATGTTGAAGAGGGGAAGTTCATTCCCGATAGAGAGAATGACGAGCCAATCGGTTGTATATCAAATACCCAGGTGCTACTGCGAGTACTAGTCAAGTACACATCAATAACATGTATATCATATATACCTTTATTTGCCTTGTCGGCCATCTTGTCAGCCAAATACATGGGTCAGTTGCGCTTCCAGTGGCCAGTCCCCTTACAATAATAGCACTCGGTATCAGACTTAGGGCCTACTCGGGGTTTCTTTTCAGGCACGGCAACCGGCTTGCCGCCCTTATTTCCCTTCTGTTTACCCTTCTTGTCTTTCTTGAAACCAGTGGTCTTATTGATCATCAAGACTTGATGTTCCTTCTTGATCTCCACTTCTGCAGTTTTAAGCATTGACAGAAGCTCGGGGAGAGACTCCTTCATGCCTTGTATATTATAGTTCATCACGAAGCTCTTATAGCTAGGTGGCAGAGACTGGAGAACATGATGGATGCCTAAGTCAATGGGAATTGTTATTCCCAAGGACACAAGCTTATCGGCGTAACCCGACATCTTGAGTACATGCTCGCTTACGGAGCTATTCTCTTCCATCATGCAGCTAAAGAACTTTTCTGAAGCATTATAACTCTCTGCAGCAGAATGCGTGTCGAAAATCATTTTCAACTCACCCATTGTATCAAAGGCATTGCCGTTTTTGAAACGCTTTCGAAGTTCTGGCTCTAGCCCATACAATATGCCGCAATGAACTAAGTTGTGGTCCTCCTGATGAGTCCGATAGACATTCTTTTCCTTGTCAGGGGCATCATCGAATGGTGGGGGGCCTAGCGGCGCTTCTAACACATATTGCTTTTGTGCAGCAGAGAGGAGAATCCTCAAAATCATGGCACATTCGGTAAAGTTGCTACCGTTCGTTGCAAGTTTCTCTTTCTCCTTGAACACATTCAAATTAAAAGCAGGTGGTGCCATCTACAACAGAATTTTTAAAGTGTAGACTAAGTTTATGATAGATTGAGTTCAACTAATCCAAATTAAGAATGAACTCCCAATAAAAAACAACATCCCTTGTGTCTTTTTGGTGATTACATGAACCAAATCCACTACACCAAGTCCGATCATCACGTGATTCGGTGTAGCTTCAAAGGCAAGCATCAAATGGGAATCATATCTTCCATATGACTCATGCTTAACCTTTCGGTCCGTGTTCCTAGGCCATGTCTGTACATGCTAGGCTCTCCAAGTAAGAACCTTAGTATTCGCGTGTGTAACTGTCTTACACCCGAAATATGATCGTGGATCCAAGAACACCCGATCATCACATGATGTCTTGGAGCGACGAAACATAATCAGTACATACTTAAGGAAAACACATTTTTATCTTGATATCTAAATGAGGGATCATCTTATTATGCTAATAAAATGCCAAACAAGCAATATAAGATGCAATCAAACATCAAATTTTAATAAGTGAAATAATATGGTTCTTGCACTTGATATCCATCATGTGCATCATGGTATGATCACTATCATACCTCTGTGTGTAAGGCCAAGTTCTATGGAGCTTACACTTTATGTGTCTTGTAAGAGTATCGACTTATACTTCTACTCACAACATCATCATATCATGACACTAGCCCAGCAACAATCTAAACTAGACGCCTCTAATTTATCCATTGCAAGTTCTACGTGGCTTAGGGCTTTCGAAGATAGAACCTTTCTTACCTATGAACATGAACCACAACGAGGATAACCAAATTGTTGACAACTCGTTGCAAATTAGATATTGACTATAGTAGGAGAGACAGACACCCGCTAGCCACTTATGCAAAAATAGTTGCATGTCAAGCGTGGAACAGGTCTCATGTGCGAGGACATGTAAAGTTTGTCCGGGCCGCTTCATCCCACTATGCCACCAATATCCAAACTACAACTAAGAATAAATAACATGATCATCATCACTCACATATACATATGTGTACTACCCGTGCAAAGCATCTACGCATAGATCAGGATCTGATACAACTATAGGGTTCGCAACATAGAAAACAAAAAATTTACTATGATGGGAACAAATATGTACCAATATATATCTACTAGATACAAGCAACGGGCAGATGTATATCTGTAGAGAACATACCCTTGAAGACCGACAAAGCTTAACGAGGTTGAACTCCTAGTTGATGTAGACAATCTCTTGCCCATCTCAAGATCGAGAGGAAGTCCTAGCGCCGCTAATAAGCGGCACATCCATGCTCGCACACACGTCCGAGGCATCGAGCAACCTCCGCCTCCTCGCTCCAGCGATGCAGAGGAAGCACAACTCTTTCTTGGCGAGTACCACCGGGAACATGTATCTCGCTAGTCCGAGACCATGGGGGATAAATACTAGAGGAAGCGAGAGATCCTTCACGAGGAGGTGTGAGTGAGAAGTGAGGAGGGGGGCTCCTTTTATAGGAGGAGGGGGCACCCAAGGGGGTGGCCTCCGGCCATGGGGCTGCCTCCTCCCCTCCTTCATTCATGTGGGTGGACACTCCACTCACAAAATGCCCCTTCAATTTTCTCCACTCAAAATCCCACTCAAATTCCCATTAAATTTCCACCAAATTTAATGCAAACTCTCATTAAATAAAACTCCTTTTATTTATTCAGAATATTGTCAATTACTTTAATGACAAACATTCACATATAACCCATTGCTAGTATTTCATTTCACATGCAGAAACACTTTCTGCAATTTCACCCGAAACCAGTTTCGGTATCTAGTGAAATAAATTCCTGCGCTCTGTTTTTCTTTTCAGCATGAAAATTTTGCTCCAAATGGTTTCGGTGTCTCTTAAGTGTGTCACCCTACGGTTCACGAATGATGCAGGCATGATCGATACCCCTCTCAGATCAATAATCAGAAGCGGGACCTGGAGATCCATACTGACTCCCACAAATTCAACGATGACTTTCTTGTGATCGTGAGAACCTTTTAGGCTAGTATCTTAATCCATTTGTTTCGTGATATATTACATGTCCGATATTCGATCATCGGTATCTCCATACCTAGTTTGATCTTGTTACTGACATGTACTCTTTTCTCGTTCCCGTGATATAACATTCTAGTGATCAAATCACTTGCTTGCAAGCTAATCAATGTTATATCACCGAGAGGGCCCAGAGCATATCTATCTGTCATCGGAATGAACAAAGTCCACTCTCGATCCATGGGCCTCAACATATCACTTTAGTAGTACTGAACCCATCTTTATAATCACCCTATACGATGTGACGTTTGATGTTATCAAGGTACTCTTCTAGTGTTAGTGATTGGCATGATCTCATGGTCTAAGGATAAGGTCACTTCGTATGATGTTATAGCAATATAAACTCAATGACTTTGATCGTAATGCTATACTTCAGATGAATGTTCATCACACCATTCCAATAATGTTGTGACCTCGTTATTAATAACATCCAATGTCCATGATCAGGAAACCTTGATCATCTTGTTAATCAACGAGCTAGTTTATGAGAGAGGCATAACTAGGAACTTTCTGTTTGTTTATTAAACACACATGTATTAATTTTTCCATATTAATACAATTATAGCATGCAAAATAAACACCTATCATATACTTGGAATATACATAATAACCATTTTATTATTGCCTCTCAGGGCATATTCCCTTCAGGACAAAGGATTGTTGTTTTCTCTCTAGTAGCAACAACACATCTACAACCTTAGAGATTTCTGCCACTTCCCCAGATTACTAGAGGCATGAACCTGCTATCGAGCATAAATACTCCCTCTTGGAGTCACAAGCATCTACTTGGCCAAGATAGATATTATCAACGGAGAGCATGCAAGATCACAAATAACATAGACATGATAGAATCAATAATCAATCTGACATAGTATCTCAATATCCATCGGATCCCCGCAAACACAACATGTATGATTACAAATAGATGATCTTGATCATGACGTAGCTCACAAGATCTAAACATGATAGCACAAAGGAAGAGATACAACCATATAGCTACTGTATGGACCCATAGTCCAAGGGTGAACTACTCATGCATCACTCCGGAGGTTGGCATGGTGATGAAGAAGGACTCCGGGATGATCTCCCCTCCGGCAGGGTGCCGGGAAGAGCTTCGGATCCCCCTGATCTAGGGATGGAGATGGCAGCGGCTATGGACTATTTCGTGGAGATTTGATCGGGTCCTTAGGGTTTTTGCATCAGGGTGCTTTTATAGGCGAAGGGGCAAGGTCGATGGGCACCCGAGGGGCCCACACCTAGGGCCAGCGCGCCCCTGGCCACGCCGCCACAAGGTGTGGCCGCCCCGTGGCCCCACTTCGGCTGCCCTCCGGACCCCGTGTTCCTTCTGGTAAAATATTGACTTTGGCATTTGCCCCATCCAATTCCGAGAATATTTCATTACTAGCTTTTCTAAAACCAAAAACAGCAGAAAACATGCAACTGTCACCGCAGCATCTTGTTAACAGGTTATTTCCAGAAAATGTATAAAAATACCTCAAAGCGTAGAAAAAACATATGAAAGTGGATATAAAACAAGCATGGAGCATGAAAAATTATAGATATGTTTACGACGTATCATACGTCAAGGTGCTGAAGAACTCAAGTATCAAGCAGCGATACATGGTGACATCTTGGTGGACTTGATTTCCCAAAGCTTCAGACGGTCAAAACGGTTTGAGTAGAACTCCTCGGTGAACTCGATACCAAGTGACTTAGGGTTCAACGTTCAACGGGTGGTGTGGAAGACGCCGCAGCCACTGCACGTGTACGTCTCCTCGTATTCATCTAAAATATTAAGATTGAATAAATAAGAAGTAAGAAAAATTACTAAAAAAATCTTGATCCAATAGAAACATAGGATATGTGATCCTCCATACTAGTTATAATAGAATTCTCCTCTAAAACAATGCTAAGCATGCTCAACATTAAGATTGAATCAAAAACAAGAACTAAGTCTGGATTGACAATGGTGAATGGTTGAGTGAAGATTTTGCAAAAATAACTTGGGGATCGGAGGAGAATCATACCTTAAATCGATTGAGTGCGAGGAATCAAAGAAACATTGAGTAAATTTGAAGATCCAATGGAGGTAGTGTGGATTTTGGAGGAAGAAGAAAGAGAGGTTGATATTTGGGGATTTTTAGTTACCTTCCTCGGGGTTGTTATGCTGGTCGAGCTGGTGGTATGGGCGGGTGGTACGATCAGACCCCGCCCATACCGGGTGAATTACCTTGGGGGCGACGGCTGCTCCCAGGCGGTGCCCTTGTTATGGGCGTGCGGTACGGTCACACGCGCCCGTACTACTGGTCGTTATCGACACAGTATGTTTCTTGAAATCTGATGTTTTGCTCGAGGATACGGTACGGGCGCACTGTACGGGCGCGTCCGACCGTACCACAGGTCATTATCGACATTGTTCACTACGGCAAAAATTAAAATTTCTATTTTCTTTGAATTAATGTGGTACGGACGCACGGTACGGTCCCTTCCGACCATACCAGAGGTCGTTACGGGTACATTGAGCTGCAAAAACTTTAACAATTTGTTTAGTAGCTCTCTGCGTACTTTCACATCTCGTCAAAAGTCAAATAATATAAATCATACTTAATAAAAATTCAGCAATACTTTAGGCCATATGTTAGTGAAAATAGAGATCGAGGATTACCTTATTTGTTCTCCTCTCTCCAAAGCTCTTCTTGAACACTCTTTATTTAAAACAAAACTAACACGACATAATTAAAAAAAAATTATTTCACATGGGTTGCCTCCCATGAAGCGCTTCTAGTTAAGGTCAATTAGCTTGACCCATATGACAATCATTTAGGTTTGAGGAGTGGAATATCCACTCCAAAATAGTTGGCTTTCAAAGTAATTATACCATCATCATCATCATTAGGCTTGGCCTTATTTTTCCTAGGTAAATGGACTATTAAAGGATCTCTAGATGACAGCCCAATTCTTACATTCTCTTCATGTAAATTAATCAAAGCTTTAATAGTTCTTAGAAATGGCCTACCTAAAATTATAGGTAATATGGGATCTTTAGGCATGTCCACAATAACAAGATCAATAAGTGTGAGACTACCTTTAATTTCAATAACTATATTTTCTTTGATATCAATAGCTTGTTTATAAGTTGAATCCGCTAGGTGGAGTCTTAATTCAGTGGTAATAAATGGCCCCAAGTTTAACTTACCAAATAAACTTTTGGAAATTGTTGAGAAACTCGCACCAAGATCACAAAGTGCGAATATCTCATTAACTCCCAACTTAACTTTAATAGTAGGCTCAAATATATCATCTAGCTTAGCAGGAAGCTTATCAGCTAGTCTTTTGCACTCCATCTCTAGCTCACAAACTTTAGATGCTACTTGTTGTATAAATTGTTGGTACATAGCATCGTTACCTTGTTCTATACCGGGATTCTTTACGGTGATCATATTTAATAGATCTTCCCCGGTATATTCTGGTGTTGGCGCATTGCTATAGTCTATCTCTTCAGGTTTCTCTTCATTGTTTACAACCCTCATCATCTTGAGGTCTTCCACCGGATTTGGATCGGGTTTCCTAGAAAACTTTGCTAGTATGAGAGCTTGGCTCTCAGCAACTTTACCCAACTGATCCTCCACGGTCTTTGTCCTTTTCTGTAGAGCATGCACATCATTTATAATTGCAACAGAATAGTTAGATAATTTTCTTATACTACTCTCATGGTTCTCCATGATTTTGATAAGCATATTGTTTTGCTTGGTTTGATCTTGAATAAATGTTCTAACAGTTTGTTCCAACAATATATTTCCATGGTTTTCTCCATTATTATTATCATAACTATTATAGGGAGCTCCTGCAGGATTTGGATAATATTTTTGAGCACTAGAAGCATAATGATTTTTCCATGCAGGATTAAAAGGAGTACGAGCTATAAAATTAACATCATTAACATTGGTAGAAATAACATTAACTTGGGTATCATCTTTACCTTTTACTATGCTTAGTAGCTCATCTACCTTAGATGTAAGTTCTTCATTATTTACCTTGGTAATTGTTGGGGATATGCTAAATGGGTTTCAACATTGCATGTCTCTAATACAGATAACCCGGGTGACCCACGGTCGGTAGCAAGGCCCATGGCCTGCTGGGCGGCCCAGTTAGAAGGATCCAGAAGGGAGGCACATGTCGGATAAAGGAAGGCTATGATGGAGTCACTGACATACCCGGAGCCTTGGAGTGCAAGACACGTTAGACTAGTTAGTACTCCTATAGGACTCTGTGACCTGTCCGGCTAGGACTCTTCCCTATAACCCTAGATCTAGCGACTATATAAGACGGACCTAGATGAGACTTTAGGGCATGACACAACTCATATCGCGCATAGTGAACCGATCCCTGTAACTCGGCACATTGCCATTATAGTGATTTATAGCAGGAGTAGGATTCCGCCACCGTTGTGGGATCTGAACCTGGGTAAGCTATGTTACCTCATACCCGCCAACTTTCCGCCTTCCCCCACATCTCTAAACATGCTCTGTGAGGACCCCTCCATGGCTTACTCGTCGGCAATACCACGATAGTTGGCGCCCACCATGGGGCAAGAGGCGCTTCAAGCTCTACAACGGGCGAGGTCCAAGCTCCTCACGGGAATCGGCAAAACCGTAGCCTTTGGTCGCTTTCTCTTGTTCGGAAACGTTTCGATCATCCCTCCGGATGAGTTTTGGATCCCGGCAAAGATGAACCCCACCCGCTGCTCGATCGTTCCAATCGGGGACATCTACCTCTTCATCGGGGAAACCGACTCGGGCACTAGTTCCATGGAAGTCAGAGGATCGTCAAGGCCCACACGGACCGCCTACGAGAAGGATATGTTCACGGAAGGATCGAAGTCAGATCTCTCTTTGGAGTTTGCCGGCTTAGATCATAAAAATTTAAGGCCCACCCAAATCGCCCCTGTGGAGGAAATAATGGTGGAAGATCACTACAAATCCTGAGCCACATGGCTCTGGATAAGATCCGATCTAGAGAATTACCCCGATCATGATGCTATTTATCACTTCATTGAAAGGATGGATGGCGGCACACTTCTCCGGCATACGCTAAGGTGGCAACAGGCCACGGGTATCCTCACCTTTGAGGGAATTTTCGGCACCATCAACAGTTTCGCTGCTACTGACGGAGTCGTCATGGCACCACCCATTGCTGTACGCGGCCTACTTTTGCCGCCTCCAGCCAACAACCCCGCTGCCTCAGCATCATCCTCTGTCGTCGAGGAAGCCCCCACACCCTCCAACTCCGTTCTAGATGTGCTCTATGCCGACATCAGCGTGGACTTGGAGGAGATGGATATCAACCCGAAGGAACTCCACTCAGCCATGAAAGTGATGGAGGAGGAGATCAATCGTGAGGAGCAGGCCGACAAGGCCGTCACATCCCGATAGGTGTTTGTCGCCATCTTGAGTGTGATGGAAGAAGACCAAATCGGACAAGCTCCGCCTAAGCCGCGGGATAACGGGAAGGGACTAACCGATGACGCCGACAATGATCTAGTGAAGGTCATGCCCCCTCCAGCCAACCTAGTGCAACAGCCACAGGAATTTCCTACTGGTCCAAGTAACACCAACACCGCAAATCCGTCGCCACCAACATCTACGTCTGCGGCCACCCAAATCACTCCAGCTGATAGAGTGATGTACGAAAATTTGCTCGTTGAGCCTATAACTGTGGCCCACATATGGAATGTAGTCCAGCTTGATGAGAAGCACCAGCAGCTACTGGAGGAAGCGCATGCCATCACGGAGCAAGGCGCAAAGTTAGATCGAGATCTGGCCAAGGCATATCAATCGATTGAGACGGCTAGATCACTGGAGGCTAAGTACAAGACTCTTCTCAAGCAGCAGAAGGCTAAGAAAGCTCTGACTCGTGTTGTTAACAACCCTGGTGTACGGCGCAACTTGGGGTGGGCTCCTTTGAAGCCAGCACAAGCTAAGACATACATTGACAGTGAAGGAAGGCAAGTCATGCCCACACCCATCCTCAGTTTGGCCGTCGCCAAGACTCTAGTGGAGTAGGATAGATCACCCGCAACTTTGTAACAGGTATATGACCTTGTTTCCAAGGCTGTCAAACAGTAGGAAAATGCCACCTCTTAGAGGCCTTAATCTGATCCAGCATATTGCCAGTCTAGCAATCCCAAAAGGCCAAGGGCAAGATCTCCTCGTGATACGCGACATCACGAAGACCCAAAAACTCACCACCGTACAAGCATGCCTCCGCCTAGATGACCCTATTACGACATCGTCATCCGCGACAACACGGAGCAAACTCGTCATGGCGGGGAGCGCAGTGGCAATCATGAACACAAGAGTAGGTCGCAGCATGACCCTCCACGTCTGACAAGAAACCACGACATATATGAGGAGTCACAGGAAGGGAATAGAAAGAAGGCTAACTCACTGCCACCTTTGCCTCTGTCGCCCCCTAGAAGCCACCATGGCGGAGGAGGACCGCGTCGCTCACGCAGCCCTTCCCCTGATGGCAAGAATAAAAAAGCAAACCCGGATCCATACGACCGCGTCGCTCATGCTTGGACAAAATCCAGGAGGCCCGGGAAGAACAGTACCTAGGACCACGTTGGTTCGGACCTATGATACGGACCGCAACTTACCCCAAGGTTTTCTGGATTGACAAGATGATCAAGCCCTATGACGGCACCACCAAGCCATCTACATGGTTGCAGGATTACGACAACATGGTCGAGATCGCCGGTGGAAACCCCAACGTTGCCGTCAAGTACCTCCCGCTAATGTTGACGGGCACGGCCTGTCAATGGATCAACGACTTGCTGGAGAAGTCCATATGCAATTGGTTGGACATGCAAGAAGTGTTCACCAAGAATTTTTAGGGTACATACAAATGATCCTGCACTGTTGGCAATCTACAGCGGTGCGTCCATGAGAAGGACGAAACATCTCGAGCCTACCTCTCCCGCTGGCTGGATATGAAAAATTCCTGCGCAGGAGTGCATGATCTGACCGCTATGGCCACCTACATTGATGGTTTGGGAAAGGGCACCTTGTTGCGACATAAGTTGAAGTGCCTGCAGGACAATCACAGGCTTGATCTCAATCAGATGATCTCCCTGGCCAGTGAGTTCGTGGTTGTCAATGACGATGCTCATGGCTCTTTGCCGACAATTGCCATTCCAACCCAAGCTAAGAGGAACAACAACACTAAGCGGAAGAGTCCGCCAGAAGAAAAGCCAACCTCCGACATGGTCGCAATGACGTTTGCAGGAAGAAGTGATGGCGGACAGCGTGGCTGAGGTCGGGGGGATGGTCGTGGGTAGCAACATGGTAGTGAAACTATCCCGACAGCGCCCTGTGTTCCCCAAACATACGAGGAATACCGTGATATGTCGTGCCTTGTACACCTCGACACCAATGAAAAAGCTACCCACATCAATTGCCATGGAAAGTTCATCAATGATCTCAAAGAAGACCTGGAGTCCGGCTACAAACAAAGCTGGAAGAACCGACCGCGAGGCAAGGGGAAAGGGAAGAAGAAGGAAGAGGAGTCCAAGGATTCAAGTGACATGGACAAGGACGTTGACCCCAAGCATGCCGACAAGGGCATTGGCAAAGGCAAGAACCCCTTCGAGAAGAAGGCCCCCTTCTACCACACTTTCCTTGGCACCCCAACTGTCCAAGCTTAGAAGACCTCTCTGAGGATTCTGATGGCCACCCTACCCCTAGTTCCCAGTACCCGCGCTGGTCGGAAGTTCCAATCACATGGGACATGATGGATCACCCCAACCTTGTTCCAACATAGAACCAATACACCATGGTCATCAACCCCTTGAGTGACGACAATGAGTTCACCAAGTGCATGGTTGATAGCGTAAGCAGCATCAACATTATGTACCTGGATACACCGCACAAGATGAACTTGATAGAGACCAACCTAAGACGGACCAGCACCATGTTCCATGGCGTAGTTCCTGGTCGGGAGGCTTGGTCCTGTGGGTGCATCACGCTTCCAGTCTCTTTTGGCAATGTTAACAACTACCGCCAAGAACGCATGACATTTAAAGTGGTCCCCTTCAAGAGCGTGTACCACATCATATTCAAACACGACATATTCCACTTCTTCCTGGCCAAGCCATGCTTCGTCTACAATAAGCTAAAGATACCCGGACCAAACGGTGTCATCACCATATCCGGAAGCTTTTCAAAGGCAAGGGATTGCGAGATTGGAGAAGCAGCGTTTGTAGAAGCTATCCTCTACAACGAAGAATTCAAGGAGATCCATAGCAAGGTCGATGACTCGGAGATACCAGCATCGAAGGAGCAGATTTTTGACTCTGATCCCTCCTTCAAGGCCGCCATCGATACCAAGCTGGAGGAACTTGTGGTAGGCAATGCCTCCTAGGTCACCGCCATTGGGACGAACCTGGATCCAAAATAGGAAATCGCGCTCGTCGAGTTCCTCCGTGAGAATAGGGACATCTTTGCCTGGCAACCTGCCAACATGAAAGGTGTACCTAGGGAACTTCTCGAGCACATCTTTAATTTTGATCCAAAATTAAAACCGGTGAAACAAACTCTACAACGCTTCGGGAACAAGAACAGACACGCCATAGGCAAAGAGATAGCTAGGTTACTTAAGGCTAGTTTTATTCGAGAAGTCCTTCACACCCAATGGGTGGCCAATCCTGTACTTGTCCCCAAAGGGAACTAAAGAATTAAGAATGTTATTGATTGGCTTGGAACAAAGCATGTTCCGAGCCAATTGGATCCATTTTCTTTGCCTCACATTGACCAAGTCATTGACTCGACGGCTGGCTCGGAACTTCTGTTTTTTCTAGATGCATACTCAGGATACCACCAAATCAATATGAGGAAGTCGGACCAATTGGCTACTTCGTTCAACACACCTTATGGCATGTTTTGCTATGTCATGATGCCCTTTGGGCTGAAAAACGCAAGTGCTATGTACCAGCGAACTATGCAACACTGCCTACATGACCAAATTGGTCGGAACGTTCACTCCTATGTGGACGATATCTTGGTGATTTCTAAAAAATCAAATGACTTAATCTTCGATTTAAAGGAAACCTTTGATAATCTCCGGAAATACAACATGATGCTTAACCCCAAGAATTGTGTCTTTGGGGTTCCAGCCAGAAAATTGTTGGGCTTCATCGTTTCCCAACATGGAATCGAGGTCAACCTGGAGAAGATCAAGGCCATCCTCAACATCAACCATCCGACATGACTGAAGGATATCCAACGGCTCAGAGGCTGCGTTCAGCAGTAAGCTAGTTCGTCAGCCGACTTGGAGAGAAGGCCTTGCTGCTATACAAGTTGCTACAGAAGGCGGACAAATTCGTATGGACAGACGAGGCGGACGCTGCGCTTAAGGAGTTAAAGAGGATACTTCCGTTAGCCCCTGTTCTTTCAACACCTGAGCCAATGGAGCCTATGTTGATCTACATGGCGGACACCAACCGTGTTATCAACATCGTCATCATGGTGGAGCGGAAGGAACTAACGCATGAGTATGGGGTACAACGACCAATTTACTATGTATCGAGGTCTTGACGGAGTCCAAGCAGCATTCCCACACTACCAAAAGCTAGCTTATGGAGTGTTCCTTGCTTCTCGGAATCTAAGGCACTACTTCCAGGATCACCCTATCACAGTAGTGATCAAGGCTCCACTTTCCGACATCATTAACAATAGTGATGCTACAGGACGGTTCGCGAAGTGGGGGCAATGAGCTTGCCACCTTTGCGATCACGTAAAAGAGACGTGACGCTATCAAGTCACAAATCTTGGCGGATTTTATTGCAAATTGGACGGAGATGCCAGATGTACTCCTGTACCAGAGCCAGAATATTGGGTGATGCATTTTGACGGATCAAAGCTACTCGACGGCTCGGGGGCTGGTGTGCTACTATAGTCACAAACAGGAGAAAAAATTCACTATGTCTTGCAAATCCACTTTGGGGCTACACACAACATGGAGGAATATGAAGCACACATTCACAGACTTCGCGTAGCCAAACATATTGACATCAAGCGCATAGTTTGCTATGGAGATTCCGACTTGGTTGCCCAGCAAGTGGCTGGCACCTGGAACGCGTGGAACCCTATGATGGCGGTATATCGAGACGAAGTAGACAAGATAGCCAAGTGCTTCGAAGGCTACGAGGTCAAGTATGTCAAGAGGGAGGAAAATTAGGCAGTTGATCTGCTATCAAAGCTTGGATCGGGTGCAAACCAATACTGCCTGGCATTTTTCTGGAGCATCTACGGACCCCATCCGTGAAGGGAGCGGACCCCGAGAACCCGGATAGAGTTGGCTCATTTGTTAATACGGTAACAATAGTGTAACATCCCAGCATTTAGGAACTAACGAAGGGTAGATTTAGGAATATGGAATGTTGCATGCATTCATTTGTGAAAATGTGGGTAAATTTTTTGCCAAATAAAAACCTTAAGTGATCAATGTTTCTTTCATACTTTGAGATTAGGTTTAGTCTTAAAGGGTGATTGCTATAGACTTTGATATGATCTTTAAGGAATTATGTGTTTTAAAAATGAATTTGAATTTTAAACTTGAGTGTTTGAATTATAATTCAAATAAATTAGGGATAAGTTTTGAATCATAATTTAATTAAGAAATAAACATTACAACTTAAATTCTATCCAAAGAAAAACAATAATGAATATGAAACTTATTTCATATCAAGTTACAAAATTATAACTTATTGAAATCATCCACACAATTCACAAAAGTAAATATGTAAAGAATAAGAATATTCTTTATTAATAATAATGTGATATTTATTATAGAAGAATAAAATGAAGATTACAAAATAATAAAAATAAAATTACAAAAATATGAAGAAGATTACATTGAACTATTTACTAACTACTCTATAAAAGAAAACCTAATCTAAAAGCTTCATCTTTATATCTGTACCTGCAAAACAAACAGAATATATATAGAGAAATAAAAGGTTAGAGTTAGTATTATTTTCTCTCAGATATGTCAGTGAAGTGCACTAGACAAATTCATCATTGAGAAATTTATAAAAGGGGCAAGTTTCACCAATATGAAAGAATCCATCTTTCATAAATTTAAAGCCAGAAGTCAAATGACAGCCAAGAGGGGAAAATCCACCAGCCAGGTGAAAGTAACCAGATAATAGTAAGTTTCAAAATTCTGAACATATCCACAAGTGCACAGCAAGCACACAGGCAGGACACACACCAACATGCATGTGGTGTGTTTTCAACCTCACAGAACAGCCCTAGACTCAGAAAACCACAAGCACAGCCGTGCAGAGGCACTAGTGCATCTCTCCACTGTTTGCACACAAGAACAGCCAGCTTAGACAGCAGCTTACCAAGCACATCAGCCAAACCAAACCACCAAAGATCAACCAAACATCACTAGGATGGTGACATAAGGAGGGGGAAGGATCAGGTGGACAGCAAGGTCAAGTTCAGGATCTAGGAGGAGCAGGCTAGCTCAAGGTCAAGCACAGGAGTCCAGCAAAACCAGATCAAGATCATCACCAACTTACTCCACAGTCATCAGATTTTGTGGTGAGCATCATAAAACCCTCACATGATCTAATCATCTTATCTAGATAGAAGCATGTGTTGTTTTATGAACAAACCCTCAGGGAACCCAGGTGGGGTGAATCTATCATAGGGATTTTTAAACTCTAAAAGTAAACAACAAAGTACCTGGATCCAGCCAGAGCTCAGAGAAACATCATTGCTCTGGATTAGGCTATATATTACTATTCAAGCATAAATATATCTATGATCTATTTCTAGGCACATCCCTAAAGAAAGGGTAGCACCTTAGAAACTAATCCTTTTGATCCATATCATGATCAAGCTCACTATCATTTTTCCAAGCTTTGATTCAAAAACAATAGCTGGTACCACTACCAGGACTATCTATATGAACCAATTAGATAAGGTATGAATCCCTAAGCCTCAGACCAACATCATTGGCCTTAGGGAATTCAGAAAAGAACATTCCCATTTATCTTTCAAAGACAAGTTTGTCTTAAGACTAAAACAACCCAATCAATGGGTTAGAATCAAACTTGTGTGCCATACCATGATGGTGTCACAAGAACAATCCATTATGAATCAGGATAGACATTAAATCATCATAAATTCAGACAATCAACTTACTAATAATTTTCCTGTTAACACAGGAATCATAACTAGGATATTCCTATGTTAAACTTCACTATTTGAGATCATGATGATCTCAAACCACATGTTAATTCCCAAGCCAACAACACTAAGACAGTGGTTTCATCCTATCATAATCATGACCATAAATCAAATAACAGTGGAAAGTTATCAAGTCATTGGCTTTACCAAGCATGTTTCCCAAGAAACTATATCATCTGAATCAGATGCAATCCAAGCATAAAATCATCTAATAAGCCACCAGAAACATTATATATCATCTTAAGCAACAAGCCTCAGGACAATAACCACTTAGCATGTTTACAATTCATCCAAACATGATCCAATTCATCCAGTATATGATCAATCCCAGGATAAGAACACTAAATGGATATGTCATCCTAATCAGAATCAGACAGTAGCCAGAGAGGACACTACCAGCATCTAGCATCGGATCAGTAAGCACAGAGAGCACCAGGGGAGAGGAATTGAACTCACCATAGGTCCTCGCTGAAGACTAGAAGAGGAAACAGAGGGGCTGACGACCATGGCGGCACGGGGAGCACCCTAGAGGGGGCGCTGCAACCTGCACGGCGCCACGGCAGCGACCCTGATCACGCCTGGAGGTGCAGAGAATCACCTCGACACACGATGACCACGCAACACCTAGATCCATGCCAACCCCCAAACCCTAGGGTTCGGGACGGCATCGATCCATTGTAGGAGAGCCCCAGGCTCGAATCCAATTGGATAGAACGAACAGGCACCATCGACAACCCCCTGTTGCACCACGGCGGCGACCAGAATGGCCTACGGCGGCGAGAATCGCCGGTGGCGGCATCACCGGCCACAGGGTCGGGTCCAGAGGAGGAGAGGATGGACTCGAGGGAGAGAGAGAGGTAGTGAGGAGTGGGCCGAGTTGGGCCAGACCCTTCGGGGTGGTTCTTTTGTCCATGACTAATGGGCTACTAGGGCCCAATAAGTATAACTAGCCCAGAAATCTTTTTAGGCCCGTTTTAATAAAAAGAAAAGACCAAAATACCCCTAGAATTAATTAAATCTTAGAAAATAAAATGGAAGTCCAAAAATTATAATAAAATATTTTTGGATTCACAATAATCCACTCTATCCAAATAAAATAAGATATAAAATTTTGGACATTTAAATTTTTATAAGAATTTTGTAATTTATATATTCCTTATGGAATTTTACAAAATTATTGAAAGATGATAAAAATAAATAAAAATCACTTTCATTATATATTAATATTATAGTATTTTTGAAAAATACTAAATAAATATTTAATAACAATTTTTAATGTATAATTGATAATTCCTAAAAGAATTATTAAATCAATAAAAGTCAAATAAAAAGGAAATAAAATAAAATAGTTCAATATATTCTATAAATATTAAAAAGTAATTTTTATAAATGCTTTATTATTATTAAAAGGCACCTTATATAGGGAAAATGCATATAGAATTAAATAATGCATTACATTACTTGCATAATCATTTTGCTTCTTTAAATATTGTCCTTACCGGGCAATAATGATGTTTTTGTAGACATAGAAGCTCAAGGTCCAGTGCAAGCATCAGACTTCACTACATTGCCATCACAAGGCAAGTTCATCACTTGCTCATGTCCTTTGAAGAGTCTTTATCAAAGTATTTGCAAATTGTGTGTTATCATATATGCTATAAAAGAAAGAAAATATTATTTTCACAAATAAAGAAATTATAGATATCATCATAAGTGGTGATATAATGGAGCAATAGAACTTAGAGTTATAACTGCAACAATGATGATCAAGTAGGGACTTAATAACCCCTGACATCAGTGATTCTAGCGCCGTATATTACGCGTTAGCCATGAGATTTGGAATGGGACAGAGAAGTCAGTTGTATCTTCTTCCTCTCGCATGAAGCCGGATGTGCAGGTCGTGGCTGTTATCCTCGAAGCGTGCATATTAATTGGTAATTCGTAGAGGATATGCGGCATATGGGTGGGAACCCTCATCATCCCACGATAGTTTTGGCATCTAATGGTTTGTACAAACCATTGCCGTAATTCATTATGTGGGCATGGTGTACACTAAGGAGGCATGCAGGGTCGCGAAGGTGGCAGTGATTGGCTTGGACCAACTACTGGGCCCCACATCATGGAATTGTGGACGGGAAAGTATGCCTGGTTGTGCAACAAGGAGTTGATCTCTCATGGGTAAAGTAACGCACCTCTGTAGAGTGTAAGAATTGTAACTTGTTACTCCCTGTTCCGGGAAGGAGCTATGAACGCGGCAGGAAAGGAACTCCATGAAAGTTCCGGTCAACCTGTGAAGGCCGATTGTCATAGTTTTTTTTCAGAATAAATTCAATCTTTGAAGAAAGATTTACAAAAACTACATAGTGCCAAGGATTTATAATCCGAGGTGGTAGTTAGAGCATCAAACTTCCCACCTTGCATATAATGAACTTGTTGGGTAACAATGTTACTCATTCTTTCCTTTGATCCCGAAGACGTGCCAATGTATGCAGCCGAATGCCAAGAAGATGTGTTCTACGAGGAACCTGATCTATCCGGAGGTGTTGAAGGAGTGGATTACAAAATCCGCTATGGGGTCGATGATAACGAGTCCAACTAAGTATTTCTAGTTAATTATAACCAACGGAGCCGACCAGCATGAACTCTATAGAATAAGCTATTGAGCTCAACTCTTAGACGGAGTTGTTATTTTTAAATTCTACTGAAACACTTCATATTTTGGTTTGTAAGTTGAATATTTTGGAAGTCTTGAACTTCCGGTATTGTAATAATAATAATGTGTGTACTTTTGTAATATGGACCCGCAATGTTTCTGTTGTACCACTCTAAGGGATGTGATATTTACGGAACAATATTATGTGGATGTCATGTCAACGACTATAGTGTACTACACATGCAGTGGTATACTGGGTCACCCCAGTTGGTATCAGAGCAAATTGCTTTGACCTTAGGTTGGAAACCTAGTAAAGGGTATTACCTGTAGGAAAATTTAGCAACAATAAATAATTCTCGAAAAAGTAATATAATGGGTATTCAAATGAGAATATTCTGTTATATATTCTAGTGCGATAATTCTTTGTTATGATGCAGTATCTCATTGTATACTAATCAAAAATTATTTTTCTGATATACAGAGATATGGCACCAAAGTTTCCAAAACAGACTTTGGTAAGGAAAGAGTAGACTCTTGATGATTATCAAGGATCATTCACAGACCAACTTCGTCAACTTTTAAAGCTCTTTAGTTGTCCAACTAGAATTCCAGTGAACACTATCACTTACCTTGATGGTCGGATGTTATCCAAGTATCGTGTGAGTATCCAATTTCCAGAGAAGCTTGGATTATATCATGATATACCTATAGGATAAGGTAGGAGTCATTTAGCAGCATATCATGTTGCTGCTGTGGAGGCGATAGCTAATATCCGAGAGGAGAAAACCAAGGAGCTAGAAGGTAGCACATTCTCTGTGATACCTCATGATTCTATAGACTTGGAACCTATACCGGATCATCTTACTTTGGTTAAGAAGCATCCTAAGTTAGCTTCCAAGTTTATGGATAGATACCGAACACTCGTTGCGTCTTTTTATAAGACCCATCAAGTGATTGTTGAAGATAAAAATGACATGTTAGAGGATCTAACTGATCCGGAAAGGAGGAAGCAGTTAGCATTCCAGCTAGAGAAAGAAGCAAGTAGTAGTGCAACACCTATCTTTAAGGATATACCTATAGATCCTAAATCTTTTATACCATATCATTATTCACCAAGACCTGAACCTATTCATGATCCTACTATGGATATGCGGTATGCAGTACCACAGGGCTCAGAGGATGATTCTGATTTAGAACTTCCTATTGAGAATTCGGATGGTTGGAGAATGGGATCATATAATGGATCTCATGAACACCAGATGCCCACAGATGGTTCTTACCGGAATGTTGGACAATCTAGTTGGAATGGTGCAAGAATGAACCCTAATAATAGTAGTAGAAATACCATGTCAATAGATAATCAGGATGAAGAAGAAGATCCTGAGGAGAGAGTGTTTGAATCATCAACATCTTCTCAAAACCCAGGGAATATACATTATCCAGTGTTTAATTATCTTGCCCACAAGAGCACCTGGGAAGCAGCAGGATCTGCGTATCTTGTTGATAACTCAAGAAATGAAGCTTAGGAGATGCAGGCTGGAGATAATGTGGAATATGTTTCTGAAGACTTTTCAGCTGAGCTGGAGGGAGTCAATGCGCTCAGGTTGAGTAATGACTCAAGTCCCGACACTTCAGATACAGAGTATATTCCTTCTGGAAGGCCATATGTTCCACAAACTGTGCGACGAACAACACGTCATCACGGTTGGACATCAGGAATGTACGATGAGCGTAGTTACTACTAGAAGGAGACAACTGGTTAGTAGTATCAAGTACCGTGTATTGTACCCCAAGTAATAAGGTAGTTTTGTGATTATACCTATATGGTATATGTTGTAATGACTTTGTATCATTATGATATTGTGTAAAATATGTGAAATGCATATTTGGATTTTCTTTGGATCTTCATTGTGTGACTAGTTTTGTGCGTAAAGTCGAGCTCAGAACACATGTGCATGATGTAATTATGAGTATTCGCTTTATGTTGCAGGACTAGAGGGTCATGGATACGGGTGTAGGAATGGAAACTGAACAGCAGCAGATGGAGCGAGAGGCCAAGGAAAAGTCCGATGCAGATGCAGCAAACCAAGAAGCATTACCACCACCACCAATGAGGCCATTAATGGAGCAGAATTTTATGCAATGCATGCAAATGATGCAAGAGACCCAGAACAAGTTCATGGAAGAGCTGCTGGGACGATCAAATCAGAGGGCACCTGAAGGTGTAGGAGTAGTCTATCTGATTTCCAGAATGCAAGACCGTTACCTTTTGCATCAGCTCCTGAACCAATGGATGTAGAAGACTGGCTAGCAGATACTGAAAGGAAGCTGAAAACTATAGGTTGCAATGATGAGGAGAAATTGAGGTATGCAACTCATCTTCTGACTGGACCTGCAGCATCATGGTGGGAAAATCAGTTGGCCATGCAACAACCAGGAAGAGAGTTTACCTGGGAAGAGTTCAAGCGGAGATTCCGTGAATATCATGTTCCGGAAAGTGTTATGGAGTTGAAGCGGAGAGAATTTGAGGAGCTTCAGCAAGGATATATGAGTGTCATGAAGTACATCCGGGAGTTTAGTCAACTGTCTCGTTATGCTGAAGAGGATGTCAACACAGAAGAGAAGCGGAAGAAGCATTTCCTGCGTGGATTAAATCCATTTGTGAAGATGCAGCTAAGGTTAGCCAATAAGCAAACTTATCAGCAGTTGCTGGATGCAACCATGACTTTTGAAGATGACTACAAGAATGTCCAAGAGGATAGGAGAAAGAGAGCCAAGAAGGAAACCAAGAGAATTCAGGCAAGCAAACCTAAACCTAATCTGGAGTTCAAACCTAGGAATAGGAGTTATGGCAACAACAACAATAACAATAACAAGGGCAGTGGTGGAAATCAATCCAATCCGAGAAGGAATGTTATTTGTAACAATTGTGGAATTCCAGGGCATTTCCAGAGGGAATGCAAAAAGCCTGTAGTGATCTGTTATGGTTGTGGTCAGAAGGGGCATATCAAGCCAGATTGTCCGAGCAAACCACATGGAGGATGGCCTACCAAGGGAGGAGGACAAGCCAGTGGAGGAAATGGACAACCCAATAAAGGAGGAAATAATGGCAAGAACAAAAATGGCAAGAGGAACCGACCTACTGGGAAACTGAATTGCGCAACCCTCGAGGAGGTGGATAATTCGGAGCATGCAGTGATAGGTACGCTCAATATCCTTACCAATCCCGACAAAGTTCTATTTGATACTGGTGCAACTACTTCATTCATTTATGAAGAATTTTGTGATAAGTTTGGGATTAGAAGGGCAACGTTAGAAAGTCCTATGACCGTAGTTACGGCAGGAGGTAACGTGACTGTATGCCACATAAAACAAGATCAGGTTATCTCGATCTGTGGTTGTTCATATTTCGCAGACCTTTATGTGATTCCTTTGAAGGGAATTGAAGTAGTGCTGGGGATGGATTGGATGATGGAACACAGAGCTCAGATAAATTGTGAGGAGAAAACTGTCTCAATCAAAACTCCAAGTGGAGCAAGGATATTTTACCAAGCAGATAAGCACAGTCATATCATGGTGGATCTGCAATTGAATTCAATGAAATAAGATAAATTGGAAGAGATTCCTATAGTTAATGAATTCCAAGATGTTTTTCCAACAGAGCTACTAGGAATGCCACCAGACCGGGAGATAGAATTCACCATTGATCTAATTCCGGGTACAACACCAATAGCTCAAGCACCATATAAAATGGGACCCAAAGAGTTGAAAGAACTCAAGGAGAAAATTGATGAGTTAGCTAGAAAAGGATTTATACAGGAAAGTGTATCTCCATGGGGAACACCAGTAATCTTTGTGGATAAGAGAGATGGTGGAAGAAGGATGTGTGGTGATTATAGAAATCTGAACAACATAACTATCAAGAATAAGTATCCATTACCAAGAATTCAAGATTTGTTTGATCAAGTGAAAGGAGATGGAGTATTTTCAAAGATCGATTTAAGATCTGGATACCATCAAATAAAAATCAAACCAGAAGATGTTCCAAAAACAGCATTTGTCTCAAGATATGGACACCATGAGTATCTGGTAGTACCATTTGGTTTGACCAATGCACCGGCAATATTCATGAATCTCATGAACAATATCTTCATGCCATATTTGGACAAGTTTGTCATAGTCTTTATTGATGATATTCTGATATATTCCAAGGATAAGGAAGAGCATCCTGATCATTTAAGGATAGCATTGCAGACTTTAAGAGAACACAAACTCCATGCTAAGTTCAGTAAATGTGAATTTTGGCTTGATGAGGTAGAATTCCTCGGTCATGTGATCAGTAATGATGGAATTGCTGTGAATCCATCTAAAGTTCAGTCAGTACTAGAGTGGACTGCACCGACCAATGTGAAGCAAATTCGAGGTTTCTTAGGAATGGCTGGTTATTATCGGAGATTCATTGAAGGTTTCTCCAAAATAGCCGGAACAATGACCAAATTATTAAGGAAGAATACACCGTTCAAGTGGGATGAGAAATGTGAAGCAAGTTTCCAGGAGTTGAAGACTAGATTAACCACAGCTCCAATCTTAGCAGTTCCTGAAACAGGGAAGGACTTCACCGTATACTGTGATGCGTCTAAAGAAGGTTTGGGTTGTGTATTAATGCAAGATCAGAAAGTGATTGCTTATGGTTCAAGACAACTGAAACCACATGAAGTCAACTATCCAACTCATGATTTAGAGTTAGCAGCAGTAGTTTTTGCACTGAAAGGATGGAGGCATTTTCTTTATGGAGCCAGATGTGAGTTATACACTAACCATAAAAGTATCAAATATTTCTTCACTCAAAAGGAATTGAATATGAGACAGAAGCGTTGGTTGGAACTAATTAAGGATTATGATTTAACAATAAACTACACACCAGGGAAAGCAAATGTTGTAGCAGATGCTTTAAGCAGAAAGAGTGCAGATATTCAGCCGAGCAACAGGGAGCTACCAAAAGAGTTACAAATGGACTTGGAAAGATTAGAGCTTCAATTTATCAGAACAGAGGTTCTTGGAGGATTATCTACTATGCAGGTAGTTGCAGAGCAGGATAGTGATCTTAAGCAAGAAATTTTTAGACATCAAGAAGAAGATCCTTTTATTGCTGAGGAAATTCGGAGGATATCTCAAGGGCAAAAATCAGTTTTTCGCCTTGGAGATTATGGGTGTTTATGGTTTCAAGACCGTGTTTGTGTTCCAGATGTGACCGAGATTAGAAATGTCATACTTAAAGAAGCACATGATACACCATATTCTATACATCCAGGGAGTACTAAGATGTATATGGATTTGAAAGAACTATTCTGGTGGAATAACATGAAAAGAGATATTGTTAAATATGTATCTGAATGCCATACTTGTAAAAGGGTGAAAGCTGAACATCAAAGTCTAGCAGGACCATTACAACCCTTAGAAATTCCTGAATGTAAATGGGAGGAAATAGGTATGGACTTCATTACAGGATTGCCTATGACACCAAAAAGGAAGGATATGATATGGGTAATTGTGGACAGACTCACTAAGAGTGCCCTTTTTATTCCGGTGAATCAAAAGGATAATGCCGAGAAGTTAGTTGAAGTATATGTCAAAGAGATAGTAAGTAAGCATGGAGTACCCAAAAAGATCATAACTGATAGGAGATCAGTGTTTACTTCATCATTTTGGAAGCAATTGCATGAAGCACTTAGTTCAAACTTAGATTTCAGCACGACATATCATCCTGAGACAGGAGGTCAAACTGAAAGAACAAACCAAATACTAGAAGACATGTTAAGGGCTTGTGCACTAGATTTTGGAGGAACATGGGAAGATCACCTACCATTGGCAGAATTTTCTTATAATAATAGTTATCAGAGTAGTCTGAAGGCAGCTCCATACCATGTTTTGTATGGAAGAAAATGTAGATCACCAATATGTTGGTATGAGCCTGGAAGCAGCAAAGAATTTGCGCCAGATTATATCAAGGAAAGACAAGACATCATTGATAAGATCAGGGATAGACTGAAAATAGCCCAGAGTAGGCAGAAAAGTTATGCGAATCAAAGTCGAAGATCATGGCATCCAGAAGTGGGAGATATGGTCTATTTGAAAGTAAGTCCAATGAAAGGGGTGAAAAGATTCAGAGTTAAAGGGAAATTGAGTCCAAGGTATATCGGACCATTCAAGATACTAAGTCAAAACAGAACTATAGCTTATGATTTAGAGTTACCATCAAGATTGTCTCAAGTGCATAATGTTTTCCATGTGTCACAACTTCGTAAATGTTTAAAAGTTCCAGATGATGCAATCACACATCAAGAGATAGAACTACAAGTAGACCTAACTTATATTGAAAAGCCTTGTAAGATTCTGGAAGAAAACTGGAAAAGATTAAGGAACAGAGCAATCAAATATTGCAAGGTACGGTGGGAACATCACCCTGAAAGGGAATCCACATGGGAGAAAGAAGAGTATTTAAGAAAATCCTATCCAGAACTATTCAGGTACATCTCCACAAACTTCGGGACGAAGTTTAATTTAAGGGGGAAGTCTGTAACATCCCAGCATTTAGGAACTAACGAAGGGTAGATTTAGGAATATGGAATGTTGCATGCATTCATTTATGAAAATGTGGGTAAAATTTTCGCCAAATAAAAACCTTAAGTGATCAATGTTTCTTTCATACTTTGAGATTAGATTTAGCCTTAAAGGGTGATTGCTATAGACTTTGATATGATCTTTAAGGAATTATGTGTTTTAAAAATGAATTTGAATTTTAAACTTGAGTGTATGAATTATAATTCAAATAAATTAGGGATAAGTTTTGAATCTTAATTTAATTAATAAATAAACATTTCAACTTAAATTCTATCCAAAGAAAAACAATAATGAATATGAAACTTATTTCATATCATCAATATATAATCAAGTTACAAAATTATAACTTATTGAAATCATCCACACAATTAACAAAAGTAAATATATAACAATAAGAATATTCTTTATTAATAATAATGTGATCTTTATTACAGAAGAATAAAATGAAGATTACAAAATAATAAAAAGAAAATTACAAAAATATGAAGATTACATTGAACTATTTACTAACTACTCTATAAAAGAAAACCTAATCTAAAATCTTCATCTTTATATTTGTACCTGCAAAACAAACAGAATATATATAGAGAAATAAAAGGTTAGAGTTAGTATTATTTTCTCTCAGATATGTCAGTGAAGTAAACTAGACAAATTTATCATTGAGAAATTTATAAAAAGGGGCAAGTTTCACCAATATGAAAGAATCCATCTTTCATAAATTTAAAGCCAGAAGTCAAATGACAGCCAAGAGGGGCAAATCCACCATCCAGGTGAAAGTAACCAGATAATAGTAAGTTTCAAAATTCTGAACATATCCACAAGTGCACAGCAAGCACACGGGCAGGACACACACCAACATGCATGTGGTGTGTTATCAACCTCACAGCACAGCCCCAGACTCACAAAACCACAAGCATAGCCATGGAGAGGCACTAGTGCATCTCTCCACTGTTTGCACACAAGAACATCCAGCTTAGACAATAGCTTACCAAGCACATCAGCCAAACCAAACCACCAAAGATCAACCAAACATCACCAGGATGGTGACATAAGGAGGGGGAAGGATCAGGTGGACAGCAAGGCCAAGTCCAGGAGCTAGGAGGAGTAGGCTAGCTCAAGGTCAAGCACAGGAGTCCATCAAAACCAGATCAAGATCATCACCAACTTACTCCACAGTCATCAGATTTTGTGGTGAGCATCATAAAATCCTCACATGGTCTAATCATCTTATCTAGACAGAAGCATGTGTTGTTTTATGAACAAACCCTTAGAAAGCACCCAAGTGGGGTGAATCCATCATAGGGATTTTTAAACTCTAAAAGCAAACAACAAAGTACCTGGATCCAGCCAGAGCTCAGAGCAACATCATTGCTCTGAATTAGGCTATATATTACAATTCAAGCATAAATATATCTATGATCTATTTCTAGGCACATCCCTAAAGAAAGGGTGGCACCTTAGAAACTAATCCTTTGGATCTAGATCATGATCGAGCTCACTATCATTTTTCCAAGATTTGATTCAAAACCAATAGCTGGTACCACTACCAGGACTATCTATATGAACCAATTAGATAAGGTCTGAATCCCTAAGCCTCAGACCAACATCATTGGCCTTAGGGAATTCAGAAAAGAACATTCCCATTTATCTTTCAAATCCAAGTTTGTCTTAAGACTAAAGCAACCCAATCAATGGGTTAGAATCAGACTTGTGTGCCATACCATGATGGTGTCACAAGAACAATCCATTATGATTCAGGATAGACATTAAATCATCATAAATTCAGACAATCAACTTACTAATCATTTTCCTGTTAACACAGGAATCATAACTAGGATATTCCTGTGTTAAACTTCAGTGTGATCTCAAACCACATGTTAATTCCCAAGCCAACAACACTAAGACAGTGGTTTCATCCTATCATAATCATGACCATAAATCAAATAACAGTGGAAAGTTATCAAGTCATTGGCTTTACCAAGCATGTTTCCCAAGAAACTATATCATCTGAATCAAATGCAATCCAAGCATAAAATCATATAATAAGCCACCAGAAACATTATATATCATCTTAAGCAACAAGCCTCAAGCCAATAACCACTTAGCATGTTTACAATTCATCCAAACATGATCCAATTCATCTAGTATATGATCAACCCCAGGATAAGAACACTAAATGGATATGTCATCCTAATCAGAATCAGACAGTAGCCAGAGAGGACACTGCCAGCATCTAGCATCAAATCAGCAAGCACAAAGAGCACTAGGGGAGAGGAATCGAACTCACCGTAGGTCCTCGCTGAAGACTAGAAGAGGAAGCAGAGGGGATGACGACCATGGCAGGCGCACGGGAGCACCCAGGGGCAAGGACCTCGATCACGCCTGGAGGTGTAGAGCATCACCTTGACACACAACGACCACGGCATCACCTGGATCCATGCCAACCAACAAAACCTAGGGTCCGGGATGGCATCGATCCATTGCAGGAGAGCCCCAGCCTCGAATCCAATTGGATAGAACGAACGGGCATCATCGACAACCCCCTGTTGCACCACGACGGCAACTAGAACAGCCTACGGCGGCATCGCCGGCCACAGGGTCGGGGCCAGAGGAGGAGAGGATGAACTCGAGGGAGAGAGAGAGGCAGTGAGGAGTGGGCCGAGTTGGGCCAAACCCTTCGGGATGGTTCTTTTGTCCATGACTAATGGGCTACTAGGGCCCAATAAGTATAACTAGCCCAGAAATCTTTTCAGGCCTGTTTTAATAAAAAGGAAAAGACCAAAATACCCCTCGACTTAATTATATCTTAGAAAATAAAATAAAAGTCCAAAAATTATAAGTAAAATATTTTTGGATTCACAATTATCCACTCTATCCAAATAAAATAAGATATAAAATTTTGGACTTTTAATTTTTTATAAGAATTTTGTAATATATATTCCTTATGGAATTTTACAAAATTATTGAAAGATGATAAAAATAAATAAAAATCACTTCCGTTATATATTAGTATTATAGTATTTTTGAAAAATACTAAATAAATATTTAATAACAATTTTTAATGTATAATTGATAATTCGTAAAAGAATTATTAAATCAATAAAAGTCAAATAAAATAAAATAATTCAATATATGCTATAAATATTAAAAAGTAATATTTATAAATGCTTTATTATTATTAAAAGGCACCTTATATAGGGAAAATGCATATAGAATTAAATAATGCATTACATTACTTGCATAATCATTTTGCTTCTTTAAATATTGTCCTTACCGGGCAATAATGATGTTTTTCTAGACATAGAAGCTCAAGGTCCAGTGCAAGCATCAGACTTCACTACCTTGCCATCACAAGGCAAGTTCATCACTTGCTCATGTCCTTTGAAGAGTCTTTATCAAAGTATTTGAAAATTGTGTGTTATCATATATGCTATAAAAGAAAGAAAATATTATTTTCACAAATAAAGAAATTATAGATATCATCCTAAGTGGTGATATAATGGAGCAATAGAACTTAGAGTTCTAATTGCAACAATGATGATCAAGTAGGGACTTAATAACCCCTAACATCAGTGATTCTAGCGCCGTATATTACGCGTTAGCCATGAGATTTGGAATGGGACAGAGAAGTCAGCTGTATCTTCTTCCTCTCGCATGAAGCCGGATGTGCAGGTCATGGATGTTATCCTCGAAGCATGCATATTAATTGGTAATTCGTAGAGGATATGCAACATATGGGTGGGAACCCTCATCATCCCACGATAGTTCTGGCATCTAATGGTTTGTACAAACCATTGCCGTAATTCATTATGTGGGCATGGTGTACACTAAGGAGGCATGCAGGGTCGCGAAGGTGGCAGTGATTGGCTTGGACCAACTACTGGGCCCCACATCATGGAATTGTGGACGGGAAAGTATGCCTGGTTGTGCAACAAGGAGTTGATCTCTCATGGGTAAAGTAACGCACCTCTGTAGAGTGTAAGAGTTGTAACTTGTTACTCCCTGTTCCGGGAAGGATCTATGAACGCGGCAGGAAAGGAACTCCATGAAAGTTCCGGTCAACCTGTGAAGGCCGATTGTCATAGTTTTTTTAGAATAAAATCAATCTTTGAAGAAAGATTTACAAAAACTGCATAGTGCCAAGGATTTATAATCCGAGGTGGTAGTTAGAGCATCAAACTTCCCACCTTGCATATAATGAACTTGTTGGGTAACAATGTTACTCATTCTTTCCTTTGATCCCGAAGACGTGCCAATGTATGCAGCCGAATGCCAAGAAGATGTGTTCTACGAGGAACCTGATCTATCCGGAGGTGTTGAAGGAGTGGATTACAAAATCCGCTATGGGGTCGATGTAACGAGTCCAACTAAGTATTTCTAGTTAATAGTAACCAACGGATCCGACCAGCGTGAACTCTATAGAATAAGTTGTTGAGCTCAACTCCTAGACGGAGTTGTTAGTTTTAAATTCCGTTGAAACACTTTATATTTTGGTTTGTAAGTTGAATCTTTTGGAAGTCTTGAACTTCCGGTATTGTAATAATAATAATGTGTGTACTTTTGTAATATGGACCCGCAATGTTTCTGTTGTACCACTCTGAGGGATGTGATATTTACGGAACGGTGTTCTGTGGATGTCATGTCAACGACTATAGTGTACTACACATGCAGTGGTATGTTGGGTCACCGCAGTTGGTATCAGAGCAAATTGCAGTCTGGGGGATTGACATGGTTGGACCATTACAGACAACACCTTGTGGGTTTACACATCTGCTAGTAGTAGTTGATAAATTCACAAAATGGATAGAAGCTAAACCCATTAGAAAGCTTTATGGGGCAACTGCCCTTAGGTTTGTCCGGGATCTAGTGGTGAGATTTGGTCTCCCATATAGCATCATCACCGACAACGGTAGCAACTTATCACTTAGAGAGGTAGAGGCTTATTGTTGGGAGAAGGGCATCCGACTTGACCTAGCATCTATGGCGCATCCACAATACAATGGTCAACTTGAGCGGGCCAATGGATTAGTTCTGTAGGGAATAAAGCCATGTCTAGAAGCACCGCTACATAGAGAAGGTGGAGCCTGGGCGGAGGAGTTACCATCTATTTTATAGAGTTTACGAACTGCTCCCAATAGATCCACCGGCTTGTAAGATCCCACCTTTATAAAGGTAAAGATCCATGTGATTACAATGCTAGTCCCTAGATCAATTGCTAGCATCCACAGTTTAAGATGAAGTACACAAAAACAAAGGTCATTATTACATCGTCATTCCAGAGATAACATAGTCTTTTACAACTCCATATCCATAGGGTAGTACAAGAGTTTAACTTAACAATATAAATAAAATTCTTCATCTTCATGTGCCACAGGCAAGCATGTTGAGTGTAGACTCATAACCCCTAATCATCATCAGAGTAACCTGCAACATCACAAGTTACAGCCACAGTGGGTCAATACATTGGAATACTATTGGCAAGTGATACCTTAGTAGAATATTAGCATCTAGTTACTACATGAATTTGGCTAAGTGTAGCTTAGGCTTGCTTTGCTCAAAATAGGTTTTACCTATCAGTGGAAAACATTAAGTTTTTGTTTGGCAAAACTCCCAAGGAACCACCAATAGAAATTGGTGAACCTTCACCCTTGTTCAACCACAAGTTTTAATTTAGAAAATTGGAATGAGGAGATTCTTGATAGCTTCCATGTCTTGATGCTCAAATTGTCCATTACCGGGGACACGACTAAGTACTTAGTTTCTTCCATCTGCAGAGGTGGTGCACTTTCCCCATAAGACTTCATTTTCACCAAGACATGACCTTTCAGAAGCCTTCCCTTAGACCAAATGGACGCGTTCCAACCTATCATCCCACTACCACCAGCTGTCCAAATGGCTAAGTTATTGCAACCTATATGATCCAGGCAGAGCCCATAATGCCATGTGGCTGCACTAGAAGCTTCTACACATTTGGCATCTGAAATGCCTTTGTTCCTGGGTGGCATTCCACAAGTGAGATACACAAGGTAAACCATAGAAATAGGCCTTGTGTAACCACTCAACACAAACCATTCTTTCCATTCCACCCAGGTGTTTCATTCACTTAGTTGTTTTATTAAGCAAAACATAAGTCAAAGACTTAGAAATATTTTTCATAGCTTGTATATATAATCCACCCTTGGTTACTACTAGCTAGTCTAAGCATGACAATAGAAAGTATGTTAGAGAAAAATACTAACAATTCTACAGCTACTAGGATCTCCCAAGCATAGCATATAGATACTTAGGAAAAATATTCATGCAAGCTCTATACAAAATATTTCTAATGCATAGTCAAAATATTGGGATGAAAATATGAAGCACCACTTGCCTTGGTATTTGGGGGAGTAGCAACAATCCTCACAATCACAATCACCACTAGCACCAAATTCTACACATAAAATGATAGCACCAAATTCACATAGCAAAATAAACAAGCAAAAATATATGAATGCATGCAAGTGCCATGTGATGATTTTTCTAAATCAAACAAGACAAGTGGAACAGTACTGAATCATAAACAAAACAATTAGACCCTAAAGAAAATAAATTTAGCCTTTAGAACATTTTCCATATAATCTTTATATACAAAATAAGCTTATAAATGTATCTGCAAAAACAACCCATTTACAGATGCAATTTATTAAACAAAGTGTATGGTTGGATAGAATTCTTTCTCCTGATTCCAATTATATAAAGTTTGTAAAATTTGAACGTGTGGATCAAAAGTTATGAATTTTGCAAATTTGAACTTTTAATAAATCTAATTCCAGATTTTAAATTAAACTACAGGCCACGCGGCGCTATCTGATTGGTCGATACCGATTCACACGGATCAGGCGTTCTGGATCGTTGGATTAAAAGTGCATCGCATGGCTCAGATCTAAACTTACCACTTCGCTTAAGTGATCTATTCCTACACGCCCGATCTAGATCTAATGGCCCACATCAAACGAACCAAAAACCAGCGGCGCTACGACAGTGGCTGGCGGCGGCGCGGTCAGAAGGTGATGTGGCCGGCGATATAGGAAGCGAGAAGGACAGTGGGGTAGCTCACCGAGTTCGCGTGACGATGTTGATGCTGAAGGTGGACTTCGTTGGCGGAGGGGCGCTCGGAGTCATCAGGGATTGCTCGCCGGAGTTCATGAAGGCATCGGGCATGGATGCTCGTCGTTGTTGGCGAGGGTATAGATCACGCCAGGGGAAAATAAGAAGTGCATCATATGCATAAGGCGATGCAGGCCATGCGAGTGTCAAAGAGAGGTCAAGGCGCGGTCAGTACTCACCAGGAAAGCTCGCCGGAGTTGGTGGTTTTGTCGGACACGCGTAGTCATCGACGTTGACGAGGCTCTAGATGGTCCTAGCATGCACCAGAGGTGTAAGAAGACGCGCAAGGTTGCAGTGACCATGCTGGAAAGATTAGAAGGCAAGGGGCAAGGAGGGCTCACCGGAATTCGCCGCCGGAGGTCGTCGGTACTGCGGTGGTTCAAGCTCAAATACGAGTAGCCTGGTGGTGGAGCGAGCGAGTGAAGTGAGGGGAAAGGTCCGGGGTGGGGAGGGAGTTTGTAGCCGGAGCAGGGTGGCATTCACGCGGCCAATCAATGGGATTTACGCCGGGTTTTTTCGCGGCGTCACTGCAGAGAGGTAACGGCAGAGCGGCGTCAGCGCGCGAGGATTCTGGGGAGACGACGATGACGTGGAGAGGGCCCAACGTCAGTGGCTGCGGGGTAAGTTTCGCGCGGGTGAGAGAGGGGTAGAGGGGAACTGGCCCGGATGGGCTTACTGGGCCGGTTCTGGTGCTGGGCTCAAATGGTAGCGCCTTCTTTTATTTTTTTCTTTTCCCCTTTTCTTTTTCTAATTTGATTTTTATGAATGTTTTTCACATGGGTTTGAATTCAAATTTGTTCTTAATTTTTGTAAAGTAAAGCTTGCACCTTTTTGGCTACAGAACAATGTTACTCACTCTAATTACTTTGGCCCATTGGGATTTAAAATAAACAATGCCTTTACCACTTAATTAATAAAGACATATGAATGGTTTTAAATTCATATTTTGTTTTGAAAACTTTGTCCAAGCTTTAGAAAATATCAATCAATCTTAGGATCAATTCTCTACTGATCAAAACAAGTATTTCCTTCTTATAGGGTAGCAATAAGGCTAATGCATTGCTTTACATAAAATGATAGATCACAAAGTTTCTATTTTTGAAGAAATGATCCTAAAATGAGTATGAATGCATGAATGATATGCAAACTTTGAAAACATGATTTTAGGGATGTTACAAATCTAACCCCCTTAAGGTGAATCTCGCCCTCGAGATTCGGATTTGCTAGCAAATAGGTGAGGGTGGTCTTTCCGAAGGTCGTCTTCTCTTTCCCATGTTGCTTCTTCTTTGGAATGATGGTTCCACTGAACTTTGCAGAATTTGATAGTCTTTGTCCGAGTAACTCTTTCTGCAGTCTCAAGAATCTTGATAGGTTTTTCCTCATAAGTGAGGTCACTTTCCAATTGGACCTCCTCCAAATGTATAGTATCCTTCAAAGAAGTCTCTTCCATCTTCGGATGGCATTTCTTTAGCTGACTCACATGAAACACATTATGAACGGCAGACAATGATTCCGGCAATTCAATCTCATAAGATACTTCTCCTTTACGACTCAGAATCTTGAATGGTCCAACATATCTTGGGGCCAATTTTCATTTGACTCCAAATATCTTCACTCCACGAAGTGGTGACACTCTAAGATAAGCTCTATCACCCACCTCATAGGTGACTTCTCTACGCTTAGGATCTGCGTAGCTCTTCTGTCGGGACTGTGCTATCTTCAATCTGTTCTTTACTAACTTGACTTTCTCTTCAGCATCTTTGATTAGCTCTGGCCCGAACAAGTTTCTTTCTCCCACACCATTCCATAGCAATGGGGTAGTACACTTTCTCCCATAGAGAAACTCAAATGGTGCCATCTCAATACTGGCTTGATAGCTGTTGTTATAAGAGAATTCTGCGTAAGGCATACTTTCATCCCAACTAGCTCCATAGTCTAGGGCACATGCCCTCAACATATCCTCTAGAATTTGGTTGGTCCTTTCTGTCTGTCCATCAGTCTGGGGATGAAAAGCAGTACTGAATTCCAATCTCGTTCCCAAAGACTCATGCAGTTGCCTCCAAAAATGAGAAGTGAATTGAGTTCCCCTATCAGACACAATACTCTTGGGTACTCCATGCAGACACACAATCCTATTCATATAGATCTTGGCCAACTTAGCACTTGTATAGGTTGTCTTTACGGGTATGAAATGAGCCACTTTAGTTAGGCGATCCACTACAACCCAAATGGAATCATATCCTGACCTGGTCCTTGGCAATCCAGTGATGAAATTGATGCCAATCTTGTCCCACTTCCAATTAGGAATAGGTAGTGGTTGTAACAATCCTGCAGGCTTCTGATGTTCCGCTTTCACTATACTACATACATCACACAAAGCAATATGTTCGGCGATGTCCTTCTTGAGATTATTCCACCAGAATATTTCCTTCACATCCATGTACATTTTGGTGTTACCTGGATGAATGGAATACGGTGAGTTGTGTGCTTCCTGTAAAATCAGTTTCCGAAGCTCCAGATCTTGCGGAATGCAGATACGTTTTCCATACCATAAGGTACCCTGTTCGTCTTCATGGAATCATTTGGCTTTTCCCTTGCCAATATTTTCCTTAATCTCTTCAATTTCCTTGTCCGTCTTTTGGGCTTCCTTGATTTTGTCCAACAAGGTGGGTTGAACATCCAATAACATGAGATGTCCCTTAGGCACAATCTCCAATCTGAGGTCCCTAAATTGGGCACACAGATCATCTAGCAACTCTCCCTTAATAAGGCCATTCACAAATACCTTACGACTTAGTGCATCCGCTACAACATTTGCTTTACCGGGGTGGTATTGCAAACTCAAGTCATAGTCCTTTATGAGTTCTAGCCATATTCTTTGTCTCATGTTGATTTCTTTCTGAGTGAAGATATACTTCAAACTTTTTTGATCTGTGAACACTTCACATCGCTTTCCCAAAAGATAATGTCTCCATGTTTTGAGTGCATGGACAACAGAGGCTAACTCTAAATCATGAGTAGGATAATTCACCTCATGAGTTTTGAGTTGTCTCGAGGCATAAGCCACAACTTTCCCTTCTTGCATCAGAACTGCACCCAATCCATGATGAGATGCATCACAATAAACTTGGAAATCATTCTCCAAATCTGGCAGACATAGGACTGGTGCTGTCACTAGTCTCTTCTTCAATTCTTGGAAACTGAGTTCACATCCTTCAGTCCAAACAAATTTCTTGTCTTTCTTTAGTAACTCCGTCATTGGCTTAGCTACCTTGGAGAAATTCTCAATGAATCTTCTATAGTATCCTGCCAAGCCAAGGAAACTACAAACTTCCTTCACTGACTTAGGAGATTCTCATTCAGTTACAGCTAACACTTTTGCGGGATCAACTGCTACACCATCTCCTGACACGATGTACCCAAGAAATCCAACTTCATTCAACCAGAATTCACACTTGCTGAATTTGGCATACAACTTATGCTCTCTAAGCTTCTCAAGTATCAAGCGCAAATGTCCTTCATGCTCTTCTTTGCTCTTGGAGTATATCAAAATGTCATCGATGAAAACGACAACAAACTTGTCAAGAAACTCCATGAACACCTTGTTCATCATATTCATGAAGTAAGCTGGTGCATTGGTTAAACCAAATGGCATCACGGTGTACTCATACAATCCATACCTGGTGGCGAAAGTTGTCTTAGGTATGTCTTGTTCCCTTATATTAAGCTGAAAATAACCTGACCGGAGATCAATCTTTGAGAACACACAGGATCCTTCTAACTGATCAAACAAGTCATTGATTCTGGGCAAAGGATATTTGTTCTTGATAGTCACCTCATTGAGTGAACGATAATCGATGCATAACTTTTGACTTCTATCTTTATTTTCCACAAATAAGACTGGTGCTCCCCAAGATGAAGAACTTGGTTGAATAAATCCTTTCTGCAACTGTTCTCCAAGTTTTTTCTTGAGTTCTTTAAACTCATCAACTGACATCTTGTAGGGTCTCTTTGTTATTGGCCCAGATCCTGGCAGCAAGTCAATCATAAACTCCACATCTCTATCTGGTGGCATTCCCGGTAATTCCTCCGGAAACACATCTGGATATTCTCTCACAATTAGCACACCGTCTATGCTAACCCCCTTAAGAGAATTTAGCTTACTCCCTTTTGATTCAAAGTTAGTCTTGAATCTAATTCTTTTATTATCCGGGGTTGTGAGTGTGACAGTATGATTGGCACAATATAGCACTCCCTTATACTTAGTAATCTAGTCCATTCCTAAAATGACATCCAATCCTTGGGAATTTAGGATTATCAGATTAACGGGAAACTTATACTTCCCAAACTCTATGACTAGGTCATGACATCCTGACTTCACTATCATTTCTCCACCAGGAGAACTTACTTTTATAGGACACCCAATAGTTTCAACTGGAAGCTAATTTCTATCAACAAATGCTCTTGATATGAATGAATGTGATGCGCCAGTATCAAAAAGAACAAGTGCTGGAACAAAATTGAGTTTGAACTTACCAGCCACAGCATCAGGTTCCTCATAAATCTCTTCCACATTGATGTGGTTTACTTGTCCCTTCTCGAAAGGGTTGGGCTTGATGGCACCTTCAACTTTCTTTTCTGGGCACTCATTAGCATAGTGCCCCATCTTCTTACACTTGAAGCATTCAACCTGACTGAGATCTTTCTTGACAGGCTGACTTCCACTACCACTTCCACTTCCATTGTGGTGGCTCTTGTATCCACTCTTGTGGTTCTTATACTTGTCATTATCATGACTACGGTGATGCTTGTTATCATGATGGCGGTTGTGGCCATGGTGGTTGTTGTACTTTCCATGTTTGTGGGATCCAGAACTCCCACTATCATCGTGATGGGAACGCTTGTGAGACGATCCCGAGCTGTGCTTGTCAAAGCTGTGCTTCCTCTTTCTGCTTTCAACCTGTTTCATTTTGTTTTCCAAGATGGTAGCCTTTTCACAAAGTGATTGGTAGGTTGGGACATAGGCCACAGATAGCTGCAGATTCAGTTCATCATTCAGTCCTTCGAGGAATTTCTCCTTCCTCTTGGCATTAGTATCAACAGCATCCGGTGCATAACACGCAAGATTGTTGAACTCCTCAATATATTCGGCCACGCTGCGGTGACGCTGTTTCAGGTTGTGGAACTCCTTCTTCTTCAAATTCATCACTCCGGATGAGATGTGAGCTCTACGGAATCCATCCTCAAAGATAGCCCAGGTCACATCCTCAATGGGAGTGGTGATCTGGAAGTCATCCCACCAAGTTGCTACAGGTCCCTCCAACAGATGTGCTGCAACCTAACATTTTCCTCGTCGGTGCAGCCGACAGTTACCAAATCCTTGTTTACCGAACGTAGCCAATCATTGGCCACCATTGGATCAGTGGTTCCTGAGAACTTTGCAGGCCTCAGTCTTAGGAATCTGGTGAGCATGTCAAATCCTGGTGGATTGTTCGTGTTGTTGTTGTTGTTGTTGTTGTTATTGTTGTTGTTGTTGTTGTTGTTATTCTGATTCTGCATAAAAGTGGTCATCATCTGCATCAGTTGTCCTTGTGCTGTCATCAACTACTGCATCTCGGGGGTGACATTGTTGTTGTTTGGGTTGGGGTTGGCACGTCGAGGAGGCATCTGTGGTTTTCATAAGGATAAAAATGAGATACCCATAGATGCTTATTATGCACAATACATCACATAGACAATCACAATAACCAGACATCAAAATAACATAGAGTTTAACAAAATAAACAACAAGTTTGGAAATGCAAAACACACCATAGCAAGCCACCCACATGTTGGATGGTCATTGCGACTCAATAATCAAAAGTATGGTAGATGAAAGATAAATGAGTAGCCAACAATACTCCTCTGCATCAATCTCCACATCAACAAGGGTAAGACCTGCATTATCCATAGCGGTCTTGTACTCCTCAACATTAGTAGTAAAGGCCTCTATATTGGCCCTAAGAGCCCTCTTCTGTGAGCGAAGCCTCTCAATCACTCCCTGCCGATGCTCGAGCTCGAAGTCCTTGGCCTCTAGCTCTTCCTTCATCTCCCGGATCTTCTTGTTCCTGTCTTGGACTCTCTTCTCCTGGATCTTGAATTTCTTGTCCTGGCTTTCAAACTTGGCCTCCATTTCCTTGACTATCTCTTCTTGCTCCGCGAAGATCTTGTCCTTCTCTCGGAGCTAAACCTGGAGCTCGTCATTGCTAAGCATGACGTTGGTCCTATCAGTATCTAGGTGCCTAATAATACCCTCTAGGTCCTAAAGGTACAGACGAATCGGCTCCATCGTCTCTCTAGCAGCATCCTCGTACTCTATGGCCTCACCCTCCTCGTTGCGTCTCCCGAAGGGGTGAAAGTAAAGACCTCTAAGCTCAGTGGAGTGTCTCCCTACTAGGCGCCCAAGTTACTCCTACATGACTACATCTAGGCCTTTCTCCTTGTCGTCATGCATCAGCTTGAAAGTGATGGTCTCCGTGGTTGGCTCTGTCTGGCGTCTAGGCTGGGTGACTCTGAAGCCCCAAAGGTCCTTCCTCTCAAACTTGGTGAGTGGAAGCGTCATGATGCTAGGAAGTGGAAGGTTGAGCACACTAGTGAGCTCAATGAGACGAGTACCAAAACGAGTTCCCTTGAACTCCTCGGCCGTGTTGATAGTAACATTAGGCATCTATTTTTATAAGATAGAGAAAAGTTAGAATCAACATCAATAAAGAAAAATCACAAGACAAAATATCACAAGCATAATTTTTTTGCAACAATCACACAAGTCATGACATACACAAATCCATTACAAACATCAAAGGTTCAACATAACTTAGACAAAAAAAAATTTGGAAATAAAACGATAAGTGTGGTGGTCCAACTAACGAAGTATGTTCCAGCTCTCACTCACTAGACAAAATAGCTACCAGGGCATCCTTAGTAGCCATATGTCTATCTTGCTCACAAGACTCCCAAATTAAGTCTATGATGTCTCCCCTTAGTTGTTGGTTGGTAGTCTCTAACTCTTGGGTATGCTTCTTTTCTTCTCTAAGGTCATTTTGAGTGTTGAGCATTCTGCACTTGAGTCTATCACCAAGCTCCTTGATAGAATTCCATGCTGCATTTCTTTCAGAGTCAAAGAATGTTGTGTGCATTTCTGAGTTGGTGACCATGCAGAATCCTGACTCCTTGTGGTTGTCTTCCTTGTTTTTGTACAAGTGAAGTTGCACCCACCAATACTCTTCTCCTTCATCCATCACGGGGAATCCTTTGTACACATCTGCACCATGTATCCCCATGGTGACCATAAGGTTCTTGAGGGACTTGGGAAATTCAGTCTCACACTCCAAAGTCATGGTCATGAGTGGTCCCTTCCTTACGGCTTCGTTGATGGAGTTCATCTACAAATAGAGATGAGAAGGAAGATTAGAAAAGTTTACGAGAAGAATAAGACAAGTGTGGAAATTGTTGAAATTTTTTCCTTAGTGGTTTCTAATCCAATCCTAGGGTTATAATCCTACAGGCAACACAGTGCTCTGATATCATCTGTAAGATCCCACCTTTATAAAGGTAAAGATCCATGTGATTGCAATGCTAGTCCCTGGATCAATTGCTAGAATCCACAGTTTAAGATGAAGTACACAGAAAAAAAGATCATTATTACATCGTCATTCTAGAGATAACATAGTATTTTACAACTCCATAGCCATAGGCTAGTACAAGAGTTTAACTTGACAATATAAATAAAAGTCTTCATCTTCATGTGCCACAGGCAAGCATGTTGAGTGTAGACTCATAACCCCTAATCATCATCAGAGTAACCTGCAACATCACAAGTTACAGCCACAGTGGGTCAATACATTGGAATAGTATTGGCAAGTGATACCTTAGTAGAATATTAGCATCTAGTTACTACATGAATTTGGCTAAGTGTAGCTTAGGCTTGCTTTGCTCAAAATAGGTTTTACCTATCAATTGAAAACACTAAGTTTTTGTTTGGCAAAACTCCCAAGGAACCACCAATAGAAATTGGTGAACCTTCACCCTTGTTCAACCACAAGTTTTAACTTAGAAAATTGGAATGAGGAGATTCTTGATAGCTTCCATGTCTTGATGCTCAAATTGTCCATTACCGGGGACACGGCTAAGTACTTAGTTTCTTCCATCTGCAGAGGTGGTGCACTTTCCCCATAAGACTTGATTTTCACCAAGACAGGACCTTTCAGAAGCCTTCCCTTAGACCAAATGGACGCGTTCCAACCTATCATCCCACTACCACCAGCTGTCCAAATGGCTAAGTTATTGCAATCTATATGATCCAGGCAGAGCCCATAATGCCATGTGGCTGCACTAGAAGCTTCTTAACATTTGGCATCTCAAATGCCTTTGTTCCTGGGTGGTATTCCACAAGTGAGATACACAAGGTAAACCATAGAAATGGGCCTTGTGTAACCACTCAACACAAACCATTCTTTCCATTCCACCCAGGTGTTTCATTCACTTAGTTGTTTTATTAAGCAAAACATAAGTCAAAGACTTAGAAATATTTTTCATAGCTTGTATATATAATCCACCCTTGGTTACTACTAGCTATGCTAAGCATGGCAATAGCAAGTATCTTAGAGAAAAATACTAACAATTCTACAACTACTAGGATTTCCCAAGCATAGCATATAGATACTTAGCAAAAATATTCATGCAATCCCTATACAAAATATTTCTAATGCATAGTCAAAATATTGGGATGAAAATATGAAGCACCACTTGCCTTGGTATTTGGGGGAGTAGCAACAATCCTCACAATCACAATCACCACTAGCACCAAATTCTACACATAAAATGATAACACCAAATTCACATATCAAAATAAACAAGCAAAAATATATGAATGCATGCAAGTGCCATGTGATGATTTTTCTAAATCAAACAAGACAAGTGGAACAATACTAAATCATAAACAAAACAATTATACCCTAAAGAAAATAAATTTGGCCTTTAGAACATTTTCCATATAATCTTTATATACAAAATAAGCTTATAAATGTCTCTGCAAAAATTACCCGTTTACATATGCAATTTATTAAACAAAGTGTATGGTTGGATATAATTCTTTCTCCTAATTCCAATGATATAAAATTTGCAAAATTTGAATGTGTGGATCAAAAGTTATGAATTTTGCAAGTTTGAACTTTTAATAGATCTAATTCCAAATTTTAAATTAAACTACAGGCCACGCGGCGCTATCTGATTGGTCGATACCGATTCACGTGGATCAGGCGTTCTGGATCATTGGATTAAAAGTGCATCGCACGTCTCAGATCTAAACTTACCTCTTCGCTTAAGTGATCTATTCCTACACGCCCGATCTAGATCTAACGGCCCTCATCAAACGAACCAAAAACCAGCGGCGCTGCGACGATGGCTGGCGGCGGCACGGTCAGACGGTGATGTTGCCGGCAATATAGGAAGTGATAAGGATAGTGGGTAGCTCACCGAGTTCGCGTGACGATGCTGATGCTTAAGGTGGACTTCGTTGGCGGAGGGGCACTCGGAGTCGTCAGGGATTGCTCGCCGAAGTTCGTGAAGGCATCGGGCACGGCTGTTCGTCGTCATTGGCGAGGGTACATATCACGCCAGGGGAAAATAAGCAGTGTGTCATATGCATAAGGCGATGCAGGTCACGCGAGTGTCAAAGAGAGGGCAAGGCACGGTTAGTACTCACCAGGAAAGCTCGCCGGAGTTGGTGGTTTTGTCGGACACGCGTAGTCGTCGATGTTGATGAGGCTCTGGATGGTCCTAGCATGCACCAGAGGTGTTAGAAGACGCGCAAGGTTGCAGTGACCATGCTGGCGAGATTAGAAGGCAAGGGGCAAGGAGGGCTCACCAGAATTCGCCGCCTGAGGTCGTCGGAACTGCGGTGGTTCAAGCTCAAATATGAGCAGCCTGGTGGCGGAGCGAGCAAGTGGAGTGAGGGGAAAGGTGCAGGGTGGGAAGGGGGTTTTGTAGCCGGAGCAGGGGCGGCATTTATGCGGCCAGTCAATGGGATTTACGCCAGGTTTATTCGCGGCGTCACTGCAGAGAGGTAACGGCAAGAGCGGCGTCAGCGCGCGAGGATTCGGGGGAGACGACGATGACGTGGAGAGGCGATGTCAATGGTCATGGGTAAGTTTTTCGTGCAGGAGAGGGTAGAGGGGAGGAACTGGCCTTGGGGGCTTACTGTCTTGCTGGGCTCAAATGGTAGCGCCTGCTTTTATTTTTTTCTTTTCCCCTTCTCTTTTTCTAATTTGATTTTTAGGAATTTTTTTCACATGGGTTTGAATTCAAATTTGTTCTTAATTTTTGTAAAGTAAAGCTTGCACCTTTTTGGCTATAGAACAATGTTACTCACTCAAATTACTTTGGCCCATTGGGATTTAAAATAAACAATGCCTTTACCACTTAATTAATAAAGACATATGAATGGTTTTAAATTCATATTTTGTTTTGAAAACTTTGTCCAAGCTTTATAAAATATCAATCAATCTTAGGATCAATTCTCTACTGATTAAAACAAGTATTTCCTTCTTATAGGGTAGCAATAAGGCTAATGCCTTGCTTTACATAACATGATAGATCACAAAGTTTCTTTTTTTGAAGAAATGATCCTAAAATGAGTATGAATGCATGAATGATATGCAAACTTTGAAAACATGATTTTAGGGATGTTACACGGATACACCCCTTTCTTCATGGTATATGGAGAAAAAGGAGTTCTACCCTCCGACATTCTCCATGATTCGCCAAGGGTTGTCGCCTACGATGAAGATGATTCCGAAGAATCCAGACACCTAGATGTAGACCTTCTCGAGGAGGAGCACGTGTTGGCATGCCAAAGATCCGCCATCTATCAGCAGAAGCTACATAGCTACCATAGTCACTACGTCTGGCATCACTCGTTTAAGGAGGAGGATCTGGTGCTCCGACTTAAGCAGAAGAAGTCACACAAATTATCCCTCCCATGGGAAGGACCATTCATCATAAGCAAGGCGATACTCAATGGTTCTTATTACCTCATTGACAATCGTGAATTAGAGGATATGTCAAATGAGGATCATAAGCCTAAGCGATGTGACTTGGGTGATGACTACCCGTACCTTGATCGGCCATGGAACATAGCACAGCTACGCCCTTTCTACACTTAGCATATTTTATTATCTATTATGTACTTCTTATATGATCAATGCAATAAATCTCTTGTGTTCACTCATATGCTTGAATATTTTACCTCCTTTAGTGTTCATTTTTGGATCATATAAAAGCTTTATGCACAAGCTTTACATTTGCACTTGTGAAAATTCCGACTATGGGCGTTAGCTTAAGTTTTCTGGTCTACACGTTCTTTGTTGTTTTTATGTGGATTCTAGAGTAGTGACTTTCGACACTCAAAGTCGGTGATTTTGTGCTTAGGTTTTTGACGGTGCCATTGGGTATCATTGCCTGATTGCATAGTTCTGACTAAAAGTCTTCCGACTCATGAAAATTCAAGCATAAAAACCAAAGTAATGGATAAGCCAGCACTTGCTTAAAAAATATATACATGCTGGAATTAGTTCTTAAGTAGTTGGAAACTTATAGAAATAGTTTTCTGCCTTAAGATAACAACTTTGTTTTTCCTCATACGTAAACCAACCAGAGGTGACAAATATTACAAAGTGTTTTCACTTCTGTGGTGTAGGGGATATCGAGGCTGCATCATTGGTCGTAGGAGAGCCATCTTATTCATCAATGAAGTTGGCGGTCTTCATGGACTCGGAGATAACCTGATCGGCATATACTACCAATTGACTTAGCAAGCATATACTTGCAATTATGCAAGCTAACACTTGCAACTATGAAAGTTATATAACCTATGCAATGCATTAAGCATGCTTGGTTAGATACATTTGATAATACCGAATCCCAGTTTTACTTGCAAGCTTAGTATTTTATTTCTTTATCAAAGCTTTCTTTTAAAGTTTACCTAGTGATTTGTAGAGTTTATAGAGATTGTTAAAGGTAGCATAAAGAGCATAAAACTTGATCTAAGTTAGATAATCTTGATGTCATCCTGAGGCATGAGATTGAATCTAGATTATTCACACTTGATTACCACCCCTCATTAGTGTTTACCCCCACTTGTAGTTGCTAGTGCTAAGCATAAAACTTGATCACTTTAGATGGGAATACTTGGTGAAAATGATTATGAAAACCTTAGAATGATGAGTCATTCTAATGAAATGTTTTGATATGTGTTCTTGAACACCAGATGATTTCAATGATGAAAATGTTAAGGCATGAGCCTTAGCCTCTTTATAAAACTGATGGTTGTCTGAATGCGATACCATTCCAATTCTACCATACAACCACAATACCCGAAATTTGGGTAGGGCTTGACTAGAAATTTATATACCTTAGTATGGGTTCCTTGCGGCCAAGGTTTGAGCTGGGGCTACCTTGTGAAGATTGTCCACCTGTGCAGTACCAAAGATGACAGTTGGTCATGGTTGGGAGGCCAAACTCACAGGAGAGGTGCCTATACTAGGGCGTGTCATTGAAAGGTTAGGATTGATTATCCGCATAATGAGTATGGTGAATTCAGGATTTGTTCCTGACGGATGTATCGAATGTTGTGGTGAAAGTGTGCAATCTCTGTAGAGTATCAAACTATTCGAATAGTCGCGTCCGCGGTTATAAACAGTTGGAGTGGTCATACTGTTCCATCGTCAGATGTTTTCAAAATGACTTGTGAAATGATTTGTGAGTTTGACTTGATCACAATAGGGTTGTGACCTGAAAATTCAAGTTCCCACTTAGGTGTTATAAAACTTTCAACTAGCTTTCTTTGCTTCTGAAATCAGTAGAGATAAATCTGGCTTTTTGCAAAACAACCTAGAGCCTAGTACTCCCCACTCAAAAACCAATTCACTTGTTAGTATTAGTTTGCGAGTAATTAAACAGTACTCATGGCTTTATCCCTGGCTATTCCCGTGGCCAGACTATGAAGAAGAGTATCAAGAGGACGGACAACAGGTAAGTTACGACAACTAGGATCATCTCCCATCGTCAGCATTGCTAGTGACCATGAATATGGAGTCTCGCCTACACTATCGTTATTATTACGTTATTCCGCTGCTTGAAGTGTATTAAGACTGGATCATGAGATCCTTATTTGTGTAAGACCTTATGGATAGTTTGTAATGGATGATGTGCTGTTATATCCAATTTGTTATGTCTCGCAAAAATGGTAATCTTGGGATTGCGATGTATGGCATAACAGGCATCTGGGATTAAAAATCCGGGTGTTGACAAAATTTTAGTGTTTATGGTTAGAGGGTTCAAAACAAAACCATTTGCAAAAGGTTTCACTTAAAAATAATTTTTAGAACAATTTTTATAACCAAAATAATCCTATTAATGTTTCTGAATATAAACCAAATTTTCCAGAAGCAAATGACCAAACCAGTGCGATAGTTGCAAACTACACATTTTTCTGAAACCATTGATATAAAATTTGCAATTTTTGGACATACAGATCAAAAGTTATTGATTTTACAAAATCAAACAACTAATAGATCAAATTCTGGGTTTTAAAATAGAGCCTGACCACGTGTCTTAATTCTACTGGTCCATACCGCTTCGGGTGGATCGAGCTATGCAGGCCGTTAGATCTAAATAGCATCGCACGGATTAGAATACACAATACCGCTCCGTTATAAGATCTAATCCTAGCCTCTAGATTTACATCCAACGGTTCAAGGCGCTTTGACCACAGATGGGCGGCACTAGCGACGGTGCGCGGCGTTGACTCGTTGGATGGTGGCATTCCGGCGAAACTATGATGCAAGGAAGGGGGTACAAGGGCTCACCAGGTTCACAGGAACATGACGATGCTCAACATGGCCGTGGCTGGCAAAGGGGCGCACAGGGTCGACGGGGATTCCTTGCCGGAGTCGGGTTAATCGTCAGGCACGCATGGGTGTCGTCGGAGGCGAGCCTACAGATCACGCGTGAGTGAATATCGATTACCATAAGAGCCACAAGACAAAGGTAAACAAGATAGCCAGGGTTAGAGGTCGAGGCGCGCACGGGGCTCACCGGGAAACTTTGCCGGAGCTGTGGGGTCGTTGGTGGTGTGCAAGTGAGGTCGTTGCCGAGTGTCAGGAGCATGCGTGAGCAAACAGAGACAACTAGAAGATGCGCACGATGATGGCGAGTGAGATAGTGTGAGCCAGGAGGCAGGGGTGGTCGGAGCCCGCCAGAATTGGCACCGGAGCTCGTTGGAGACAATGGCGGTGTAAGGGGAAATTCTAGCAGCCTAGGGGCTCATTGGTGTGGGGAATTGGGGGGGGGGGAATGGAGAGGAGGGGGAGTCGTTTAATCGAGCGTGGTTGCGGGGGGATTTAATTCGCGGAATTACTCGTATTGATTCAAATAATCCTTTATTTAAATTAGGCATTTTGTCTTTATTCAAATAAAATTGAGCATGGTTCAAACCCATATAATTTTATTCAAATAATCGTTTCTTCCTTTATTTTTATTTCAATTACTTTTCTTCCATTTGATTATGGATTTGTCCAAGGTTTAAATTGTCTTTGCAAAAATTTCTTATTTATTTAATCCTTTCTTTATCTTATAAAATTCATATCTTTTTATTTATAGTTCCAAAATTGGTGATTCCAATTTGTATAATTTTATTTAATATTTATTTATCTTTACAAATCCTTTTAGGATTACTTTTCTCACAATTTAGTGTTGATTTTAGTTAGGAGATTTAGAGCCTTGGGAATTATTTTCTTTTATTTTATTAAAAACATAGGTTTTTATCCATGTCTCTATAGAGTTCCCAACCTTTAATAAGGTAGAGATCCCTGTGTTTACAATGCTAGTCCCTGGATCAATAGCTAGCATCCACAGTTAAGATGTAATATCAAGAAACAAAGGTCATAATACAACTTTATAACCAGGAATAAAATAATTCATTACATCTTACATAGCTCATTTGGCTATCACATTACATTGTAGCAGAATATCTATAAGCATGGGGTCCTTCATCTTCAAAGTGCCACAGGCAAACATGTTGGTTGTAGACTTGTAATCCTAATCAACACACTTAACATCAAACAAACCTGCAACATAATAAGTTGCAGCCACAAGGGTCACTACATTTGAATTGTATTGGCAAGTTTCACTACTATGTAGAATATAAGTGGATCCTATCAATACATGCATATTTGGTTAAGTGGGGTTTAGGCTCATTTGCAGAAAGCAATATAGTTTTATCCTATCTTTTCAAAATAGTTTTCATCTTTTGAAAAATATTTCTGAACTCCTTGGAAAACTCCAAGTGCTTCAAAATCCCTTGTTGTCACCATCAAGTTTTACTTTGAGAAATTGGAATGTCGAGATCTTCCATAGCTTCAGGCCTTAGTTGCTCAGTATTGTCCATAACCGGGGAAACGGTTAAGTACTTAGAATTTTGATCTTCTGCAGAAGTTGTACACTTTACCCACATGATACAATCTCGTCTTGATGCCACCAGTGGCCGCTGGATAAGTACTCGCCAAAATGGAGTACCGACAGATCGAGAATGTGATAAAGTCTTTCCATAGGAGTCCTCCCAATACACAATGCTAGCTTGTCATCCAGGCACCAATGTAGGGTTTCAAGTTCCCTTACACAATTCTAGTTAACCTGAAGATGCCAATGCATGGGTCTTCCACTATGTAGTTGACTAAGCCAGAGCCCATTTAGCATGTGGCTGTACACGGAAGCCACTATACGAGAAACATGTTCAATCTCTAAGTCCCTGGGTGGTTTTCTTCTAGTGCACAACAAAAAGAGATTGGCCATATAAACATGGTTCCTTTTGTTGCCACCTTGTCCAAAACTTGAGTATCCTTGTCCACCCAGGTGGTTCATTAAGTACTTGTTTTATTATATAAAACATATATCTTTTCAATACTTCATATATTCATAACATGTATCCCATCCCAATATATAGCAGGGCTAATCATACTACAACTACAATGTTTCCACTAAGGAATATATAAGGGTATCCTATTAGGATTTAGCATAGCATAAAATATAGTAAACCTTTCCATGCATGTTACAAAAATCCACTAAGTGTAATGAAAATAGTAGGATTTGGATGATAGTGTCACTTGCCTTAGTAGTTGGTGGTGTTGGTACACTCTTCACAATAACATACTTGACAATCAACACAATCTATCAAGCAAAACAACCAAGATAAAACATACACAAGATCAACACTTATGGCAACACAAAAATCATGCAAAGTATGCAAGCATGCAAGATGACAATTTTTATTGTACAAATTTTTATAACAAGGTTCTGAACATTACTAAGTGATTATTGACATTTTATATTTTCAAGATTACAAATGCAACCATTTGTGCAATTGTAGCAATTAGCAATATTTTCTAACAGTTGGAAAGGCCATTCTCACTAAATAATTGCCACGGTCTTATTTATACTAGAATAAAATTATATTTCGGTTTTACTGTACAGAGGGTTCAATATACAACCATCTACAAAAGGATTCACTTAAAAATAATTTACACAACAATTTTTATACTCAAAATAGTCCACAAATGGTTCTGTCACTAGTGGAAACAAGGTCTTTTGTTGATCCCGAAAAGGGGCTTTAACATCGGTTCTTCTACGAACCGGTGTTAAAGGGGGGGCCGTACCAGCGTGGCCCCTGTGGCAAAAAAGGAGCCCCCCTTTAACACCGGTTCATGCCACGAACCGGTGTTAAAGGTCCCTGCAGATGGCTCAAGATTCCCTTTAACACCGGTTCGTGGCATGAACCGTGTTAAAGGGGGGCTATAGACACCACCCAGCCCACACACACCCACTCTTCCATTCTTTCACATTTTGGAGCCTAGCAAGAGGGTGTGAAGAGTGCTAGTTTGTGTTTTTTTCATATGCACTAGAGGTGTTCGGTGAAATGCCCGAGAGCTCAAAATAAGCTTTCTTGTTGCTCTTTCCGTCTCGGTCGAGGTCGGCAACTATAGTTTCATGTGTCATTGATGTACTATATATATAAATGGTCATCTCCCTATTATTTTTTGATATATACTACATATTAATGCAGATGAATCGGCAATGGATGTCTGGTGACCGCCGCACCGAGTACATTACGGGCCTCCAAAATTTCATCGTTGTGGCTAATGCAAACCATGGTCACAATGGTTTTATGTCTGTCCGTATGTTCACTTTGTCGAACAAGAAAGACTACTCAAATACCAGAACCATTCACGCCCACCGCTTCGATCCGGTTTCATGCCCAGCTATAATTGTTGGACCAAGCACGGAGAAAAAGCGGGTTGTGATGGAAGACAACGAAGAAGAAGAGGATGATGAAAACTATCATAATATGTATCCTGAATATGATGATAATGCAGAGGTAGATAATGAAGATCAAGAGGAGCGGATGGGCTCGCTGATGACGATCTTGGTCGGGCCATTCTTGATGCAAAGGAAGAATGTGAAACTGAAAAGGAGAAGGAGAAGCTGGAGCAGATGTTAAAGGATCACAAAACATTGTTGTATCCAACTTGCGAAGATGGCCACAAAAGCTAGGTGCCACCTGGATTTGCTGCAATGGAAGGCAGAGAATGGTGTGACCGACAACATTTTCAAAGTTGTTGGTAAAAATGAAGAATCTTCTTCCAAGAAATAATGAGTTGCCTGACGGTACATACCAAGCAAAGAAGGTTGTGCGCCCTCTGGGATTAGGCGTCACGGAAGATACATGCTGCATTAATGACCGCATCCTCTACGCGGTGAGAAGTACGAGAATTTGGATGCATGCCGGTATGCACTTTGCATCAAGGTATAAGATCGACGAGACGATCTGGCGATGTTGAGGCGAGGCCCCTAGGAAGAAGGTTCCGCCAAGGTTATGTGGTATGCTCCTATAATACCACGGTTAAACGCTCTTCGTAAATAAAGAGCATGCCAAGTTGTTGCGATGGCACATGGAAGACCGTAAGAAAGACGCGATGTTGAGACACCCGCTGATGGGTCACAGTGGAGAAAAGTCGGCGAGTACCAGACTTTGCGTGGCGCAAGGAACTTAAGATTTGGTCTAAAATGCAGACGGCATGAATCCTTTTGGTGAGCGAGCTGCGATCCAGCACGGCCTGTGACCCTATGTATCTATAACCTTCCTCCTTGGTTGTGTATGAAGAGGAAGTTCATTATGATGCCGATGCTCATCCAAGGCCGAGGCAACCCGGCAACGACATTGATGTGTACCTAAGGCCATTAGTTGAAGAACTTTTACAGCTGTGGGCCAAACCAGGTGTACGTATGTGGGATGAGCACAAAGGGGAGCCATTTGACCCTGAGCATTGCTTTTCGTAACCATCAATGATTGGCCTGCTCTTAGTAACATTTCAAGGCGACAAACAAGGGATACAATGCATGCACACCTGTTTAGATGATACTGAAAGTGTATATTTGGATAAATGTAACAAGGTTGTGTACCTAGGGTATCGCTGATTTCTTCGAACTCGCATCCGAAGAAAGAAAGGCAAGCATTTCAATCGTCTGGCGAACCCGGAGGAAGCCTGTCCTCCGTATCGATGAGGAGGTATTTGGTATGGTCAAGGACCTAGAAGTAATCTTTGGAAAAGGTCCCCAGTCTATCTGTTCGAATGACGATGCGGACACGCCCATGTGGAAGAAGCAATCTATATTTTGGGACCTACCCTATTGGAAAGTCTTAGAGGTCCGCTCTTCAATCGACGTGATGCACGTGACGAAGAATGTTTGCGTGAACCTGCTAGGCTTTCTAGGAGTGTATGGGAAGACAAAAGATACACCGGAAGCACGACAGGACCAGCAACGTCCGAAGGCCCCTGAAGAGCCTATGCATCCTGAGAACGAGAAGGGTAAACGATGCCACTTAACTCCCGCCAGCTACGCTCTTACCAAAGCGAGAAGGAAATCTTTTTGAATGTCTCGAGCAGTATCAAGGTCCCGTCGGCTTCTAAATCGAATATAAAGGGAATAATAAATATGGCGAGAAAAATTCCAAAACCAGAAGTCTCATGATCGCCACGTGATTATGACACAATTGCTTCCGATTGCATTGAGGGGGCTTCTACCTAAAAATGTTCGAGTACCCATTGTGAAGCTATGTGCATTCCTCAATGCAATATCTCAGAAGGTAATCGATCCAGAAAGCCTACCAGAGTTACAAACAGATGTGGCCCAATGTCTTGTCGACTTTGAGTTGGTGTTCCCACCATCCTTCTTCAATATTATGACGCATCTCTGGTTCACCTAGTAGAAGAGATTGCCATTCTCGGTCCTGTATTTCTACACAATATGTTCCCCTTTGAGAGGTACATGGGAGTCTTAAAGAAATATGTTCATAACCGTGCTAGGCGGAAGGAAGCATCTCCAAGGGCTATGTAACAGAGGAGGTCATTGAGTTACGTGTTGATTTTATTCCTGACCTTAAGGCGATTGGTGTTCCGTAATCACGACATGAGGGAGACTGCGTGGAAAAGGCACCCTAGGATGTAAAGCAATGATATGTAGGGACGGGCATTCTCTCAATCAAGCACACTACGGTTTTACAAAGATCTATCTTGGTTGCCCGTATATCAATGAACACAAGAATTTAATCGCCTCAAACACCCGGGCTGTCGATGAATGGATTATAAGTGAACACATGGCGAGTTTTGGCTGGCTGCAAAGACTTCTCACGAATAACACCCTTGTTGGGGATCAGCTGTACTTGTTGGCCAGGACACCATCTTCGTTGTATGTACTTTCCAAGGGTACGAGATAAATGGGAATACATTTTACACGATAGGCCAAGATAAAAGAGCACCAACCAAAGCAGTGGTGTCCACTTGATGCAGCAGAAGACAATGGGCAAAAGACCATGTATTATGGGTTCATAGAGGAGATATGGGAACTTGACTATGGACCTAATTTTAAGGTCCCCTTGTTTCGATGCAAATGGGTCAAGCTAATAGGAGGAGGGGTTGAGGTAGACAAGAAGTACGGAATGACAACGGTGGATCTCAACAATCTTATGAAGAACTTAGACGAACCATTCGTCCTAGCCAATGATGTGGCTCAGGTTTTCTATGTGAAGGACATGTCCTCCAGACCAAAAAAAGAAAAAATATGCAAACGAATACATCATATGATGAGCCAAAGCGTCACATAGTTCTTTCAGGGAAAAGAAACATCATGGGAATCGAGGACAAGAGGACATGTCAAGATTATAATAAGTTTGATGAAATTCCGCCCTTCACAGTGAAAACTGACCCAAGCATTCTGTTAAGTAAAGAAGATGCTCCATTGTTACGTCTGAAGCGATCATAAGGAAGGACATATGCCAAGAAGTTCATGCTCATATTATGTAACTCTAGTTCATGTTTTTAATATTAATACATGTCTTGAGTGTTAGTCATGTTTTGTGGATGGACCGGGACTATGAGAAGAAGTTGTCGATTCGTACTTACCATTAAGATCTGATCTCCAAACGCAGCGGTCACATATTAGAGTGCCTCTATGACCAGTTTCTTGGAGATGCGGGAGGACTAGGCTCGTCGGCATCTCCTGAAACTGGTCAGTGGTGTCCCTCTCGAAAACCATCTTGCAGCTTTGTAACTTCTCTAACTAGATCAATACACACGGGAGCTAACTAATTTCACATATTAGGGAGTTCCTCTATGACCAGTTTCTCGGAGATGCTTGAGGAGGCCGGCTCCGTCGGCATCTCCCTGAAACTGGCCGTAGTGGTGTCCCTGCCTCAAACTGGCTGGAGGACTGGACTCACAAGGATGCCTATTTATAGTACAAGCAGCTCGACATAGTGTTGACACTTACGAAATAATGTCGACACTCACCCCTATTATTAGTGCTGACTCGTGTTTTGTCCCGGATGGTGTCTCCAACCGGGACTAAAGGTTCATCTTTAGTCCCGGTTGGTGTCTCCAACCGACTAAAATTCATCTTTAGTCGGTTGGTGACACCATCCGGGACAAGGTACACGCCGCACGACATAATGTCGACACTCACCCCTATTATTAGTGCTGACTCGTGTTTTGTCCCGGTTGGTGTCTCCAACCGGGACTAAAGGTTCATCTTTAGTCCCGGTTGGTGACACCATCCGGGACAAGGTACACGCCGTAGGACATAATGTCGACACTCACCCCTATTATTAGTAATCTTGACTCGTGTTTTGTTCGGTTGGTGTCTCCAACCGGGACTAAGTTCATCTTTAGTCCCGGTTGGTGTCTCCAACCGACTAAAGGTTCATCCGCCATTTTTCCGCCATTTTTCTTCCCGCCATTCTTCTTCCGCCATTTTTCTTCCCGCCATTTTTTCTTCCTTGATTCTTCCCTCCAGTTCTTCCCGCTAGTTCACTATATATATATGTAGCGGGTTGGCCTCCATTGTCATTGCACATCTCTAGACTCATATCTGCAACCTCATCACTCTTTCCCATGGCTTCCACCGTAGCACTAACCCCTCAGAGGCGGAGGCGCTTTCGCCTCGAACTACCCTGCCCGGGAACTCTTGTGTCCCGTCGGCTGGATCTTGGCGTCGAGGCGTGCAGTTCCTCCTGTCCCTCTAGGTGTGGCGCGTCAGATGGCCATCACGAACCACTACTACTTCGAGCTCACGCCGGAGCAGCGGAGGAATCCCAGATGGCATCCCGACTATTTTCCTACTTGGGAAGCCTTCTTCGTGGATCGGCATGAGAGGCGCCGCCAGCACGCAGGAGGACGACCCACCTCCTCCTAACTTCAACGAGGCCCCGTCGGCTATGGTGGCACGTCGGACTCTCCAGGCGTCATGGCCTGTATGACACGCCCGACTCTAACCCCGTCTGTATACCCTCAAGTCCATCCCACGCCGCTACCCTCAAGTCCAGCCCACGCGTACTCTCCAGAGGTTCAATTACGGCGACCCAGCAAGCCGCGGAATGACAGGTGTAGGCAGGAGCATGACTGAATCACTCCAACATTCCGAAACAAGTTCGGCCGATTGTTACTTAATCTGGCCATGTATCTTAATTTTCAGTTCTTTTATGTATCTTAATTTTCAGTTCCAGTTCGGCCGATTGTTACTTAATCTGGCCATGTATCTTAATTTTCAGTTCTTTTATGTATCTTAATTTTCAGTTCCAGTTCGGCTTTATGTAACTGTCTCAAAATGACCTATCTCATTCGAGGTTTCTTGGCTTTCGGGTCAAATGACCAATGTTATGGCTAGAATCAAGGCATAGTTTGTGATAATATGGCCATATTGTGCATACATGTGCATAATGGCATGGCAAACAATGTTGCAAGAGGAAGTTTTCCTTTTTATCGCACCAAAAAGGCATTTTCCATTTTCCGAGCATAAAAAACGGACGGTTTTGTGAAGCAACCACCAAATGGCTAATTCAAAAAACCACCAACACATTTTACAAAAATACTAGACCACCTTATATGCACAATGTACCAACAGGGGGATCTGAAACCTTTCCGTCCACCTCTGGTGAAAAAGACAAATTTCTACCGAATCGGCAGGAAGTGGGTCAGATATGAACTACAAGTACATGATACGATGCTCATGATTTTTTACAAAAATCATTTTTAGGTTCACAATATGCTATTTTATCAAAAAAAAATGCAAGTTGAGCGAGGCTTGGTGAGATTCAAGTGTATACAATAGATGCGACATTTAAATATCCAATCAATTCAAAAATGTTAATACAAAAGATGCGGCATTAAAATATGATTTGATCTAATAAAAATCATTTTTTAGATGCTTAATATTTCTTATATTCAAAGTTTTAGGATTTAACAATTTATTTTGGTTTGAATTGAATAGTCAAAATTTATATGTAAGTGTTTTAATTATTTTGAAAATTTTCATGTAAAGTAAATATAAAATGATTTACATGAATGGATAGAAATTATTTTTATGAAAATTATGATATATTATTCATATTTTTCTGAGTTGAATGAAAAGATATGCATTTTCTAAATTCATATCATATTTTTGGAATTAAAAAGGCGCCTTTAATCCATGAAATGAATGCCCCCCCCTTTAACCCCGGTTCGGCAGAACCGGTGTTAAAGAAACATTATTCGCTTCAACAGCCACACCCCCTTTAACACGGTTCCAGCCACGACGGTGTTAAAGAAGTAATCATGCTGGAGCGGATCCCCCTTTAACATCGGTTCCTGTCTGGAACCGGTGTTAAAGGGGGTGTATTATTCACCTTCCCTTCCTTTCTTCCTCCCCACTGAGCCAGATCGATCGAACACACGCCGCAGAGAGATCGGCCCGCCACACCGCTTGAGGTCCTCCGTCTCGCCGCCCCCGACCCGCCGTCTCGCCGCCGCCGCTTCGGAGCTCGAGGTCCGCCGCCCCCGACCCTCTCTTCCCCGCATCCTTCCCCTCCCTCTAACACGGTGGGGCTCCGCCGCTCCTTCGACGCCTAGACGCCCACGCCTAGCCCTCCAACGCCTGCTCCGGCCGCGCCCGGCCCTCCCCCGCTCCTCCCGGACAAGGCCACCCGCGCCTGGCCCTCCTCCTCCTGCTGCTCCTGGTCACGTACGCCCGACCCTCCGCCGCTCCTTCCGGACGAGGTCGCCACGCCAACCCTCCGTCGCCCACTCCCGGCCGAGGTCGCCCGCATCAGGTCTTCCGCCAAGGTCGTGGATGAGGAGGCTATGGCTGGCGCTGACGTCTGCGCACGTGAGCTGCTGCCGAGCCATGTAGTGGTAGGAATCGAGCTGCTGCCGAACAACTATGGTGTTTTTCAGTCTATTTTTTTAGAAACTATACACAAGATTTAAAAAAGTTTACAAGGTTTTAGAAACTATACACGATGCCTATAATCATCGTATAGTTAGAAAGAATCTTCATGTGAAACTAAAAATGATTGCACGGTTCAAAAGAATTATCCATGAGGTTTAAAAGAATTTGCAAGGTGAAAAAATATTGGCAAGGCTTTAAAATGTTCTTATAGGTTTATAATTATGTTCATATTGGCGATGATGGGTGGATTTTGGCCACGGCGTCGATGGCTGACCCTCGACAAGTTTAGAAAGCAGGAATCCATCCAAACCCTCGACCGAGAGGATATCGAAACCCTAGGACAAGTCCGGCAACAGGCTGCCGTCGGCGTCGCATTCCTTCTTGAAGTTGTTGCTTGAAACTCGGTGCAAGTGCTAGGAGTGAGGTGGGACAACTCCGAGGGCGCAGCGTCACGGGTCGTTTTCGCTCGTCGCTTCGATGTCGGCATTTGTTTCTTTTATTTTTCTCTTTATTTTCTTTTGGGTTAGATTGTGCTGTTGCTTTTCTGTTGCTCCAACATTGTCGTTGTATCTTGTGATTGCTATATTAACATAGCGGGGCGTAAGCCTATTTCGAGGAGCCCTGACCACCTCGCTCTCTTCCTCGTGCAGGAGCGTCTCGCCGCCGCCGCTTCGGAGCTCATAGGCCACGCCTAAACGCCGACGCCGCCCGCCGCTAGCACCGCCGCCCGACGAGACCGCCGCATCCGTCCGACGAGCACCGCCGCCCGACGAGACCAACGTCACCCCACCGGTGAGCGCCACGTGTCTGCCACGTGTATGATTGCTGACTCATCCTGATTAAAACTTGTTTGCTCGATAAATTGTACTACATGCATAGATTAAAACTTGTATACAAATTGGACCTCTGACTCATTTGTGTATTTATTTGTGTATTTTGGTATGAATAATATGTATATTTGTGTATGAATCCAAGTCCACTTGAATGTTTACACTCTTACTCTAGATAATATTATTGTTTTAGAAACTATGGATCCACTTAGTAGAAACCTTGAAGAAGAAGAAATAATGGAGAACATTATTGATGAGGACACCTCACAATATCTGAACTTGGAGGGACATGATGACGACAGCTCAAGTACTAGTCATGGAGAAGATGAAGACTCCGGTGAACGCAATTTAATGGTTACAAAGTCCGGCGAGGTATATGCATTGATTAAGCCTCTGCTGACTTCTGTGTATACAAATTAACGCTTCTTTCTTCTTTTAGCCCTCTGGATCGACCAGCCAGCAACCATCTTCTTCTACGAAAAAGAGCAAGCGAGGCGCGAGCCAGCGGTTGAAAGATCGTGCAAAGTTCACGATCGAAGCAGTCCGTGTTGATGGCAGGCCGATGGAGCCCAAGAAGGCCGCAGACAAATTTGTACGTCAGGCTGGAGTTCTTGTTAGGGACCAAATCCCAATCATAATTGAAAATTGGAATAAGCCAAAGAAGGGCGACGGTACCTTTGTCGATGGCAGTGTGGCTTCCACGGAGAACGTGCAGCCCACGCTTGAAATGATGGGTCCTCGATACCCCGTGGATGAGATCACGGAGAGCGAACACGCTGAGCTGCATGTGAGATTAATGGGCTTATCCATTAAGGTGGTTGTCGGCTATGCCTTACCTCCTGTAGCTGGTAGAACTTACCACTGCCGACCGATTCCAGATGGCTATGCTATTGTCGGGGTGGATGAGGTTGTGAAGGAATATGAGGAAGCACAGCTTGACCATGCTACAGGTGAAGGGGAAACTCAACTCAAATTTGCAGTGAAAACAACCATTCTTTGGAAGAAGGAACACATTGTGCTTCCAAATTGGAGTCACTGCACCCCCTGTCTCATAGCGTCGTGATCTGAGCTGCCGCTATCTCTCTGTGGCAGCCATCTCGGCGGCAGCCATCTCTCTCTGTAGCGGCAGCCATCTCCGCCCGTCGGCCATCTCCTGCTTCAGCCATCTCCTCGGTGTAAGCGGAAGAGCACGCCACGAGGAGCATCAAGAGCTGCCACAAAGAAATCCATGAGAAACCGTCGCCAAAGAGTTCAAAAACTACGTCCAGCCTTCCGCCAAGCCATTGCCGGTTTTCTGGTGGAATCGCATGACGAGGAAACCAATAGGATCTCGGAAGAACAGGTCAAGAAATTCTTTGCACCTAGACGGGCGAGCCAAAGGAGAAAATATATCCGGTGGTGGAGAAGTTTTACAAAATCTTTTGAAACCCGAAACCCACTTGTGCCGGACTCTGGCGCCAGATTTTGAAAGCGGATGCAAGGTGCGCAGGAGACTGAAAGTAGCGATCGTGAGGCACCCCTGAAAACAGTTCCTGTGCTCGGAGAGCAGGAAAACCAATCATGCGCCCGCTCAAATGTTCGACACACGGGGCGCTCCTCCGTAAATGATTACGAGGCGTAGCTACAAAGAAAGGCCAATGAGATGGGGATGACTTACATTGCATACTTGAACGTCATGGGAGACAACTTGCCCAAATGCGATGCCAACCCCATACAGCCATGGAAGTATGGGAAGAATCTCGTCAAGAAAGAGGAGCTCAAGAATCTACCAACAAAGATGCGAAAATTGCACAAGTGGTACCTTGATTTCTGCAAGACGAGAAAGGTAGAATGGATCACGGCGCATATAAGAGATGAGATTTTCTTGTGCGGAGACGACGCGATCGACTTCTACATTCAAGACTTGCATTTTCTATTCAATCAGAAGGAAGTCGACAAATCTGCCATCAGCCTTTATTGTGTGTAAGTACTATTTCTGTAATTTTTATCTCATCTCATTCACTTCATTAATTGCATGTATATATATATGCTCACCATATATGTATATACTATTATGCAGGAAAAAGGTTATGGAATGCATGAAAGGAGGCCCTTTTGACATTGGGTTCGTTGACCCAAATAGAGTTCATGAAGACGTGGTAAAAAACCAAACCGCAAGCAGAAGATTACTTGCTAACGCGTCTTTCGAGACAACAAACCAAAAGGGAAATACTATTGCCTTACAACTTCTCGTGAGTACTGTTACCCTCTCTCTTGTACACATTCTGTTTGACTTACTCGATGTTAAGTGTAACTGATGATGAGTTATGCGTCGTAGGTTCCACTTTATTACGCTAGTCATTCAACCCGACTCGGAAAAGTCCTTGTTATGGACTCGTTACGAAAAGAAAAAGAGATATGGGCAGACTTTAGAGAGATGCTCCAGAGGTAATTTCAATCATATTATCGCACTAGATCGGCAACTTTCGTGACAACAAGTAATTAATTACTCCTTTATCCATTTTCTTTGCGGACGAGGTTTGGAAAAGGTTCACGGGCAGGGCCGTGGGTGAATGGTCAGAAGAACTAAAATTTGTAGACCAAAATGTAAGTAATACTAGCTAGCTTCCAATTCCATTATATCATGCTTTATTGATTATTATTTTGATTGAACTCTCTATTCTCGTAAAGTGCGCGCATCAGGGACACGGCAATAACTTATGTGGGTACTATGTTTGCGAGTTCATTCGCAACACGATATGTGCGACGGGCCAAGCCGCACTAGAACAACTTAGAGTAAGTAAACAAAGTCCACAACATTATTTTATTACCATCAATTGTGTTGAGTTTTATTCTTATATATATATTAACGGCTCATTCTTCATATATATTCAGATCGAACGGATGCGGGACCAACTACTACCATTTGAACGCATACGAGCCATTCAAGAGGAATTGGTGGGGTTCATACTTGATGAGGTCGTCACGCCTGGCGGAGAACTCTTTAGATATCCACCAAAATGAACGATGACGATGTATATGTGCCGATGACGATGTATGTGCCGATGACGATGTTTGTGTATAATAATAGTTGCTTAATTATTCATTTACTCGTATGTACCGATGACGATTTATGTGTATACCGCTCCCGATCGATTCCCCCTCGCTCCCCCCCTCCTGCAGAAATACGTCCAGAATGGGGCAGAGGCAGAAGTCTGCCGTGGCAGAGATTTAGGCCGTTTTCCGCTTGCGGAAAACGCATAAATCTCTCCGTGTGAAGAACCTTTAACACCGGTTCCAGACTGAACCGGTGTTAAAGAACTGAACTGCGGCAGCCCCACGTGCGCCACCCTTTAACACCGGTTCGTATAAGAACCGGTGTTAAAGGGCCCCCCCCTCTAACACCGAACCCTCAACAGCGGTTGGGGAACCGCTGTTAGAGGGCCCTCCCAACCGGAGTTAAAGGGGGGCTCTGCACTAGTGTGTATAAAACGTGATTTTAACAGACTCAAAAATACCTAATTATGGGTCCACTGTGTTCTACTCGTTTTTGTGAATCCATAGACATATTATTTGCTAAATTTGGATATACAGAACTAAAGATATAATTTTTATGGTGAAAATGACCAATTAAACCATTTAATTTATAAATCAAATTTTTGTACAGAGAATAAGTAATATTATTGCAGAAATGGATTCTACAGAATCTCAGCTTTTCAGGGATACCAAATTTATAATTTTTGGACTTCTAAATCTTTTTTTATGAATTATACAAGTTCATACTAAAATCTGGAAAAGTCAAACTCGGAAATTGACTGAAATTGGCTTTGACTAATCGGACTAGGTTGACTGTTGACTACGCTGATGTCATGATGATGTCAGATTTGACTACAGAAAAAGTTGCTCGGATGGAAAAACTTTCTACATGAAAGTTGTAGATAACAACTAGATTTATCTACTGTTTAAAGGAAATTGTGTTTGGAGCAACGAGGTGGGCGTAAAATGGATTATACCTTCTAAGATCTGAATCTTTGACCGCATTTTTCTCTCTGCTCGATGAACGAAACGAGGTGAAACCAGCGGGAATGGAACCGTCTTGACGAGGGGAACAACTTCCGTCTTCAAGCCGCCGCGATCCGAGGTTGTCTTGCAGGTCTATTTTGGTGGAGAAGATTGGGAAGAATTTTGGACGAAAATGGAGGTATGATGAGTTTAAAACTTTGAACTTTCATGTAATGGGGTTTATATAGGAGGGGTGGGGGCTGGATTAAAGGAGATTAAAGAGGGAGAGGAATTAGAAGACATTTAGTGCAATTTAGGAGGGCAATTGAAGGTTATTTAAGTGCATTAGATACAAATAGGTGCACACTGGTTCCTCCTTCACCTACACGTTCACGTCTGGCCGATCGGCGTAGTTGGGCCGGCCATTTTTTTTCGTTTATTTTTTCCTATTTTTTATTTCTTTTATAACTTTTGATTTAGAGCTCCGAATTTGTTGATTCAAATTTCGGCGGGTTTGTAAATTAATGGGCAATATTTTAGGACATAAATTTGTTGCATTTGAAAATATTTAATTTTATCAATTATTAATTAGTTAATTATTATACGATTGCATGTGTGCGATATTGGCCTAGTTGCAGGGCTATATATTTGGAATGATTTGGATTCTTTCCTTATTTGAACTTGATTCGATTTAGTTCCACTTTACATGGATAACCATGGATTAAAGTTTGAAAATATGAGAGGATAATTTTATAAAATCTTAAAATAGCTCACATAAGCTATGGTGCTTATTTTAAAACGAGACTCTTTGCTTTTATTTTTGGTTCAAAACAAAACAAAGGTTGTTTGAAAAATGGAAAAGAAGTAGTTGAGATATAGAGATGGTTTTTGGTTGAGAACTTCCTCAAGATTAAAAATAGATTTTCAAATACAGGAAGTTTGTGAAAAAGATTTTGAAGGGGAACCTTGCAAATTATAATTTTGAAGTAGAGGAGATATATGGATAATCTTGATGCTTTGATCTTAGGGTTTTTGTTAAATGTTATTTTTATTTTAAGGAGTACCTTTATTTGGGAGAAAACTTTTGTAATAGTTTAAAAGGTTTTAATGTTTCCAATTAGAAGCAAAAAGTTTCTTTTCCCCATAAATTTTCAACAATTGTTTATTTTGTTTATTTATTTTTCACATTTCAAAATTTGGAAAATTTTGGGATCTGACAGGCTCCAAATTGAATGAAATCAATTCCCATGGTTTTAAAATATTTTTGTTTATCATTTTTGGTCATTTAGAAATGTTGTTGCTAATTTTTTATATGGGACTAATCCATTGTCTTGGATTGATCTTGGAGCTGATTTCTTTAATTAGGGTTTAGGGTTTTGGTTTAACTTTTCCAAGTGTTCAATTTAAGATACAATCCATGCATGGATGCATTTGATTTGGTTTGAAAATTTGTTTGTTGCTTTCTTATTCAAATTTTGTTCAAGTCGGGTTTTGTTGTTTCTATTTAGAAGCAAAAAATTCTTTTCACCCTAAATTTCAACATTTGTTTCTTTTGTTTGATTATTTTTCACATTTCAAAATTTGGAAAAAGTTTTGGGATGTGATAATACGATTCTAATGTCTTTTATCGATAGATAGAGTAATCCTATCTGATGCATGTTTCATTTGTAGCCTATATTCCTTGATCCACTGCTCCTAGCATAACTAGGGTTTGAGCTTGTGAAGCATTGCTAGAGCTATTATATTTGTTGATGAATCAGAGCTGCGAATGAACCTAGTTTGACAGGATGACATGGTATGATCAGAGGTGAAAGTTAAACATGCTAAGGCTTATATGGGAGGCCATGGTGGATTGTGGTTTTTGCAGTTCCATACTTGCCACCACTAGGACCTAAGTTCTTGCCTCTTGAACCAAGACGAGCGTACAGCCACACGGGGGCCTGGAAAACCCTTCGACCAACTAACTTGCCGAGTAGATTCCATGAGTCACATAGTTTGGGCGTTCCATTCGACATACGCATTCTGGTTCGTCTCGAAGCATGTGAAGGAGGTGCATTCATAACAGGTAGGTAAGCGTGGCTGGGAACAAGAGATGCCCGGCATCCGTAATCTTGAACCCTGCGCACATCATTAGGGACCGGCTTCGGGACTCGATCCATTACGACGGCATATCCCTAGTGCATGACTCATGGTCTTGGTGAAAGCAAGGTAAAGGTCGTGGTCAACCACTCTCTGTTGGCCTTCCAAGGAAGAGGGTTTATAGCTTGGCATTAAGAATCGGTTGGTACATGTGGGTAAAGTTGTACACCCCTGCAAAGTAATAATCTTTAGAAAAGTCATGTTCGCGGTGATGGACGACTTGGTAACAAACATGATGATCATAGAGAACTTGAACCTAATCGTAAAACTTGGCAAGTTAAGGAACGTGTGCATAAGGATGGTTCCTCATGGGTACGAGGGGGTGATCCTAGGTTGTAGGTTCAGCTGATGATGATTCGGTGGATATCAAAAGATAATCAAAGCTAGTGATATCGCTCTCTTATCCCCTTTTAAAATATTCTGATTAGTCGAGATTCTTCTCCCTCTTGTCTTACAAACAAAGTTGGCTTTATGCAAAACAACTCCACCAGCCATAAGCCTTGCGGAGTACACCATGTACTCACCCTTGCTTTGTTGACTATTTTGCAGTAGAGTAAGTGTTATCATAGAAGATGAATTCTTTTCGGCATCGACATCGACGATTAGCTTGGGGTTCCCATTCAGCAGTCTGGGATCTATGGATTGGACGTCATCGTTATGCTTCAGGCCTCTTAGGCCATTTTTTAAGTTTGCTATACTTAATATCATAATTTGCCTTGCGTTGTTTGATGTTTGTGGTCAGTAACCTCTGCTTGTAATATTTTGGTTCTTCTCTCAGTTATGAGCTTGCTGTAATAATTTTTGTGTCGTAGGGTCACTATTGTGTTATCAATTCTCTCTCTATACGCTTTCGAGATTTAGGTTAGGCTTATATCAGACAAAGGTCAGGGATTTGTCTAGTCCTAATCCCTGGGGTGTCACATCTTCCGCAGTCGGTAACACGTACGGTAGTCGATGAAGACCTTCCTCTCCCTTGTTCCAGTAGTGCAGCGAAGATTGTAGATCTCCTTGGAATCCTGACAGCATGACAGTGTGGTGGTAGTGGTGGAGAAGGAGATATTTCTGCAGGGCTTGGCCTAAGCCGGAGCAGGGCAGTGGACGAGAGAGAATACAGGGGGTGGCTAGGGTTAGGCGCTAAGGGACAAGGGTCCAAGGGGTGGCACCCTACCCCTCCTTATATGTGAGAGGGGCTAGCGGCCAAGGGCCTTCCTGCCCTAGCCGAGTTGCCCCCAACTAGGCTAGCAAGGGGAGAGTCCTTCCCCAACTCGGCTAGGAAGGGGAGAGTTGTGAACTTGCCTTTCAAGTTTTCCCTTTCCTTCCCAAACTAGGATTTGACTTTTGAAACTAGGATTTGACTTTTCAAACTATGATTTGACACTTTCCTCCTAGTCCTTGGCCGATTTACCCTTGGGCATGGTCCGGCCAGCCCCTTAGGGTATGCCACATCCCAAGTGCCCCTCCCGGGGTGGTGGACCTTCTAGAACATTCTAGAAGCTTCTAGTCAAAACACCAAAAACATTTCTGAACCCTGGAAATTGACTTTCCTTATATGAATATTATTCTACGGACCATTCCGAATATCCTCGTGATGTCCTGGATCCAATCCAAGACTCTGAACAACATTGGGTCTCCAACTCATATTCCATATTTACTTAAACAACGTCAAATCCTTAAGTGTCTTTCCCTATAGTTCGTGAACTATGCAGACATGATCGAGACACCTCTCTGATCAATAACCAATAAAGCGATATGGAAATCCATATGGCTCCCACATATTTTTATGATAACTTCGTGATCGAATGAACCATTTACATATGATACTGATTCCCTTTGTCACGTGATACTTTACTTATCCAAGGTTTGATCGTCGGTATCTCTATACCTAGTTCAACCTCATTACTGATAAGTACTCTTTACTCATTCCATGATATGACATCCCTTATGACCTAGTCACATGCTTGCAAGCCAATTGGATGACATTCTATCGAGAGGGCCCAGAGTATATCTATCTGTCATATGGATGGACAAATCTCACTCTTAATCCATGCGCTTCAACACATACTTTTATAATACCTAATGCCACATTTATAACCACCCAGTAACGGAAGTGGAATTTGATGTCATAAAAGTTCTCATCTGGTGACGGTCATTAACATGATCTCATGGTCGAAGGATTAGGTTACTATGCATCTAAAAGCTTATAGCAAAACAAACTTAATGACTTGATCTAATGCTATGCTTACTATGGGTGTGTGTACATCACATCATTCTCCTAATGATATGACCTTGTTATTAATAACATCCAATGTTCATGACCAGGAAACCATGATCATCTATTAATCAACAAGCTAGCTTCAACAAGAGGCTTACCAGGGACTCTTTTATATTTACAAAACACACAAGTATTAATGTTTCCGGTTAATACAATTATAGCATGGGATGTAAACGTTTATCATAAACACAAAGATATAATAATAACCACTTTATTATTGCCTCTTGGGCATATCTCTAACACCCATATGTCTACATGATCCTTCGGGGCTGACTACATCTTCGTTAAGTCTCCTTTCGGGTAAGCTATCACCTTGATGAGTTCCCGAAGACTCAATGAGCCGGTTATACCCCTGGCAAACTCCATAAAGGTCTAACTATACCTCCGGCAACCGCTCACGGATAATTTAGACACCAAAATCATGGTGCCTAAGGGTGCCCACCCATATGCTAGATCCTCACAAGAAATCACAGCGTCACGTTAAGGTCGTCTTGCCTACATATGAAAGGAAGAAGATTCAGCTGACTTCTCCGTCCCATTCCAAATATCATGGTTAATGCATGATATACAACACAAGAATCACTGGTAATATTGGTTTTTAATTCCTATATAATATGTTCCTTTACCATCGGAACTTTAATAGTAGGTTATTACCTTTTGGTAAATAACCTATAATCATATTATTATGAAAATAGTGTTTTCTGACCTTTTTGAAATGCAGGTGATGACAACACTATATTTGCAAAATATTTGATAGAAAATAACCAAAGGACATGAGCAAGTGTGAACTTGCCTTTTGTGATTGCAAGATTATGCACTCACGGTCTTCGGGACAACAGAAGGTCCAATATCTGAAAATAACATCATTGGTCCGATAAGGACTAATGTTTAAAGAAGCAATATGTTGTTATGCACAACTAATGTAATGTATTTTGTAAAACTCTTAAAACGTATTACCGGTAGTCTAAGTGAGTTAAACTTAAGTGAGTTTCTTAAGAGTGGGTTTATTTTCAATTCTTACTTTACAAATGGATGTGTTTATAATGAACTTGAGTTTTGACATTAATGATACTAGATAATACCCAGCGCGTTCCTGCGGGATTTTTTTGTGGTTTCGAAGAACTACACATGTAGAAACGAATAGGAAAATTTGAACCAATAATTAGTGGAGTACATATTTAGAAAAGCGTAGGAAACTTGAACCAATATTTTGATAAGAAATTATTCCAAGCACGAATAGGAAAACAATTAAAGGAAAAAAGATCTACACAGCGCAAGCATATGGGCTCGAATGGTCATCATTTCCTAGATTTGGTACTGTTGTATAATATATTTGTAGACATACATGTAATCACACATGAGGTTTGAGGACATATATTCAGTTTTGTACCATTGAATACACCTAAAAGTATATAAATTTTTCTTAGTTGTAGTAGATGTTCGATATATACCATAGACATGTCCTCATAAATAATTATTGATACCACCAACATCATATAGGTAACTAACAGTGCGGAAGAAACTGAAGCATAAAATCTTTGTAGCATAGCGGTATGAGCTCTGCATGTACCGTAAATTGCAGCGTCATTAGGAAGGCACCGACTGGTAGCTAGTGTGCCATGTGCCAAGTATGCTAATTCACATGTGTTGTTTCATGTCTATCTGATGAATAGTACCTCTGATAGTATATTGTGGCAATAATTACTCTACTTGTTCTGAGTTGTTGCATGTGGTCTTGTTCTTTGTAGTGTTGCACGAATATGTTGCTAAGTGAAAACTGCATCGTGGAGCCTTGTTGGAAAGATGATCTGAGTAGTATACGCACTCTTGCTTGCGTTTTTTCCATTAGCAAGATCAAGTTCATTTCCCTGACAAAAAGATGGAACTGAAGTGGATGTCATATGAGAATATCTATTTAAATTCAATTGCTACAAATATATGAAAAATCCTAGGAGTTACCTGGATGAACATAGATTTGTTAAATCCTTGTTGGGGGTACTAACTTGGCTCATTTCATCATTTTCACAAACTGATCAGCATCAAGACAATTATTAGGAAAATATATTGTAAAGTGCAGCAGATGAAGTGTTTGCTGATATCTAAAACTAATCCTTCTTTTTGTTCCCGAGCTTGTGTGGATGCAAATTTTGAAATGAAACAAAAAGGGAATTGAATGAGAATATAGTGCTATAAGTACTAGTACATAGTTTGAGTCTTTTATGAAAAATAGTGGTTGTTGGATCCAGTCAATTTACTCATGCTAAATTAGCAGTCTGGGAAATTGTAATACCTAGGGGGTAACCCAAGGATGTAAAATAGATCTAGGAAGTGGCATAGCAAATCCTCTATAACTCAATCGACATACTCACCATAAACAGGATGGCAATAAAGCATCAAGATAGTATAGGAGGATTTGGATAGGGGGGAATATGGACGAACCTTATATGATGAGGGAATTGAAGAAGCGATGGAAAGGGCTCCAGATTCGGCCTGTGCTAGATGCATGATGAACAAAGATAACCCATACCTGTAGCTCTGTTATGTGAAAGTGAATATGGGAAGAGAAAGAGGATGGCATACCAGGGGGCGTCTGATATTGAAGACGGGGCGCTTCCTCCCAGCTTTGCTCGAGAGCTACGATGAAGACAACAGAAACAGAGCAGCTCCACAGGTTCTATGCGAGAGAAGATAATATAATGATTCTATCAGTTACTTGTGCGGAGGAGATAAAAAGCAGGAAGATAATTTTATTAATTTGCATGCAACCACTATAGTGATTAAAATTTCGTGCCTATAGTTACAACTTAGAAGAAGAATGGCCAAACGGGAAGAAGTGCATCCAACGTTGTCTATTTATTGTGGGAAAAATTCCAGATGGGATAACATGGAAAAATAGGTGACATGGAGTGCTTGCATGTGCAGGAAAATAAGATAGTAGGGGACTCCTATTTAGATATAGAAGATAACAATAAAGTATAAAAGCAATGTGGGATTGGGGTTGATTGCTATCTGGTGACTATGATAGAAATCCTAATGTTGGTTTAAGGATTTGTAAGAAATTATTATAAGGTTATTGTTTGAAGTGGCAAAAAGAATAATCTTTGAAGAAAAGGTTTCTTTAATAAGGTTTAAATAATCTTTATGGTTTATAGAATGTGATCGATTTCATTTGTGTTTGCTCAAATAGTTTGGACTTAAGATACCTGATGTCTTAATTGAAACAGACCAAAGTTACCTTTAACAATATAAATAGTTTTTAGACATGATGATCATAATTACTGGAACTAAAGTTAACCTTAAAATCATAGATAAACTTAAGATGTAATATGTTTTAATTATTTCGAAGTTTTTAGGTTACGATAGGTATGATTAAGGTTATGAGATCATTCACTTATATTTGAGTGAATGATTAGTTTATAATTAAATTTTTATTATGAATTATAGTTTTGGAGTTGGACTAGTAATTAAACTTAAAGGATTTGATATTTTAAGATTTTAAAAGAGTATTATAAAGTTAGTGGTTATATTTAAGTTTGATTATGATTCTAGATTATGGTTTTGGAATTATTATTTAGATATAAGAGATTAAAGGTTTAATATAAATTTGTGATTATTTCTTACTTAAGAAATGTATTTTAAGGAATTTATAAAATTTGTATTTGATAAAATGAGTTAAGGATTTATTATTTTGAAATCTTGAAAACTTTACTAATAACATATTTAATATTTTTGTGAGATAATATATTATTATAAGAGCTTTAAAATTTATTTATTTTATTTAATTTTAGCTCCTATCCTTATTTTCTAAAATTCTATTTAAGAGTAAATATTTTAATTTATGAGATTTTATTTTTACTAATCTAAATACCAATTTAGTATTTTTCTTAAATACAATACTCATTTAGAATTGTTCAACTGAATTTTATTTATTTTTAGGTGTTCTATATATATTTATAAAATTATATTATAAAAATATTTAACCTAAGTTTATTCTATTTAAAAAATAGAATTCTTAATTTTAGTGGGTAAATCATATTTTTAGGAACTCATGGATATATTATATGTATTTTTAGGATTTTATTCCACTTCTTAGGAATTATTTAGGTCTAGGGTTATTTTAGTCTTTAAACATTTGTTAAAATTCTTTATTTAAAGATCTGGACCTAGCCCATTGGGCTGGCCCAGCCTTGACCCGGCCCATCTAGGCTGGTCAAACCCACTGGTTCGAGTGGTATTGGCCCGTATCGGCCCAGTACTCTCTCCTTCTCTCTTGCGCTCTCGTGTCCTCTCCTCTCTCGCGCCCTGCCGTGGCGCTGTGTTGCTGCCATCGTCGCCGTACGATTTCGGCCTTCTCGGGATTCTCCGGCCGCCGCCGTGGTGCGAAACGAGGCAGCCAATGATGCTCCGCTGACTCATCTCATTCAATTCGTTGCTAGGCCTCTCTCCTGACCATGCCGCTTCTACCCCGAACCCTAGGGTTTAGTGGTCACTGGTGATTAGGTGCTCCGTTGACCCTATGTTTCTGCTCCGCGGCTCTGGTGGCCCTGTGGTGCCGCCATTTCTTCCCGTGTTGCTGTGGATGTCATGCTCGTTGCTTGGAGCGGGTTGCATCGCCTTTGGGTGCTCCCCGTGCCGCTGCGGGTGCGTTCGTCGGTCGTTCCGCTTCCTCTTCTAACTACAACGAGGACCTCGAGTAAGTTCTACCCTTCTTCCTCTTGTTCTCTATCCTACCATGTCGTCCTTTGTGTTCTTGCAACACACGGACCCTAAGTGTCGTTTGCCTGTTGTTCTAGGGTTCATCCCTCTGTGTTAGGGTTCATCCCTTGATATCATGTTGCTTTGAGGTGGTTACCTATTAATTCTAGTGGTATAGATTTTACTGTTGTACTGTAAGCTTGATGTTGACAGTGGTTCTGTCAGAAACTATTAACTGAATTTTTTATGTACTGGTTTGTGTTGATATGTTATGATGTGAGGGAATTGGAGTTGGTTACATACTCCAATGGTTCTCTGATAAATTTAGATGATAAAATGTATAGCTGACAATATGATTCCTGTTTTTTATCACAGGAAAATGATTAAGTATAAGAGAATTAAGCTATCTAGCATGTATACTTGGATTGCTTATTAAATAGGTTATGGTGAGACCATAATTTGATTGGTACACACTTTCTGTCTTTGGCTAAACATTTCATGAGCTCTACATTGGATTGGTTTAGCTTGTAAGCTTGGAAATATTTCTATTATTTTTAAAGCTATACTTGATATATCCTTATGTTGGAGATATGCCCAAGAGGAAACTATAAAATATTTATTATTATATCTTTGTGTTTATGATAACTGTTTACATCCCATGCTATAATTGTATTAACCAGAAATAGTAATACTTGTGTGTTTTGTAAACATAAAAGAAGTCCCTAGTAAAGCCTCTTGTTAAACTAGCTTGTTGATTAATAGATGATCATCGTTTCCTGATCATGAACATTAGATGTTATTAATAAGAAGATCATGTCATTAGGAGAATGATATGATGGACATAATCCTATAGTATGTGTAGCGTAAGATCAAGTCATTTAGAAGTTCGTTTGCTATAAGATTTCAAGTACATAGTAACCTAATCCCTCGACCATTAGATCATGTTAATCATCATCAACAGATGAATGCTTTGATGACATCAAACACCACTTCCGTAACTGGGTGGTTATAAATGTGGCATTAGGTATTCTGAAAGTATGTGTTGAGGCACATGGATCAAGAGTGGGATTTGTCCATCCATATGACGGATAGATATACTCTTGGCCCTATCGATGGAATGTCATCCAATTGGCTTGCAAGCATGTGGCTAGGTCACAAGGGATCACATATCACGGAATGAATAAAGAGTACTTATCTGTAACGATGTTGAACTAGGTATAAGAGATACCAACAATCAAACCTCGGATGAGTAAAGTATCACAATAATAAGGGAAATTGGTATCATATGTAAATGGTTCATTCGATCATGAAATAATCATAGAAATATGTGGGATCCATATGAATTTACAGATTCCTCTATTGGTTATTGATTGGAGAAGTGTCTCGATCATGTCTGCATAATTCACGAACCGTAGGAGACACACTTAAGGATTCAATGTTGTTTAGTAGATATGGTAATGAGTTGGAGACCGAATGTTGTTTGAGTCTAGGATTGGATCCAGGACATCACGAGGAGATCCAGAATGGTCAGGAGAATAAGATTCATATAAGGAAAGTTCAATTCCGGGGTTGATAAATGTTTTCGGTGTTTTCACTGGAAGCTTCTAGAAGGGTCTAGAAGGTCCACTACTCTGGAGAGGGAAGGGTACATGAATGTGTCATACCAATGTGGAATGGTTGCATCATGTCCTAGGTCACTTGGCTAGGAAATGGGAAGTGAAATAATAAAATTCTAGTTTGAATAGTCAAACTCCAATTTGAAAAGTCAAATTCCAACATTGATAGTCAAACCTAGTGGAGGGAGAGGAGGAAACCTAGAGGAGGAAGGTTGCCCCTCCCTCCCTTTCCGCCGGCCATACAAGGGGAGTTGGGGGAGTTCTACTCCTCCCCTATCCGCGCCTCCCACCTATAAAAGGAGGGGGTGGGGCGCCCCTTGCCCTACACCACAAACCCTAGGCCGGTTGCCCCTCCCAAGTCGCTCCGCCCTAGAGCCTCCTCAAGTCGCCGTTGGCCACCTCCACCCCTCGGCCTCTAAACCCTAGTTGTCGACGCCTCTCGATTCCACCAAACTCGCTCTGGCTTAGGCGGGGCCCTGTAGTATCTACTCCTATGTTTCACCACCACACCGTCGTGGTGATGGAATCGCGAGGAGATCTACAACCTCCGCTGCCTACTGGAACAAGGGAGAGGGAGGTCTTCATCGAGTACCGAACGTGTGACCGACTACGGAAGCTCTGCCGGAACGCGGCGCCGGAAGGATCGTCTTCACAATCTTGAGATCGGCAAGTGAACGACTACATCAACCACGATAATCCGATCTCGTTAAACGCTTTGGATTTTCAAGGGTTAGTACTCTATCAACTCGTTGTATTGATCTCGTAGATTAGATCTTTACTTGTGTGTGTTCATGCAATAGATTTTTTTGTTTTCCATGCTACGAAAACCTGCAGTGGTATCAGAGTCGTGTCTATGCATAGATCTGTTGCACGAGTAGAACACAAAGTTTTTGTGGTCGTTGATGCTTTTGTTTTTGCCTGTTTTTTGTGTACTTTGCATCTTGTGGGATGGTGGGACGAAGCGGCCTGGGCTAACCTTGTATGACATCGTTCATGAGACTTGCTCCACGCTCGACATGCAACTTGTATTGCATAAATGTCTTTGCGGGTGTCTGTCTCTCCCACCATAGTGAAGATTCAATTTACAACGGGAACTTAACAATACTTGTATCAACATTGTGGTTCTTGTTCGTAAGTTAGAACGGTTCTTATTCGAAATCCCCAAACCACGTAAAACATGCAAAGAAAATTAGAGGTGTCTAACTTTGTTTTGCAAGGGTGTGTTGTGATGTGATATGGCCATTATTGTGATTATATATGATGTATGCAATGATCCTTATTGTATGTTGGCAACCGGCAGGAGCCTTATGGTTGTCTTTAAATTTCGTTTTAAGATCTGCATGTCCATTATTCAAAGTAGTTGTAATAATTGATGTTTGTTAACGACAACCATAGAGCGGTGCCATTTACCTTGACACCATGCCGGTTGTCAACACCCGGATTTTTAATCCCAGATGTCTGTTATGTCATACATCACAATACCAGGATTACCATTTTTACGAGACATAACAGATTGGATATCACAATACATCATCCATTACAAACCATAATATAGGTCTTACAAATAAAGGATCTCATGATCCAGTATTAATACAGTCAACGCAGTGGAATATAATAACGGTAGCATGGACAAAGCTCCATCTTCAGGGTCACAGGCAATGCTGACGATGGGAGATGATACTAGTTGTCGTAGACCTCCTGTTGTCCATCATCCTGGTAGTCCTCCTCATAGTCTAGCCACGGGAATAGCCAGGGACAAATCCATGAGTACTCTTTAAGTACTCGCAAACTATCACTATAAGTAAAGAGGTTTCAAGTAGGGATCCTAAGCTCTAGGTTGTTTTGCAAAAAGCCAGTTTTATCTCTAATTGAGTTTAGAAGTAAATAAAACTAGCTTAAGGTTTTATTACACCTAAGTGGAAACTTGAGTTTCATATCACAACCCTGTTGTGGTCAAGTCAAGTCATGATTCATTTCACAAGTCATTTTGAAAACATCTGACGACGGATCAGTATGGCCACTCCAACTTTCCATAACCACAGACGCGGCTATTCGAATAGTTTGACACTCTGCAGAGGTGGTACACTTTCACCACAACATCCGATACATCCGTCAGGAACAATCCTGATTCACCATACTCAGTATGCGGATAATCAATCCTAACCTTTCAATTACACACCCTAGTATAGGCACATCTCATATGAGTTTGGCTTCCCAACCATGACCATCTGTCATCTTGGGAACTGCACAGGTGGTCAATCATCACGGGGTAGCCTCAGCTCAAACCTCGACCGCAAGGGAACCCATACTAAGATATATAAACTTCTAGTCAAGCCCTACCCAAATTCGGGTATTGCGGTTGTACGTTAAACATTGGGATGGCATCACATCCGAACACAACCATCAGTTTTATAAAGGGCTAAGGCTCATGCCTCAACATTTTCATCATCAAAATCATCTGGTGTTCAACAACACATGTCAAACATTTCATTAGAATGACTCATCATCCAAAGGTTTTCATAACCATTTTCACCAAGTATTCCCATCTAGAGTGATTAAGTTTTATGCTTAGCACTAGCCACTAAAGTTGGGGGTAATCACTAATGAGGGGTGATAATCAAGTGTGACTTATCTAAATCGAATCTCATGCCTCAGGATGACATCTAGTCTATATAACTTAGGCGAAGTTTTATGCTCTTTATTCTACCTATAATATATTTCCAAAACTTCACAAGTCACTAAGTAAACATAAATAAAGAGCTTTGATAAAGAAATAAAATAAGGGTTGTAATTAAAACTGGGATTTGGTATAATCAAGGTTGCAAGTGTTAGCTTACTAGGATGGCTTGCTAATGGTAGCTTGCATAGTTCACTTGTATTATTAAGCTTGCTAGGTAAGATAACTTGCAAGTTTAAGCTTGCTAAGTCAACTTGTAGTGTTAAGCTTGCTAGGTAAGATTACTTGCAAGTTTTAGCTTACTAAGTCAACTTGTAGTGTTAGGCTTTCCTTGAGTAGTTTAGTAGTTGAAGTTCTCCTCTGCTTCTTCCTCGTAGTAGTCTCCTTCCTCTTCGCATCCTTGGTTGGTACTAGCGTCTATAAATAAATATGAAGTACACAATCACCAAAAAATACTTAACTACTTCTATTTGGCACATAAGGGTTCACACTAGATGATCTAGCATCATCACTATCATCACAAGAAATAAAGGCTTAGTCTTATTTATTTCATTTTAGAAAAGTAATTTCTACTCATTGAAAAACTACTTAAGATTTAATATTCTCCAATTAAAACAAGGGATCATGTTGACACATGTCATCACCACATATTTTAATACTTGGGAATGTGATTTAAAGTGGTGTCACAATTTAATAATGTTTAACCTTATTATTTAAATTATCTAAAGTGACTCAAAATGCCCACGGGGCATTCTTTTATTACTTGTCTATTATTACTGCAAGTAAACCTAGATATTTTTATATATTCAGAAAGGTTTGGCCAAATGTGATTTTTGAGAGTTAGAATCAACTCAAAAGCATCTATGGTTTAATTTTGAAAAATATTTGAATGCAGAAAAGTCCGTGCCTTGTTATTTTTACTATAGGTGATCTATAATTCCAAATGGTTTGAATCCAATGGGCTTGGATTAAGAATTTCCATATCTTTCTTGCAAAATTGGTTTCATGCAATTTGGTTCAGTAAATATTTCTGAATTGATTTTTGAATCAATAGACAGAACTAGGGTTTGAAACTAATTGGAAAATCTAAATTTAAACTAACTGAGTCGCGCGGGAAATCTAACTGGGCCGGCCCACTACGCACAACACGCATGTGGACGGTGTCCCCACACGTCAGTGAGACAGAGGGTTGCGAAGGGGTACGGGGTGATTACGACCGTAGGATTAGATTAAGGATAAACGGCTCACGGCCGTCGTCCTTGTCAGAACAGAAAACGACGGGGGCTAACCCTAGCACGACCAGTGGGGGTCTAGGGCGGCTCACCGGTGCTCAGGCGATGGTCGGCGATGGGGGCGAATGACGATGTCGACAACGGCGGTCCTCCTGGTACTGGCGGCTTCTCCTGGGGGGTCACAATCGACGACGCCCTTCTCCTCCAGCAGCGGCAGGATCCGGCGAAATTCTGGCGAGGGAGAGCTCGCCTTGCCCCGGGAAGAAGTGGGAAGGATCATTGAGAGGTGGGGAGTGAACTGGTGTGAAGAAAATGAGCTAGGGAGGCCTCCTTTTATAGGCGAGCGAGAGAGGCCGAGCGGCATGGGCAGTGCTTGTCGGGGTAATCGTTACAGCGAGCTATGGGCATGGCTGATGGTAGGGACGGTGGGCAGTCTCCTGGCGGTGCTCAATGGCTTGATGGCGCGGCAAGGGGCGGTGCGGTTTGGTCGGAACACGCTGGTGCTCTAAGCGGCACCGACGATGTTTTTGACGATGCACAGGCGCTCCTGGTCGCATGGCGGCGAACGGGCATGTCTGGTGGTCTCCTGGGACGGTGGTGATCACAGGCACGAGCGGCGAAGACGAGGCACGGTCTGTGCGAGGCGGTCGGCTTCGCCGAGCTGGCGCGCTCTACACATGGCAGGGACGAACTATTTACGGTCTGTTCTTGGTGGTCCACTGCTTGGCAATGCTCGAGGGCTGGACAGAGGGTGGCGGTGGACGGTGGCGTGCCTCCTGGACATGGTGGCTAGGCGCGCCGATGGCTCTGGCTAGCTTGCCATGGTCGGCTAGCAAGGGGTGGCTCGGGCATGCATGACATGGTGCAATGGTAGGGGTCTAGGATGGTTTAATACACTGGTTGGCACTGGGGGAGACAAGGATGATCAATGGGGGACAATGTTTGGGGTGATCACTGCTCAAAACAGTGAAGTTTGGCCAAGTTTGATTTATGTCTCCAGGTGTTTGATGAAATGGCCACAAGAAATTCATATTGAATTTTTGGATGAATTTTGGTGGGTGCATTGGTCACATACTAGGTAGTCTCTGGTTGTTTGGATTTTTCAAGTTGAACTGGTTTGGTTGGGTTTTGAGAAATGGTGATCTTACCATATTAACTAGATTCAATTTTGAATTGTCCTTGGCATAGATTTGCAAAATGTTTCTGTGGGTTTGCAAGGTGGTCTTGGGTTCACTTTTACTTGGTCTAGCAAGGGGTGAAAAGAATTGGATTTTTTTCTGTTAGAAATCTTGGACTAGAAACACTCAAAGTGGTCTAGTGAACAAGATTGGCAAAAATGACCATTGGCTTATATGGTTTGTTTTTGAATTTCTCTTGATTTGATTCTTCTTGGAAATGATTTAGATGATGTTGTTTTCATCTGTAAACAATTCCTTGCTATCCATAACAATCACATAGGTCCATACAAGCATTCATGCATTCATCACATACACACATGCATTCATATGGATTTAATTAATAAAAGTTTTTGTTAACCCTAACTTTGGGTGATTGGAACTTGATAACCTAGATTAATATTTTTGGGATGTTACAAACCTTCCCTCCTTAAACAAAATCTCTTCCCGAGATTTGAGAAAAAGACAAAACTAGGATTTAAATAGATCTGGAAACTCCATCATAATATAGTCTTCTCGCTCCAAGGTAGATTCTTCTTCAGTGTGGTTACTCCACTGTATCTTGAGAAACTTGATACTCTGGGTCCTGGTGATTCTGAAGGATTCCGCCAAAATAAAAATGGGTACTTCGGGGTATGTCAGGTCATCGTTGATCTCTATGGTTTTGTGATCAATATTCTTGAAAACTTCGGTCTTCTCCGGAACTTCTAGACATTTGCGAAGTAACGAGATATGAAACACATTATGCACGGATGACATCTCCTTCGGCAGTTCCAGTTGATATGAGACTTCTCCTCGGCGATTCAAAATCTTGAAGGGTCCGATATGTCTGGGGGCTAACTTTCCTTTGAGTTGGAAATGTTGCATTCCTTTCAAAGGTGATACTTTGAGATACACAAAATCTCCGATATTGAAGGCTAGATCTCGACGTCTCTTGTCGGCATAACTCTTCTGTCTGGATTGGGCGGTCTTGAGGTGCTCACGAATCTTGTGAACTTTCTCTTCTGCTTCTCATAGGATATCGGGTCTAAAAATCTGACTCTCTCCGACTTCCGATCAATTCAATGGGGTACGACACTTCCTTCCATACATGAATTCAAATGGGGACATTTGCAAACTAGCTTGATAACTGTTGTTGTATGAAAATTCTGCGAAAGGCAGGCAGTCTTCCCATTTAGATCCATATTCTAACACACAGGCTCTCAACATATCTTCGAGTATTTGATTTACTCGCTCTGTTTGTCCATCTGTCTGAGGGTGATAAGCTGTGCTGAAATCTAGTATGGTTCCTAATCCTTCTAGGACTTCCTTCCAAAACCTCGAGGTAAACTGGGTGCCTTGATCCGACACAATGTTCTTGGGGACTCCATGCAAACTGACTATTCTAGCGATGTACAAATCTGCTAGCTTCGAACTCTGGTAAGTGGTCTTGACTGGCAAGAAATGGGCGACTTTGGAAAGTCTATCCACTATGACCCAAATAGAGTCATTTCCCCTACTAGATGTAGGCAACCCGGTGATAAAATCCATTCCCACTGAATCCCATTTCCATTCCGGAATCTGCAATGGTTGCAACAGTCCTGCGGGTCTCTAATGTCCCACCTTGACTCTCTGACAGATACCACACTTGGCTATGTAGCTTCCGATTTCTCTCTTCATCTTATGCCACCAAAATTGCTCCTTCAAATCCTGATACATCTTCATTCCTCCGGGGTGGATAGAATAAAGAGTATCATGGACTTCTTTCAAAATAGCTTGCTTCAATTCTGAATCTGTTGGCATACAGATACGTCCTTTGTACCACAAAACTCCTTCTTCATCTTCGGTGAATCCGGGTACTTTTCCTGGACCAATACGATGTTTGATTCCGTCGATACTAGCATTTCCTTTCTGTGCCTCCTTGATCTGACTGATCAAAGTGGGTTGAAGTTCTATGCTAGCCAAAAATCCTTCACTAACTAATTCCATTTGTAAATCTTCCAACTCCTTGTGCAAACTTGGTTGCTCCTTCAGAATCATGGTGTTTAAGCGACACGGCTATCTGCTAAGAGCATCTGCTACCACATTGGCTTTATAGAGGTGATATTGAATGTCAAGATCATAGTCCTTAATTAACTCTATCCATCTCCTTTGCCTCATATTCAGCTCCTTCTGGGTGAAAATATACTTTAGGCTCTTGTGATCCGAATAAATCTCACAACGGTTTCCCATGAGGTAATGCCTCCATGACTTCAAGGCTAAAACTACGGCTGCTAGTTTGAGTTCATGGGTAGGATAATTCTGCTCATGTTGTTTTAGTTGTCGGGATAGATATGATATGACTTTGCCTTCTTGCATCAACACACATCCGAGACCAATCTTGGATGCGTCACAAAACACATCAAAAGGCTTCGTGATATCTGGCATGATCAAGATTGGGGATGAGATCAATCTCTTCTTGAGTTCTTGAAAACTTGCTTCGCATTTGTCTGTCCATTCAAACTTCTTATCTTTCTTCAACAATTGGGTCATGGGTCTTGCGATGCTCGAGAATCCTTCTACGAACTTGCGGTAATATCCCGCTAATCCGAGAAATGCACGAACTTGGGTTTGAGTGGTTGGGGCTTGCCATTCTTCAACATCCTTAACCTTGGCAGGGTCAACAGCAATTCCTCCTGCCAACACGATATGTCCGAGGAATCCTACTTCCTGTAACCAGAATTCACATTTGCTAAACTTGGCATACAACTGATGCTCCCTAAGGGTTCCAAGGATGGTCCTTAGGTGTAGCTCATGTTCTTCTTCTGATTTGGAATATATCAGAATGTCATCAATGAAAACAATGACAAACTTATCTAAGAAGTCTATAAAAATCTTATTCATGAGGTTCATGAAATAAGCGGGGGCATTGGTTAATCCAAAAGATGACAGTGTACTCATACAGTCCATATCTGGTGGTAAAGGCAGTCTTTGAAATATCTTCGGCGCGAATCTTGAGTTGATGATAACCAGTTCTAAGATAAATCTTAGAAAACACTTTGGCATCGGTCAACTGATCAAACAGATCTTCTATCTTTGGCATCATTCAGCTTCATGTTTTCCGTACACAAACGGTTACCTCCATCTTTCTTATCCACGAACAAAACAGGTGAGCTCCATGGTGACGCACTTGGTTGAATCAGTCCTATATCCAGCATAGAATCCAATTACTTCTTTAGCTCCACTAGTTCATACGGGTTCATACTATAAGGTTTCTAAGCTATGGGTCCGGTTCTAGGGATTAGTTCAATGATAAACTCGATATCTCGATCTAGGGGCATACCGGACAAAACATCTGGGAATACGTCAGGGTATTCACAAACTACTCTGACTTGGTCAATGGTTGGTTGGGCTAGACACTTGTTGCACTTGAATTGACGGGGCAAGATTTTAGATACATGCTCTACTGATATACCGGTTGTACTGGTCATGGTTATGGCTTTCTTGGCACAGTCGATTAATCCTTTATGTTTCGACATCCAATCCATTCCTAGTACTACTTCCAAAACTTTGGTTTTGAGTACTATTAGATTAGCATAAAAATCTATGCCATGGATTCTGATAGGTACGGCCTTGCAAATTTGTCTAGCTTTGGTGGTTGAACCAGGTATTTGAACTATCATAACATGCTTCAATTTTGTTGGTTGAATCTTACTAGTGCATGCAAATTCTTCTGTAACAAATGAGTGCGATGCTCCAAAATCAAACAACACTCTTGCAAGTACTAAGTTAACTGAAAACATACCTAGCACGACATCTGGCGCTTCTTGGGCTTCTTCAGCATTCATGTGAAACAGACGGCCGTTGCGGTTGAGCGAGTTTCCTGGGGCGGATCTCCTTCTAGGATGAACACGACGATGCTGCTGAGCTAGGGCATTCACATTGGGGGCTACTGCAAGCTTCTTGGGGCACTCATTAGAATAGTGACCCTTGACTACACATTCATAACAAGTGACCTGAGACTTGTCCTTTCCTGCAACAGGCACATCATTGCTTCCAGTCCTTGGGGCAGTATTGGTGTTGGTGGGGTTGTTGTTGTTGTTGAACATGGGTGGTGCACGGTTAAAGTGGTTGGAGTTGCTTGGGTTGTTGTTGTGGTTTCCTCCGGGCCTTGGGGTTCCTCCTCCACGGCTGGGATATTTCGGACGGGTCATCAGGGGTCTATTGTTTCTTGGGGCAAATCCTGCAGACGGGTTGGGGCGATACTTTGGGGTATGGTGGGTTCCTGGTTGATGCATCATTCGACGCTTGCGGTTCTCATTGGCTTGGTTGATCTTGCCTTCCATCTGAATTGCAGAATCTACTAAGGCTTCAATGTCAGCAAAAGGAATATTGACTAAGATTGTCTGCATCTCATCATGCAGACCATTCAAGAACCTCTCCTTCTTCTTGGCTTCAGTGTCAATATCATCTGGTGCATACCTAGCTAATGATAGAAATTTGTCACGGTACTCAACTAATGTCATCCTCCCTTGCTTAAATTCTCTGAATTCATCTCTCATCCTCTTGATTAAACCCGGTGGCACATGGTTCTATTGAACTTGAATTTGAATTCATCCCAAGTCATCATATGTCCTCCATTCATGGAGCGAATGCTGTTCCACCAAGCTCTTGCATCTCCTGCAAGATAGTGGGTGGCAAACAGTAATTTCTCATTGGCCTCCACTCCTGCAACTTCTAAGTTGTTCTCCATGGTCTGGAGCCAGTCATCCGCATCTAATGGCTCTTTAGACTTACTAAAGATAGGTAGATTGGTATTCTGAAAGTTTTTGAGCTTGGATCCATGGTTGTCATGGTTTCCATGGCCTTGATTGTTCTGGGTCATCTGAGCTATGTGTTGAAGGGTGGCTAAGTTGGCTTGACGTTTGGCTCTTTCAGCTTCGTGGTCCGAAACCAACATTTGCAAGCTTTGCAACATTGGGTCCGGGGATGAGCTGCTTCCTCCGCGAGGCATCTGAAGATTGAGATAGATCATGAGAAAATAAAGATGTTTCTAAGGTTCAGGGGTTTGTTTTTGAAAAGTTTTTTAAACTTTCAGTTTGACTCAGGTTTTGCTAACTAGCAACTTGCTTTTCATTCATTCATAGCACACAATACAAACACACACCACAACAAGGAAACAGATGGTTTTAAGAACCATTCTGTGAAACTACGATATAGTCGGACCGAATACAACTCACTAACGCTAGTGCTCAAGTGCTACTACTCCTCAGAATTGGTGGCTTCATCATCATCAATGAAGGCAGAGTCGTCATCATCAGTGTGGAAGTCCATAGCTTGGTCCTCCAGGAAGTCATCATCATCACCGAGGTAGGAGTAAGGGTCTCCACGGATATCTTCCCCTTCATTCTCCCTCTCCTCAAGTTGCATGTCCCGCTCATGGATGGTCTCCTCCAAGTTTGTCACTTTGTGACGAAGGCGGGAAATGATGCGCTCCTTCTTGTCAAGCTGACGGCAACGTGACTGGCGATCCTTTACCAGCACGGCGATGGTCTGGTTTTTCTTGACTGCGATGGCATAGTTGTGCTTGGCGTAGGCGCAGGCATTGTCCAACTCCTTCTGCCTATCATACATCATGTAGCTGAGATGGTCCACTTGACGCTTCAACTGCAGGTGACTTGGTACCTCTAATGGTTGTCCAATAGCATCATGCCTTGGGTAATACTCAAAGCGCGTGCCCTTAATAGTTGTTCTCTCTTAAGGTGAAATGGATTCCATCCAAGGTAGGAGCTTTAATCATCCCTCTAAGACTTGCAACTATCAGCCATTGCAATTCTCCTCCTTGCTGATCGTTGAGCTAGGCTTCGAAGAACTTGGGGTGCGGGCGCTCCAAAAGTTCCGAGAGTTGGTCCAAATCACGCTCAAATATAAGCTCTCCTCCATTGCCCAACTGATAGAACTTACTATACTTCACATCCATCTATAAGAATGTAGGATGATCAAGTGTGTCAAATTTTATGTAAGTTTGCAAGAATTTTTGAGGAACATGAATTTTCTTGAAATAATCTTGGTGATAAGAATGATAATAGTTTTTCATAAATACTCACTTCTTTTGTTTTGAAACTAAGTTTTTGATTCAGGCGTCCATTCTAACCAGGGTCTCCTATGGTTAGGATGGATCTGATACCAACTTGTCAACACCCGGATTTTTAATCCCAGATGCCTGTTATGCCATACATCGCCAATCCCAGGATGTAACACCCTCGCCTGATAAGGCTGAGTTCATGTGTATAGTGCCAATCCCTGGATCGGTTCACTGGCACACACAGTACAAAATGATACCAAATATAACTGTGTATCATAAATACAACGAATATGATCCAGAATTTACATTATTTATTCAAGTACACAGAGGAAAACAAATACAAGGTAGATCTCCGTCCTTCAGATGTGCCACAGGCGAACAATTGTTGAGTGGAGTCTCGCGACCTATGAACGATCACTCAGATACGATATAACCTGCAACATGAAACGTTGTAGCCACGAATGGTCAATACATTGAATGTATGGCAAGTAGGCTAAAGTGGTTAACAACAGATCTATCAACTACATGCTTAGTTGGCCAAGTGGAGTTCAGGCTCATTTGCATAAAGCAATAGTTTTATCCTAACATTTGTAACAAAGTAGTTTTCCAATACGATAAATAGGACACTCTGGTTCACTCCTAGGTGCTCCTACCCAATTATGTTCACCCAACAAGTTTTAAATAATTAAGAAATAAGGATGAGTGAGAAATATCATAGCATCAATATCAGGTCGCTCAAATTGTCCATAACCGGGGACATGGCTAAGTACTTAGTTTATACACCCTGCAGGGGTTAGTACACTTTACCCATGTGACTTGGCCAGCCCAGCTCGTACCACCACTCTCATATTGGGTGATGATAGGGAGAAGTCCAAGAAGGAACCGTTCGGGAAGTAGCTCCCCAAACCCGACACGCACCGGTCCAACCTACACTATTCTACATCTCTGGATACGTGGGTTCGAGTTACCACAACCTACTGAGTCCAACCAACCGCCCATTTCATTATTGGCACATGGTTGCACATGAAAGCTACCAAACAAAGAAGTCAATCCTTTCTCAGTGTCCTGGGCGGCATTCCCCACCATAAATCCACACTCGATGACCCAATCAATGCCATTCCTCCCAGGTGGTTCATTAAAACATATTGGTTTGTCATTTAGCAAAACATAAGCCTTTCAAAACATATAAATTTTCATGATGTGATTCCCTTCCTCGTCTAAATAGCATAGCTAAGCAATCTACCAATACGATGGCTCATAAACAAAGAATACTAGGGAATAATATGGGATATATCATAGCATATACACATCAATTCCTACATATGCAATTCTACAAAAACATCTACGATGCATAGGAAAACGGTAGGATATTTATGACCAAGATAGCACCACTTGCCTTTGTTGTGGATGTAGTCGATTAGATAATCCTCACAATCCTCATAGATATAATGGTTCCACTCGTCATAACCACAATACTTGCAATCTTAGTAGTTGCAATCACAATAGTTGCACTCCTCGCAATCTAACGTTTGAAGCAAACACAACAAACACCATTCAAAACATTGCAAACATACAACAGTGCAACATTACAAGAAAATAATGATGAACAGATGCATGCATGACGATTTAATGAGTCACAATGGTTGCATTTAGTGTTCTGAACATAGGTAGATTACATGATGCATGTGGAAAGTCATTTAATGCACTAAAGCTTTTATTACTAAAGTTGTATTGATTTAATATGGTGTATACCACTTTAATTGAACTAAATATGTTTATGTCGTATTAAATTGTGAACTAGATGCTACTGGATAGAGGTAATGCAATTTAGAGACAGTGGAAATTGGAATCACCTAAAAAGGAGTTATAGATATTTTCCTATGATTAAAACACTATTTCAATGGGTTTAAATATTTCTGTATGAATTTCTGTTTTAACAGTACCAAATAATTTGTCATGCAGTTTCTCTGTATAGATATTGTCAATACAAAACCTTAGCACTTGGATTCACCCTAATCAGAGTTACAGATCTTTTTGTATGATTTAAATAGTGTTTAATGGGTTTTAAATGATTCATATAGTTTCTGTTGTCTAAAAATCAAACTAAAATTATATCTGTAATCTCCACGGAATTGTGATTTTAGGGACATATTATTTGTAATTTTCTGATCAGTATTCATTTTCTTATAAATTTATTACTCTAAATAAGCAATTAAACCATTTATTTAATTACTGCAAAACCTTACAGTATTTGCCTGAACCATTTTCATATTGATGATCTACATGGAACCAGCTTTCCATCGGTATATCATTTATATTTTTGTGACAAGCAATTAATTTACTATGAATTTAATGATTTTTAAAGACATTAAAACTAGTTAATAATCCGCAAAGGCTAGATCCAACCAGATATTATTAATGTATATTACAGAAGCTCCAATTTGATATATTGTTCATATTTTTAGGAGTTACAGATAATTTATTATAAATTTATTAACCTAAAAGACCATTAAAACCAATTAAATTACTGCAGTAACCACGTACAGTAAAAGTTGGATCTATTCTGATAAGATGATTCTATGTAAAATTATCTTCAATTTGATATATTATATGGAATTTTTGGACGTGGTATGAATTTCTATTGAATTTTACAAGTTAGATCTATAATATGCAATTTTAAATTCGAACGGAATATTCCAGAGAATATTCCGCTGACTGGACAGGTTGACTTTACATGCTGACTGGGACTAGATGTTGACCTGACGTTGACATGGCGTTGATGAGGAAGCTGACCGGGATGACGACATGGCACGTATCGGTTTGATTGGATCTCGACCGTCTGGATAGGATCCGGTGGCTAGAAGAAGAGATTGACCCGATTTTGGCCCAGAATAGACAAGAAACAGATATGTGTTAGAGAGATAAATCCATAGGTAAAATTGAAAAACTTACAACATGAAAGTTGTGGGGAATCATTATTCCTACCTTCTCACCAAAGGAATTTGGATTTGAAGAAACGAGTGCGAGTACATCTTGGATTTACACCGGCAGATCTGAAATATTGCGATGCAAAATTATCCGGCTGTGGTGGATGAAAAGAGGTGAGGTTTGTCAGGATTGAAAGATTTCGACGAGTTCTACAACTTTCGTTTTTTGACCGAAGGCAAACGACGAAGTATAGATGGGTTAAAAAGCGAAATAAGATTCGGGCATGTGTAGATTCGGGATTTCGAGAAGAGAAACTCGTACAGCTGTGGCTCCACAAGTTTATATGTAGATTTAGGATGGTGTAGAGATAGGCCTTGGAGTAGGGAACAAGTAGAAACAAACGAAAGTCGATTTGGACTTGTAGATAAAAAATTATAAGTGTTTGAATAGAGATAGGTATAGAAAATCAATTTCGCACGCTTTTTAAAGCAGTGGGATCGATCCTTGCTTCACGTACTGGCTGGCTCGGTCCCCTGCTGGGCCGGCCCGCTTAGTTTTTTTCTTTTTTTTCTTTTTCTATTTACTTGTTTTCCTCATATCTTTTGCATATGAACTCCAAATGATATGATTCTTGTTTCTAAATTTTTCTAAAATCAAATAGATCATTATAGGATCAAATTTACAATCTTTTTATTAGTTTGCAAGTATTGGATTTATAAATCCTTGTATATTCCATTTTATCTATATCTTTATTTGTTTGTATTTATTCCATAACTTTTTCATAATAGCTCCAAATGAGCTCAATTTTGTTTCTAAAATTTTGTAATATTAATTGGATCTCTTTAGGCTATAATTATAAATAATTTATGCCTTAGCAACAGTGGGTTTTATAAAGTCAATTTAATTACCATTAGGAACACTTGGGCGAATCAACTATAGAATTTAGATACCAGGATTTGGATTCAGTTTGTGAGAACCTTGCATGGATGTAATGAAATGCTTATGAATGCTTCATGATTTTCATTTTGAAAACATTCACACCAATTCTACAATCCATAATCAATCCATGCCCTTTTGCCTATATGGCTACTTAGGTCATAACAAAAGAATATAAAATTTTGAATTCAAGGTTGAGAGGATTTTCTATTCAAAAAGTTTCTTCTCTTTGAGAATTTTCAACATAGTCAAACAATCAATCAAACTTATTTATTTATTCCACATTCCAAAATTAGGAGAATTTTGGGATGTGACACAGGGTTACCATTTTTGTGAGACATAACAGATTGGATATCACAGTACATCATCCATTACAAACCATAATATAGGTCTTATAAATAAAGGATCTCATGATCTAGTCTTAATACAATCAACACAACAGAATATAATAACGGTAGCATGGGCGAAGCTCCATCTTCATGGTCACAGGCAATGCTGACGATGGGAGATGATCCTAGTTGTCGTAGACCTCCTGATGTCCATTATCCTGGTAGTCCTCCTCATAGTCTGGCCACGGTAATAGCCAGGGGCAAAGCCATGAGTACTCTTTAAGTAATGGAAAACTATCACTAACAAGTAAAGAGGTTTCAAGTAGGGATCCTAAGCTCTAGGTTGTTTTGCAAAAAGCCAGGTTTATCTCTAACTGAGTTTAGAAGTAAAGAAAACTAGCTTAAGGTTTTATAACACCTAAGTGGGAACTTGAGTTTCATATCACAACCCTGTTGTGGTCAAGTAAAGTCATGATTCATTTCACAAGTCATTTTGAAAACATCTGAAGATGGAACAGTATGGCCACTCCAACTGTCCATAACCGCGGACGCGGCTATTCGAATAGTTTGACACTCTGTAGAGGTGGTACACTTTCAGCACAACATTCGATACATCCGTTAGGAACAATCCTGATTCACCATACTCAGTATGCGGATAATCAATCCTAACCTTTCAATTACACACCCTAGTATAGGCACCTCTCCTATCAGTTTGGCCTCCCAACCATGACCATCTATCATCTTGGGAACTTCATATGTGGTCAATCATCATGAGGTAGCCTCAGCTCAAACCTCGACCGCAATGTAGCCTCAGCTCAATCATTCAAAGGTTTTCATAACCATTTTCACCAGGTATTCCCATCTAGAGTGATCAGGTTTTATGCTTAGCACTAGCCACTAAAGTTGGGGGTAATCACTAATGAGGGATGATAATCAAGTGTGAATTATATAAATCGAATCTCATGCCTTAGGATGACATCTAGTTTATCTAACTTAGGCCAAGTTTTATGCTCTTTATGCTACCTATAATATCTCTCCAAAACTTCACAAGTTACTAAGTAAACATAAATAAAAGAGCTTTGATAAAGAAATAAAATAAGGCTTAAAATTAAAACTGGGATTTGGTATAATCAAGGTTGCAAGTGTTAGCTTGCTAGGATGGCTTGCTAATGGTAGATTGCATAGTTCACTTGTAGTATTAAGCTTGCTAGGTAAGATAACTTGCAAGTTTAAGCTTGCTAAGTCAACTTGTAGTGTTAGGCTTGCTAGGTAAGATAACTTGCAAGTTTTAGCTTGCTAAGTCAACTTATAGTGTTTGGCTTGCCTTGAGTAGTGCAGTGGTTGAAGTTCTCCTCTACTTCTTCCTCGTAGTAGTCTCCTTCCTCTTCGTATCCTTGGTTGGTACGAGCGTCTATAAATAAATACGAAGTACACCATCACCAAACAATACTTAACTACTTCTATTTGGCACACAAGGGTTCACACTAGATGATCTAGCATCATCACTATCATCACAAGAAATAAAGGCTTAGTCTTATTTATTTCATTTTAGAAAAGTAATTTGTACTCATTGAAAAACTACTTAAGATTTAATATTCTCCAATTAAAACATGGGATCATGTTTACACATGTCATCACCACATATTTTAATACTTGGGAATGTGATTTAAAGTGGTGTCACAATTTAATAATGTTTAACCTTATTATTTTAATTAATTAAAGTGACTAGAAATGCCTATGGGGCATTCTTTTATTACTTGTCCATTATTACTACAGGTAAACCTAGATATTTTTATATATTCAGAAATGTCTGGTCAAATGTGATTTTTGAGAGTTGGAATCAACTCAAAAGCATATATGGTTGAATTTTGAAAAATGTTTGAATGCAGAAAAGTCTCTGCCTTGTTATTTTTACTATAGGTGATCTATAATTCCAAATGGTCTGAATCCAACGGGCTTGGATTAAGAATTTCCATATCTTTCTAACAAAATTGGCTTCATGCAATCTGGTACAGTAAATATTTATGAATTGATTTTTGAATCAACATACAGAACTAGGGTTTGAAACTAATTGGAAAATCTAAATTTAAACTAACTGGGTCACGCGGGAAATCTAACTGGGCCATCCCACTGCGCACAGCACAAGCGCGGGCTGGTTAAGTGGTGTCCCCACACGTCAGTGAGATAAAGGGTTGCGAAGGGGTACGGGGTGATTACGACCGTAGGATTAGACTAAGGATCAACGGCTCACGGCCGGCATCCTCATCGGAAAAGAACATGACGGGGGCTAACCCTAGCACGGCCAGTGGGGGTCTGGGGTGGCTCACCGGGGCTCAGGCGATGGTTAGCGATGGGGGCGAATGATGATGTCGACAACGGCGGTCTTCCTGGTATTGGCGGCTTCTCCGGGGGGTCGCAATCAACGGCATCCTTCTCCTCCAGCAGCGGCAGGCTCCGGCGAAATTCAGGCGAGGGAGAGCTCGCCTTGCTCTGGGAAGAAGTGGGAAGGATCAGTGAGAGGTGGGGAGTGAACTGGTGTGAATAAAACGAGCTAGGGAAGCCTCCTTTATAGGCGAGCGAGAGAGGCCGAGCGGCATGGGCAATGCTCATCGGGGTCATTGTTAAAACAAGATATGGGCATGGCTGAGGCTATGTGATGGTGCGCGGTCTCCTGATGGTGCTCAGCAGCTTGATGGCGCGGCAAAGGGCAGTGCAGTTTGGTCGGAACATGCTAGTGCTCTGAGCAACACCGAAGACGTTTTTGACAACGCACAGTCACTCCTGGTCGCGCGGCGGTGAACAGGCTTGTCTGGTGGTATCCTGGGACGATAGTGATCGCAGGCACGGGCGGCGAAGGCGAGGCGCGGTCTGTAGGAGGCGGTCGACTTCGGCGAGCTGGCGCGCTCTGGACATGGCAGGGACGAATCGAGGAGGGTGGCGGTGGACGGTGGCGTGCCTCGTGGACATGGTGGCTAGGCATGGCGATGGCTCTGGCTAGTTTGCAAAATGTTTCTATGGGTTTGCAAGGTGGGATTGGGTTCACTTTTACTTGGTCTAGCAAGGGGTGAAAAGAATTGGATTTTTTTCTATTAGAAATCTTGGACTAGAAACACTCAAAGTGGTCTAGTGAACAAGATTGGCAAAAATGACCATTGGCTTATATGGTTTGTTTTTTAATTTCTCTTGATTTGATTATGCTTGGAAATTACTTAGATGATGTTGTTTTCATCTTTAAACCATTCCTTTCTATCCATAACAATCACACAAGTCCATACAAGCATTCATGCATTCATCACATACACACATGCATTCATATGGATTTAATTAATAAAAGTTTTTGTTAACCCTAACTTTGGGTGATTGGAACTTGATAACCTAGATTAATATTTTTGGGATGTTACACCAGTGATGATGGAGATCATATTCATGCTAGGAGATGGAGATCGAAGGCACAAGAAGAAAGGCCATATCATATCACATATTATGAATTGCATGTGATGTTAATCCTTTTATGCATCTTGTATTGCTTAGATTGCAACGGTAGCATTATAAGATGATCCCTCTCACTAAATATCAAGTAATAAAGTATCATCCTTAGTAGGCACCATTGCTAAGACTCGTTGATTCGAAGCACCACATAATGGTCGGGTGTGATAGATTCTACGTGTGCATACAACGAGAGCAAGCTAGATTTGCTCACGTGGATACTAAGGCTGATCTTGACGAGCCTAGCATGTACAGACATGGTCTCGGAACACGGAATACCAAAAGGTAAAGCATGAGTCATATGATTGATATGATGAACATGTTGATTGTTCGCCTCTGAAACTACATCATCTCTCGTGATGATCGGACTTGGTGTAGTGAATTTGGTTCGTGTGATCACTAAAACAATGTGAGGGATGTTGTTTTGAGTGGGAGTTCACCTAGTTAATTTAAGTATTAAGTATGAACTCAATTTATCATGAACTTAGTCTAAAGTATTTGTAAATATGTTGTAGATCATGGCGGCCCCTACCATCAATTTTATTGTGTTCCTAGAGAAAGAAAAGTTGAAAAACAATGGAAGCAACTTCGTGGATTGGTTCCACAATTTGAGGATTGTCCTCAATGCTAGTCAGTTGACCTATGTGCTGGATGCACCGCTGGGTGACCCACCTGCAGCTGATGCTACTGATGAGGTGAAGAATGTTTTCCTCACTCGGAAGAATCAGTAATCCATAGTTAAGTGTGCTATCTTGTATGGTTTGGAATCAGTGCTTTAGAAGCGGTTTGAGAACCGTGAGCCTTATGATATTATCCGTGAGCCCAAAATTATATTTGAGACTCATGAGGCAGTTGAAAGCTATGAGGCCTCCGAGAAGTTCTTTAACTGCAAGATGGAAGAGGGCAGCTCCGTTAGCGAGCATGTTCTTAAAATGTCTGGGCACGCGAATAAACTCGCAGATCTGGGAATAACGATTCCTAATGCGTTGGGTATTAATCATGTCCTCCAATCATTACCACCTAGTTACAAGAACTTCGTGATGAACTACAACATGTAGCGCATGGATAAGTCGTTACCAGAACTCTTCTCCATGTTGAAGTCTGCGGAAGTGGAGATCAAGAAAGAGCACCAAGTGTTGATGGTCAATAAGACCACCAATTTCAAGAAGCAAGGCAAGCCTAAGAAGAAGGGTAACTTCAAGAAGGGCAGCTAGAAAGTTGTTGCGCCTGCACAAAAAACCCAAGGCTGGTCCTAAGCCTGATACTGAGTTCTTTTACTGCAAGCGAGAAGCTCACTGGAAGCGGAATTTCCCTAAGTACCTGGAAGATCTGAAGAACGACAACATCAATAATAAAGGTATATTCGATATACATGTTATTGATGTGTATCTTACTACTAGTCATAGTAGTGCCTGGGTATTTTATACTGGTTCGGTTGCTCATATTTGTAACTCAAAACAGGTGCTGCAGAATAAATGGAGACTAGCGAGAGACAAGGTGACGATGCACATTGGAAATGGCTCCAAGGTTGATGTGATCGCTGTTGGCACGCTCCCTCTTCATCTACCATCAGGATTAGTTTTATACTTAAATAATTGTTATTTGGTGCTTGCGTTAAGCATGAACATTATATCTAGATCTTGTTTATTGCGAGACGGTTAATTGTTTAAGTCCAAGAATAATGGTTGTTCGGTTTATATGAGTAATATCTTTTATGGTCATGCACCTATGATAGATGGTCTATTCTTATTGAATCTTGATAGTAGTGATACACATATTAATAATATAGATGTTAAACGTTTGAAATTGAATGATAGTTCTACATACATGTGGCACTGTCGTCTTGGTCACATTGGAGTGAAGCGTATGGAGAAACTCCATTCCGATGGACTTCTTGAATCACTTGATTTTGAATCACTTGAAAGATGTGAAGCATGTCTGGTGGGAAAAATGACTAAGACTCCATTCTCTGGCATAATGGAGCGAGCTACGGACTTATTGGAAATCATACATACCGATGTGTGTGGCCCGATAAGTGTGGCATTGCACGGTGGTTATCATTATGTTCTTACTTTCACGGATGACTTGAGTATATATGGGTATATCTATTTCATGAAACATAAGTCCGAAAACTTCGATAATTTTACGGAATCTCAAAGTGAAGTAGAGAATCAACGTAACAAGAAGATTAAATTTCTATGATCTGATCATGGAGGTGAGTATCTAAGTTATGAGTTTGGCGAGCATTTGAAGAAATGTGGAATACTTTCACAATTGACAACACCGGGAACACCACAACATAATGGTGTGTCCGAATGTCGTAATTGAACTCTCTTAGATATGGTTCGTTCTATGATGTCTCTTATAGATTTACCATTATCATTTTGGGGTTATGCATTAGAAACAGCCGCATTCACTTTAAATAGGGAACCATCTAAATCCGTTGAAACGACACCATATGAGTTATGGTTTGGGAAGAAACCTAAATTGTCGTTCCTTAAAGTTTAGGGATGCGAAGCTTATGTAAATAAGTTACATCCCGACAAGCTTGAACCCAAAGTGGAAAAATGCATCTTCACAGGATACCTGAAGGAAACTATTGTGTATACCTTCTATCATAGATCCGAAGGCAAAATATTTGTTGCCAAGAATGGATCCTTTCTGGAGAAGGAATTTCTCTTAAAAGAAGTGACTCGAAGGAAAGAAGAACTAGACAAGGTTGTCGAACCTTCTCTCGGATTTGAGAGTAGCGTAGTGCCAGAAGATGTTCCTGTGCCGCATGCACTAATAAGAGAGGAAGATAATGATAACGATCATGAAACATTGAGCAAAGTTACTACCGAACCTCGTAGGTCGGCAAGGACTCGTACCACTCCTGATTGGTATGATCTTGTTATGTGTGTCATGTTGGTGCACAACACCGACGACCCTGCGATGTATGAGGAAGCAATGATGAGCCCTGATTCCAATAAATGGCATGAAGCCATGAAATCCGAGATTGGATCCATGTACGAAAACCAAGTGTGGACTTTGGATCGGATGGCCGCAAGGCTGTCGAGAACAAATGGATTTTCAAGAAGAAAACAGATGCTGATGGCAATGTAACCATCTATAAAGCTCGACTTGTCGTGAAAGGGTTCCGACAAATTAAAGGAGTTGACTATGATGAGACTTTCTCACCAATAGCGAAGCTAAAGTCTGTGAGGATTTTGTTAGCAATCGCTCCATATTACGATTATGAGATATGGCAGATGGATGTCAAAATGGCGTTCCTCAATGGTGACATTGAAGAAGAGTTGTATATGGTACAACCCAAAGGTTTTGTCGATCCTAAAGATGCTAACAAGGTATGCAAACTTCAACGGTCCATTTATGAATTGAAGCAAGCATCCCAAAGCTATAATCAATGTTTTGATAAGGTGATCAAAAGCTTTGGATTTATACAAACTTATGGAGAAACTTGTATTTACAAGAAAGTGAGTGGGAGATCTGTAGCATTCCTATTACTATATGTGGATGACATATTGTTGATTGGGAATGATATAGAACTTCTTAAAAGTGTGAAAGACTATTTGAATAATAGTTTTTCAATGAAGGATCTTGGCAAAGTTGCATACATATTAGGCATCAAGATTTATAGAGATAGATCAAGACGCTTAATAGCTCTTTCACAAAGTACATATTTGGACAAGGTTCTAAAGAAGTTTGGAATGGAAGATAACAAGAAAGGGTTCTTGCCCATGTTGCCAAATACGACCTTGAGTAAAACTCAAAGTCTAGCTACAGCAGAAGATAGAGAGAGGATGAACAAAAACCCCTATGCATCAGCCATAGCATCTATCAGGTATGCCATGCTATGTACAAGACCAGATATTGCATATGTTATTAGTTTGACTAGTAGATATCAAAGTGATCTAGGAGTAGATCACTGGATATCAGTCAAAAATATCCTAAAGTACCTAAGAATGACTAATGATATGGTTCTTTCTTATGGAGATGATGAACAGCTCGTTGTAAATGGTTACACCGATGCTAGTTGGAACAATGATACGGATGACTCTAAGTCGCAATATGGATACGTATTTACTTTGAATGGTGTAGCAGTGAGCTGGAGGAGTTCTAAGAAAAGTGTTGTGGCAAGATCTTCAACTGAATCGAAATACATAACTTCTTCGGAGGCTTCACAAGAGGCGATATGGATGAAGGATTTCATTACGGAGCTTGGTGTGGTTCCCAGTGCGTTGGACCCAATGGCCATCTACTGTGACAACATGGGTGCCATAGCCAATGCGCAGGAGCCAAGGTCACACAAGAATATGAAGCATATCAAGCTACATTTTCATGCTATTTGCGAGCATGTACAAGATGGTGACATAAATATTTGTAAAGTACAAATAGATCTGAATGTGGCAGATCTGTTGACTAAACCTCTCCCTAGGGCAAAACATGACCAACACCAAACCGCCATGGGTGTTGGGTACATTAGAATTTAATATAGATTATTGACTCTAGTGCAAGTGGGAGACTGTTGGACATATGCCCAAGAGGCAATAATAAAATAGTTATTATTATATCTTTGTCATTATGATAAATGTTTACATCCCATGCTATAATAGTATTAACCAGAAATAGTAATACTTGTGTGTTTTGTAAACATAAAAGAAGTCCCTAGTAAAGCCTCTTGTTAAACTATCTTGTTGATTAATAGATGATCATGGTTTCCTAATCATGAACATTAGATTTTATTAATAACAAGATCAAGTCATTAGGAGAATGATATGATGGACACACTCCTATAGTAAGCGTAGCGTAAGATCAAGTCATTTAGAAGTTCGTTTGCTACAAGCTTTCAAGTCCATAGAAACCTAATACCTCAACCATGAGATCATGTTAATCGCCATCACCGGATGAATGCTTTTATGACATCAAACACCACTTCCGTAACTGGGTAGTTATAAAGGTGGCATTTGGTATTCTAAAAGTATGTGTTGAGGCACATGGATCAAGAGTGGGATTTGTCCATCCATATGACGGATAGATATACTCTGGGCCCTCTCGGTGGAATGTCTTCCACTTGGCTTGCAAGCTTGTGACTAGGTCACAAGGGATCACATATCATGGAACGAGTAAAGAGTACTTATCGGTAACGAGGTTGAACTAGATATAAGAGATACCGACGATCAAATGTCGGATGAGTAAAGTATCGCGAGACAAAGGGAAATTGGTATCATATGTAAATGGTTCATTCAATAACAGATTAATCGTAGAAAAATGTGGGATCCATATGAATTTCCAGATTCCTCTATTGGTTAATTATTGGAGAAGTGTCTCGATCATGTCTGCATAATTCATGAACTGTAGGGAGACACACTTAAGGATTCGATGTTGTTTAGTAGATATGGTAATGAGTTGGAGACCGAATGTTGTTCAGAGTCTCGTATTGGATCCAGGACATCACGAGGAGATCCGGAATGGTCCGGAGAATAAGATTCATATAAGGAAAGTTCAATTCCGGGGTTCGAAAATGTTTTCGGTGTTTTCCTCAGAAGCTTCTAGAAGGGTCTAGAAGGTCCACTACTCTGGAGAGGGAAGGGTACATGAATGTGTCATACCAATGTGGAATGGTTGCATCATGTCCTAGGTCACTTGGCTGGGCAATGTGAAGTGAAATAATCAAATTCTAGTTTGAATAGTCAAACTCCAATTTAAAAAGTCAAATCCCAACATTGATAGTCAAACCAAGTGGAGGGAGCGGAGGAAACCTAGAGGAGGAAGGTTTCCCCTCCCTTCCTTGCTGCTAGCCATACAAGGGGAGTTGGCGGAGGACTCCTCCTCCCCTAGCCGCCCATCCCACCTATAAAAGGAGGGGGTAGGGCGCCCCCTTTCCCTACACCACAAACCCTAGGTCGGCTGCCCCTCCCAAGTCATCGCTGCCCTAGAGCCTCCTCAAGTCGCTGACGCCTAGCCTCCTAGCCACCGGTGACCTCCACCCCTCGGTCTCTAAACCCTAGTAGCTGAGGCCTCTCTATTCCACGAAACTCGCTCCGGCTTAGGAGAAGCCTTGCGGGATCTACTCCTCTGTTTCACCACCACACCGTCGTGCTGCTGGAATCGCGAGGAGAACTACAATCTCCACTGCCTGCTAGAACAAGGTAGAGGAAGGTCTTCATCAAGTACCGAACGTGTGATCGACTACGGAAGCGCTTCCGGAACGCGGCGCCAGAAGTATCATCTTTGCGATCTTGAGATCGGCAAGTGAACGACTATATCAACCACGAGAATCCTATCTCGTTAAACGCTTTGGATCTTCGAGGGTTAGTAATCTATCAATTTGTTGCACCGATATCGTAGATTAGATCTTGGCTTGTGTGTGTTCATGCGATATAAATTTTTTCCATGCTATGAACCCCTACACCTTAGTCTATGATGTTGGTCGGAGTCTTTTCTAGGTAGAAACAAAGTTTTTACCTGCTGCCTCCTCTCTTAAATATCCTATGATGGATAATTCCTAGATATGATTCCTTCAGTGTTTAGGAAAATGACTTGATAGACTTTTGTAAGGATAGTATGGTGGATCCTTACTGTTTAAGATGAAGTTATAAGATGTAATCATTTCTGAGGTGCTACCATCCTTAAAATGTGCCCAGAAATGATTATTCAAGGATTCCTTTGTATCTAGTTATAAAACTAGAGTTTCTATCCAAGATCAGTGATGCAAAAGTTGAGATCTTGGTTATAGTTTGTAAATATTTATTGTTGGCTTTATTTAACTTTCTTCTAGGATGGATTTACACCTCACTTGGGTGTTTTTCTAAGAATATTATTTATGTAGGACAACACATGTCCTGATGAAATGGATAAGATCAATCATGTAATGGTTTTGTATAAACTCATTCAATTTGCCATGTGGATGGTGAACAACTTACTAAGAATGATTCCTAGAGTTTGACTAGGAATTGATTGGGATCTCATGATGCACTTAAAAGTTGTTTGCTTAATCCATTGGCTATCTCTTGTATACAATATTGGTAGTTTCTGTAGATGATCTTGCTATTGTGGTACCTCTTTTGAGGATGCACAGTGTCCTAGACTATCTATATGATCTGCTGCCTTATTGTTATCAAGATTTTGACTTGTCTCTAGCCAATGATGTAAAGACCAAGTGTTTTTATTTTCCTGATCTAGAACATATACTACATATGCTGTTAGTATAACTCTATGCTGAGCTTCCCATAGCATTACTATGGAACCTTGAGAACTTCCTCTCTCTCTCCCAATCTATTGTTTATATGGAACTGTTAAGAACAAATGTTTTTAGCTGGACAGTAATATTGGTAATATAGCAACCTTATTCTATAGTGGTTTCCTATGACTGTTTGGCTTCTCCTGATCTATTCCTTATGTTTCAGCTTGATGTTCTCCTCCTTGGTGCTATCATGCATCTCTTGGTACTGTTGTTGTCCTTGATCTTGGCATGCACCTCCTGGTGCTGTTGTTTTTGCTTTTCACATATTCCTCCCTCTCCATTAGGTGACCATCTTGGATGGTTCTTGGTGGATTGGTTGTTAGGTGGTGGTTTGTTCTACTGCAAATCTAGCAAGTGTTGGTGCTGTTTGTTGTGTGTGTTGTTGAGAAATAATACTAGCTATGTGACTATAGTTGTGAATTAGTGAGCAAGGCAGGCTTTGCTTTGGTACAAGCTGTGACGGTATGCCCTCTTCCTCTCATCTGGTGTTGACAACACACAAACTGCATGTGATGTGTGTGCTGCTTGTGTGTCTGTGTGTTGGATTCAGATGAGATCAAGTAAAATGAAGATATTTGTTGAGTTTTGACTGTGCCTCTTTTTTACTGGTCCTTGGTGAAACTTGCCCCATATTATTGTCAATGATGTTGGATTGAGACAAATTTAATAATAACAGATAGCATTGATTTTGTGAAACTTGTCCCTCTTTCTAATTAGGCTCTTGATGAACAGTGGCAGTGCATCTCACTATAGTTACTGAGAGAAGTCAAAACTAACCCCTTCACCTCTTATATTTCTTTTTCTTATTTTGTTTTACAGGTAAAGAAGTTCTTTGAACGTTTTGGGAATTAATAGATAGAAGAATTAGATTAGGGAAATAAGTTTAGGTTTCTGTTTATTCTTTTGTAATTCATTTATTCATTTGTAAAAGACAATGTAATATATATTTCTTGTAATAAAGAATTCTTTTAGTTATTTCATTATGTAATCCTTTTTCTATTTATTGGTTTCCTGGTAATTTACTTTTTCTTTTGTGAAGTGTAAAGCATTGTATAATTGTGATAAAGAAATTCTTTCTATTTATTCATTCTTCTTTTGTAAAGAAATATTGTATTGTTTATTTTAAGTATTAAAGTTAATGTTTTCCTTCAATTGCAATTTGTACATTTCTCTTATAAAGGACAAAATGTTATATATACTTCTCTTATATTTAAGACTTTAATCATTTCTTTTATTGATTTGTTTTTATTATTCAATTGTAATCATGATTATATTATCCTGTTATATTATAGAATAATTCAATTCATTTCTTTTGGATTTTTTAATACTTGAGATTATTTATATCTTAATCATAAAAAGAATGACTAGCGGGAGCGCGCCCTCTAGAAAGTATGTTTCCGGCCACACGACATCACGCGCGAGTTTTCGGCCGCACGACGGTCTGACATGTGGCGAGTTTCTGGTCGCACATCACCACACGCACATTTTTGGTCGCACTACACCCCACGCAAGCAAATCTGCTTAGCTGGCCGGGCGGTGCAAGCTTGCTCGCGTGCTCTTTATGTGATCTTTTTCACGTCAAGCACAAATAGAAAATATAGTGCTAAAAATAGAGAAAATAATGCACCAAAAAAATAAAGTAGTGCAAGAAAGCAGTGCACGGGCGTGCACTATCAGGACACCGCACAGTGCACGATCGAAAGCAATGCAACGAGGTATAACAAGGTAGTGCATGAGCGGTGCACTGTCAGGACACCACGCAGTTCATGATCGAAAGCAGTGCAACGAGGTATAGCAAGGCAGTGCATGGGCAGTGTACTGCCAGGACACCGCGCGGTGCACTGGGACCGAAGACGGTGCAACACAATAGAACAAAGCAGTGCACGAGTAGTTCATTGACTGAACACCACATAGTGCACTATGACCAAACGCAGTGCAATGGAGTACAATAAGACTGTGCACTGCTAACACACCATGCAGTGCACTGTGACTGAAGGCAGGCAATACAACAGGACAGGACAGCACACCGCGCAGTGCACTGCGTTTGAAGGCAGTGCAACGCAGAACAATAAGGCAGTGCACTGGTGATGCACTACTAGGACAAGGCACGATGCACTATGACCTAGGGCAGTGCAACGCCGTACAACAGGGCAGTGCACGATCGAGGACACTGGAATGTGCGCTGCGACCGAAGGCACCATGCACTGGACCAAAAGGTAGTGCAACATACGCATCAAAGACAATGCGAGAAAAAAGTTCGTCGAAACATATCAACAATGGATCTAGTTTTGAAGATCTGGACGTGACTAGCATGGCTGTGAAAACAGATATCGATTTGGATGCACCGTTTGAAAGATATCACAATTTTCATGTTCAGATCTAAAAAGGAAAAGAAAAAGGACTCGTGATCCTCTCCGCATCCACCACGTGTCGCACTGGGGAAGACCGGGACAACGCGTGAGGCACTCCTCGTTCGCCACGTGGACGCGGCAGCAGCAACGTGGCGCGACCTCCCAGGAGCGCGTCCTTTTTCTAGCCTTTTTGAATCATAAATGATATCTCAATTATGTATTTATAACTACAACACAATTACTATTTATAATTCTATTTTAAAATCTTTTAGATTTCAATTTTACCTATTGAATAATTAAATTTAAATTGCTTTCCCTCAAACACAACGATACAGTAGAGTTCATGCCAGAATCTATCGCACTTTCTCGGATCCTTTCATCATAACAAGAGAGATCTTGATCCCCCTACAGCTTCTTTAGTTTTGCACGAAAATTTCTCGGATTTTCGTATGCATGAATGCAATACACAAATGTGTGTCTTATCTATTTTGAGGTGCTAATCCTGGGATGTTATAGTAACCAAGGAACAAACATGGGAGGGAGTGTGGGGCGAGTTTATGCATAGCGGTGGCAACGATGCTAGGGTAGAAGCGGCAAAAAAATATGTGAAGATTGTCATAGGAGGGGGAGGACCAAAGAGGAGGTGGTGCGACATGTATTGCCATTGAGAGCAGTAAGGCCGTATGTTGACGATAAGGGTAGCGGTGGCGAGGGCATCGGGCCAGAACCGCAGAGGCATATGGGAATGAAACAGAAGGGTGCAAACACAATCGTTGATAGTGCGGAGGATGCGTTCAGCATGACCGTTTTGCGTGTGTGCTAGAGGTCGACACTGGCAGAGAGGGCGATGTGACTGGTGGAGGCAGCGGTGGAAGAATACCGGATAGGGTAAAAATTGACAGGGATGTCACATCAGTGGAGGAGCATCCGAGTGTGACCATCCTTAACAAAAAAACTAAAAGCGTCAAACTCCACAGTCCCAGAATTATCACAAGTGAAAAACAAATTAAACTAAATTTGGAATTAAGTCAGGAGAAGTGAAAACATTAATGAGAGAGAGGGGAGTGGATGTGAATGGAAAAGTGGTGAAACCATTGTGAGTAATGGAAAGAGAATGACCGTTGCCAATGATAATGTGAGAGGAGGTGTTTGTGGGAAAAGAAGCGAAGAGAGTACTGGGGTTGGAGGCCATGTGTGAGGAAGCACTATAGGGGTGCATAGCATGAAAAACAAAAAAAATCTACCGCATGAACACAAACAAGCCAAAATATATCTACTAGATTATAGCAACAAATCTATTAAAGTACTCACCCTCGAAGATTCCAAAGCGGTTAACGAGAGCAGATTATCGTGGGTGATGTAGTCGCACACTTGCCGATCTCAAGAGCGCGTAGACGATCCTTCCGGCGCTGCGTTCCGGCAGAGCTTCCACAGTCGGTCACACGTTCGATACTCGATGGAGACCTTCCTCTCCCTTGTTCCAGCAGGCAGCGGAGGTTATAGTTCTCCCCTCGCGATTCCGACAGCACGTCGGCATGGTGTCGGAAGTAGAGGGAAGATCCTGCAGGGCTTCGCCTAAGCCGGAGCAGGTTATGGTGGAGAACTAGGGTTTCTGGCGATCTAGGGTTTAGAAGGCCGAAGAGGAGGAGGCATGGCCAACGGTGGCTAGGGAAGCGCCGGCGAGCCGGCGCCGGTGCAGCTTGCGGCGATGGCATGGCGGCGATGGGTGGCGGCGCGGCGGCGACGGCTTGGGTGGAGGGGTGGTGGTGTTGTGTGTTTGGGCCAGCCCCCTCCCCTCTATTTATGAGAGGGAGGGGCATCTTGGGAGAGGGAAGTTTGAATCCTTCCCCAACTCCTTCTCCTACTTGCCTTGTGGTGGAGGGAGAGAAGGATTCTTTCCTTCCTCCACCAGGATACATTGTCCTAGTTTGACTTTTCAAACTTGCCTTTTGACTTTCAATTTGGAGCTTAATTTCTTTCTTACAAATTCCCAACCATGTGACTTAGGACATGATGCAATCATTCCATTTAGTCATGACACATTCATGCACCCTTCCCCATCCGGTCCGGTGAACCTTCTAGACCCTTCTAGATTATTCCGGTGAAAACACCGGAATCATTCCCAAACTCCGGAATTAGACTTACCTTATATGAATCTTATTCTCTGAACCATTCCAGATCTCCTCGTGATATCCCAGATCCCATCTGAGACTCCGAACAACATTCGGTCTCTCTACTTACATTCCATATCTACTAAACAACATTGAATCCTTAAGTGTGTCTCCCTACGGTTCGTGAATTATGCAGACATGACCGAGACTCTTCTCCGATCAATAACCAACAGAGGAATCTAGAAATTCATATGGCTCCCATATATTTCTACGATTACTTTGCGATCGAAAGAACCACTTACATACGATACCAATTTCCCTTTGTCTCGCGATATTTTACTTATCCGAGGTTTGATCATCGGTATCTCTGCATACCTAGTTCAACCTCATTACTGATAAGTACTCTTTTCTCATTCCCGTGATATGTGATACCTTGTGAGCTAGTCACATGCTTGCAAGCTAATTGGATGACATTCCATCGAGAGGGCCTAGAGTATATCTATCCGTCATATGGATGGAAAAATTCCACTCTTGATCTATGTGCCTCAACACATACTTCCGAACACTCAATGCCACCTTTATAGCCACCCAGTTATGGTGTGGTATTAGATGACATCAAAGCATCCATCTGGTGATGGTGATTAGCATGATCTCATGGTCAAAGGATTTATGTTACTATGTATCTGAAAGGTTATAGCAACTAAACTATATTAAATGACTTGATCTTTATGCTACGCTTAACTATAGGAGTATGTCCATCACATCATTCTTCTAATGATATGACCTTGTTGTTAATAATATCTCAATGTTCATGATCAGGAAACCATGATCATATATTAACCAACAAGCTAGTTTAACAAGAGGCTTTACTAGGGACTCTTTTATGTTTATAAATCACACAAGTATTAATGTTTCCGGTTAATACAATTATAGCATGGTACATAAACATTTATCATAAGCATGAAGATATGATAATAACTACTTTACTATTGCTTCTTGGGCATATCTCCAACAGTCTCCCACTTGCACTAGAGACAATAATCTAGTTTCAAATCTTTGTGTATTCAACACCTATGGCTTTCTGGTGTTATATGTACACGTTTGCTAGTGGTCAACTGATCTTTGGATCCGACACTTAGAGGTCCATGTGTAATTGCATGTCTTTGCGTCTCCACGCATCACTCATTCTCTAATGAGATGGCTTTGTATAAATTTTGTACTTTGGTGAGACCTTTAGTTCCTTGGGGTTTAAAATATGTTGATAATATTGTCGTACAATATATCTTCATAGAATTATCCTGCTGTGAACTACACCTAGTTTGATAACAAACTACTTGACACAAATGCCCTCTTTTGCTGCTATAATAGCAGTCATATACTTAGCATTTTGTTGTAGTATCCGTCACAATGTCTTAACTTTGGAACTCATCCAAATCCATTATGGAACTTAATTTCCATCATATTGTGACACCCTTAGTTTAGATTGAGATAAACTTAATTTGTAATTTGTGACAAAACTAGTATCAATGTAGTACTTTTACAATGAACTAACCATCTATTTGTCACTTCTATAAAATAATATATTCTTAGTTCTTCCAAAATATCATAAGAATATTCTTACTATCATCGAATGATCATATTATTAATCATGCTCATAACATTTATAGCATAGGACTTATATGGATTAGTACATATCACAGTATGATTGAAAAAATACTCTTTGTGATTTTATTCATCAAGTATCAATCAATACTTGAATCTTTGTTTCACTTACCAAGTGTCGATACACTTGAATTTCGATTGAATCCTTTCGGTGTGGAAAGAACCTTTCTTGTCATTTCCATATTGAACTCATCCAATATCTCATCTATGTACATTTGGCACAACCATATTAGCGTCTCAATCTATCTATATAGATATTGATGCCAAATATTCGGGTTTTGCCTAAGTCTTTCATCGAGATGAAATTCTTCACATGTGTTAATAAAAGATACATCATTTCCAATCAACAATATGTCTTCCACATAATGTATTAGAAATATGTCTTAGCGCTCCCACTTAATTTCTTGCAAATGCAAGCATCTTCATCGTCTCTGATGAATTTAAACTCTTTTAACAGTTTCATCATGGTGAAGATTCCAACTCCTCGAAGCTTACTTCAACCATTGAGGTTTGCATACGCTTCTAGCATCACTTGAATTAACAAAACCCTTTGGACCGTGTTATGCACACATCCTAGGTAACAATTCTATTAGAAAAACTTGTTTTGTTTATTCAACTACCACATAACAAAATTATATGTAGTGGTTGCTACATTAATCCGTCTAGACTAAATATCGCTATGGAAGATCAAATCTTATCATAGTCAACTGCTTGAACATTGTTTTTAACTCTTTCTCGACATGTCGATTATTTCATAGATGTGAAACATCCATGTCTATTTATTTATAGATTGAAATACGACTATAAGGTTTTTACACCTTTCCAGAGGGTCTTCCAAGTTTAAAGCTTGATTTCTCGTGTATGGAACTATCATGGATTCTATGACTTAAAGCCATTTTACAGAGTCAGAGCCCATCATCGCATCTTTACATGTAGTCGGTTCATCATTTTCAAATAATGATCTAACTCTCAAATCTTGGTATTTGATCGTTTACCCGACCTACTTTGCTCAATAGGAACTTAGACCTCTGTTACCACAACCTTTGAGGCACGTGAGCCATGAGCATTGTTGCTACCTTCGGAACACTTTTCGGTGCTACGCAACTTTGCACATATAGCTAAGGTTCTTTTAACCTTATCAAAGTTCTATTGTCCTCCCACTTAACATTTCGTGAAAAATTTCTTTACAAGAAACCTGACATTCTAAGCGACAAACACTTTTGTCTTTATGGAGGAATACTTAACGGTTATTCGAAATATCCTACAAAGACATACTCATCCGACTTTGGTTGTAAACATCTTACTTATGCATAGCATACCAATGTTTAAGAAAGGACAACTTGGGTTTTATCCCAAACCATAACTTTATATGGTGTCATTTTAACGGATGATGATGGAGCTCTTTTCAGCGAAAAGCAGTAGTCTATGAAACTTTAATATTTAAAATATAATGACACTCTTATAAATGACACCTTTGAGCTTACCATGTCAAACAAGGTTTTATTACATATCTCGATCACTCCATACTACTATGGTGTTTTCGAGAAACATAAATCTACGGAACGATTCCTCAAATCTTAGGTGTTATGCTAAACTTGTAACTCAAAATCTTCTTTTATGATCCTATCATAAATTCTTTATTTTCTTGTTACATTTATTTTGCACTTCATCTTCAAAGTCTTTGAACTTTTCAAATGTTTCACACTTCATCCTAATTAAGTAAATATTCATATATTCACTCAAATTTTCGGGAAAAACATATGAAGTTGAAATCCATCGCTCTTGACTACACATAATGGACTTAATACAACAATATGTACAAGTTCCAATAAGCTAATCATCTGTTCCCTTTGGCCTATGAACGGAGTTTTAATTATCTCTAGGAAAGTTTCACAAGCGTCATTTGATCAAAAATCAAAAGACTCCAAAATTCCATCCACATGGAGTTTCTTCATGTTTTCTTTCCAATATAATTTAAACGGCGATGTCACTTCCTAAGTGATCTTTCTTATCAATTGTCTTTCAAATTTTTAGCAATAGTTTTATGGATGTGATTTATCCAACGAGATTTGTAAATCATCCATATTTTATGGATTACGACAATTATTTGAACAACCATTTTGTTTTCATAATACCTGATAAAACAAACCTTGAAGGAAAGCTTTGATGTTAACGAGCAACACAACAACCCTTTATTTGTTTTCGATGAACATCATCACATATTCTTTTGCTAGTTACTTAAGCCATTGTAGTTCATGAATTGTGTTGTTTCGTATGATGATTCACACCAACAAATTCAGTATCCAATACTTAATACCCACATTGTTTAATAAGCAAAGAACCATAATATGTATATCCTCCGTATACCTAAGTTAAGAATTCTAGTCTTTTCTTTTCTGTCATATATTTATGAGATTCTCTTTTAGTATTTCCTTTTCTGTTTGAAAGAATCTATCAACATAAATAGTGGAGCCATACATATGACACATAGTCCAAAGCATGTATAGTTAAATACCAATGTATTTGGACTTGCACTTTGAAGTAAATCACCATCATCAAATATTTGGTGTTCTTTCAAATTCCATTGTTTGGTAATCATTTAGTGTAGTAAACATTTTACCTACATCAAATATTCATCCTTATCATGAAATTATTCATGATCAAGCTACTTTAGCTTATAACGGTGAATTGCGATTATAATGTTGCTCTCCAAAACATTTTGGAGGATTAGGACGACTAGCGTCACCAACCTTTTGAAAATTCTCATCAAATATGAGAACATAAACTTTGCCATATTATACTCTATCATGTTATAATCAAAACATCATTTCAGATATCGCAATATCTTCCACATATGAGTTCCTAGATAACCTTGATATTAAAAAAATCTTTTGAATATCAAGAATCATGGAGATAAACATGATACTTATATACTAACACTGGAATTGTTACTCTTGATTTAATACCAATTATTGAACTTCACGGAGTAACCGGAACTTACTGAAAGTTTGCAATAGGACTTTTAAACTTTTGATTAACACTTTAAAACAATACGATACCAGTTTGTAAAGTAACTAACCAGAATTCTATAGTTCTATTATCTCAATCATAACTAAGCGCAAGGTGGTAAACGGATGCCAATGACTATAACAACTATGAAAATTCACTTTGATTTAATTATTTGATAAATAGTGTTCAAATTTTAATCATACTGCTGTTGAACTCCCACTCAAAACAATATCCCTCACATTGTTTTAGTGATTACATGAACCAAATCCACTATACCAAGTCCGATCATCACGTGACATGATGTAGTTTCAAAGGCGAACAATCGTCATGTTCATCATATCATCTATATGACTCATGCTTTACCTTTCGGTATTTCGTGTTCCGAGACCATGTATGTACATGCTAGGCTCGTCAAGATCAAACCTTAGCTTCCGCATGAGCAAATCTGGCTTGCTCCCGTTGTATACACTCGCAGAATCTAACACACCCGATCATCACGTGGTGCTTCGAAATAACGAGTCTTGCCAACGATGCCTACTAATGATGAACACTTTATAACTTGATATTTTGTGAGAGGGATCATCTTATAATGCTACCGTGCGATCTAAGCAATACAAGATGCATAAAAGGATTAACATCACATGCAATTCATAATATGTGATATGATATGGACTTTCTTCGTGTGCTTCCGATCTCCATCTCAAGCACGGACATGATATCCATCATCACCGGCGTGGCGTCAAGGTCAATGGCGCCGCTCCATGGTTGTCGTCCACCAGCATCAACTATTACAACTACTTTGAATAATAGACACGCATGTCTTTAACAAAATTAAAAAGACAACCATAAGGCTCCTGCAAAACAAAGTTAGACGCCTCTAATTTTCTTTGCATGTTTTACGTGTTTTGGGGCTTTCAGTAAGTGTCGTTCTAACTTATGAACAAGAACCACAACGTTGATACTAGTATTGTCAATCACCTGTTGTAAATTGAATTTTCACTATGTTGGGAGAAACAGGCACCCGCAAAGCCACTTATGCAATACAAGTTGCATGTCAAGCGTGGAGCAAGTCTCATGAACAATATCATGTAAGGTTAGCCCGGGCCGCTTCATCCCACCATCCCGCAAGATGCAAAGTACACAAGAAGCAATCGACAACAAAAACATCAATGCCCACAATAACCATTGTGTTCTACTCGTGCAACAGATCTGCATATAGACACGGCTATGATACCACTGTAGGGGTTCGTAGCATGGAAAACAAAAAAATTCTACCGCATGAACACAAATAAGCCAAGATCTATCTACTAGATTGTACCAACGAGTCTATTAGAGTACTCACGCTCAAAGATTCCAAAGCGGTTAACGAGAGCAGATTCTCGTGGGTGATGTAGTCATACACTTGTCGATCTCAAGATCGTGTAGACGATCCTTCCGGCGCTGCGTTCTGGCAGAGCTTCCGCTGTCGGTCACACGTTGGGTACTCGATGAAGACCTTCCTCTCCCTTGTTCCACAAGGCATCGAAGGTTGTAGTTCTCCCCTCGCGATTCCGGCAGCATGACGGCATGGTGCCGGAAGTAGAGGGAAGATCCTGTAGGGCTTTGCCTAAGCCAGAGCATGTTATGGTAGAGAACTAGGGTTTCCATCAATCTAGGGTTTAGAAGGCCGAAGAGGAGGAGGCGTGGACGGCGGCGGCTAGGAAGGCAACGCAAGGCGGCAGCAGCGGAGGCGGCGACTTGGGTGGAGGGGTGGTGGTGTTGTGTGTTTGGGGCAGCCCCCTCCCCTCTATTTATGAGAGGGAGGGGCAACTTGGGAGAGGGGAGTTTGAATCCTTCTCCAACTCCTTCTCCTACTTGGCTTGAGGTGGAGGGAGAGAAGGATTCTTTCCTTCCTCCACCAGGATACATTGTCCCAGTTTGACTTTTCAAACTTGCCTTTTGACTTTCAATTTGGAGCTTAATTTCTTTCTTACAAACGCCCAACCATGTGACTTAGGACATGACGCAATCATTCCACTTAGTCATCACACATTCATGCACCCTTCCCCTTCCGGTCCGGTGAACCTTCTAGACCCTTCCAGATCATTCCGGTGAAAACACCGGAATCATTCCCGAACTCCGGAATTGGACTTAACTTATATGAATCTTATTCTTCGGACCATTCCGGATCTCCTCGTGATATCCCGGATCCTATCCGAGACTCCAAACAACATTCGGTCTCCCTACTTACATTCTATATCTACTAAACAACATCGAATCCTTAAGTGTGTCTCCCTATGGTTCGTGAATTATATAGACATGACCGAGACTCTTCTCCGATCAATAACCAACAGAGGAATCTGGAAATTCATATGGCTCCCACATATTTCTATGATTAATTTGTGATCGAATGAACCACTTACATACGATACCAATTTCCCTTTGTCTCACGATATTTTACTTATCCGAGTTTTGATCGTCGGCATCTCTGCATACCTAGTTCAACCTCGTTACCGATAAGTACTCTTTTCTCGTTCCCGTGATATGTGATCCCTTGTGAGCCAGTCACATGCTTGCAAGCTAACTGGATGACATTCCACAGAGAGGGCCAATATTATATCTATCCGTCATATGGATGGACAAATCCCACTCTTGATCCATGTGCCTTAACACATACTTTCCAAACACTCAATGCCACCTTTATAGCCACCCAGTTATGGTGTGGTGTTTGATGACATCAAAACATCCATCCGGTGATGGTGATTAGAATGATCTCATGGTCGAAGGATTTAGGTTACTATGTATCTGAAAGCTTATAGCAACTGAACTATATTAAATGACTTGATCTTTATGCTACGCTTAACTATAGGAGTATGTCCATCACATCATTCTTCTAATGATATGACCTTTTTATTAATAACATCTCAATGTTCATGATCAGGAAACCATGATCATATATTAACCAACAAGCTAGTTTAACAAGAGGCTTTACTAGGGACTCTTTTATGTTTACAAATCATACAAGTATTAATGTTTCCGGTTAATACAATTATAGCATGGTATGTAAACATTTATCATAAGCATGAAGATATGATAATAACTACTTTATTATTGCCTCTTGGGCATATCTCCAACAAGCACCAGTGTCCATGAACCAGTCACCTCTGCCACCATAGGAGACAGCGGCGAGAGCAGTCACCAACGCGGGGTCCCACCGAGTTTAGGATGGTGGTGGCACAGGGTAGTATTCGACTGGCGTGGTGGGGTGGGCTGGAGGCACGACATAGACCCAAGGGACGCCGTCCTAGGGCACAATGAAAAACGCCTGGTGAACTCGGCCCCAAGATTCTTGGATGGGGGCGCACGGCACCGGCATCATGTAGGCGTGAACGACCCTAGTCCAGGGTTGTGTCCCGTCATCTAAGGGGCATCATCACGAGTTGCTGGGCGGGACGCTGCTTGTAGCCGTCATTGTCATCATTGCGCTAGCCATTGCCACCGCGCACGTTTTGTCGTTGGCGGCCACCATTCCCGCCATTAGCGGGGGGAGCCGGATTAGCACGCGGCTAGGGTGCGAAGAACGGGGTCGGAGCCAAGGCATGAGGCGGGGGTGCCAAAGAGGGTGGAGCAGGGCGCCACGCGAGACTCCAGTGGCGAAGGAGGTGTGAGCCGCACGAGCCTGCATGTGTGTCAGCCGCCGTTCCTCGAGGTGGAGATAGGCCACGGCCTGCTCTAAGGTGGGCATAGTCAGCAGAGTGAGGTTGGCAGTGGCATTGCTGAGATCTTCGCCAAGACCGTCCATCAGCATGGAGAGGAGGAGCGAGTCGGAGATTGGGAACTCCGGATCACGAAGCTCGTCGGAGAGGGTTTTGAGGCGCAGGCAGAAGTCGTCGACGGAGAGATCGTTCTGTTGGGTGCCGAAGAACTGTTGCTGGAGGAAGATGATGCGCTGAGTCTTGTTATCGGTGAAGAGGCCGGTGATCTTGGTCCAGACGGTCATGGACGACGGCGTGGAAGATCTTGGTGGAGACGGTCTAGAAAAACCAGCGGATGATGGTGGCGTCGATCGTCAGCCAGTCGGGGTCGTGGGGCATGCCAAGGAGGTCGATGGTGCCGTCGACATGATCAAGGAGATCATAATCACGGAAGAGGTGGCCGAAGTAGGTCTTTCAGGCAAAGAAGTTAGCTGCGGTGTGAGAGAGCTTCACCGGCACATGCTCGAGGATGGGGACGTCGCGGATGACGACGACGAAGGGGCTGCCGAAGGGATTACTGCTCCCGGAGCGGGAGGAGTTGAAGGGGTTGCTAGGGTTGGACAGGGAGGAGTTAGTCATGGTGGGCAGAAGCGGAGGATCCGGCGGTGCCGAGAGGAGAGGGCGGCGGCTAGGGTTAGAATCGTGAGAAGGCTGATAGTATATAGAAGGATTAGGGGAGATTGTGCAGCTCCCCCCCCCCCCCACACACACAGAGAGAGAGAATTACAGAATACAATCCTTAGGTTACAAGGAGACTAAACAAACTAAAATACTATCTCAAAAATATCAACCATATCCATTGCTTTCGCACCGAAATAGCCACTTAAGTACATGGGCAAACGAGTTTTATATGTACTCCCTCTGTTTCAATTTTGCTGGCTGCCGTCAACTCTCTCTCAATTAGACGGTCCTCCTCCACTTTCCAGTTAATCGGATGTTCTCAGCTTCATCGCTTATCCGGTCTCCACGTACGTATCATTTGCACTCTGCGGGCAGTCTCGTGCGTGTGGCATGTCATCGTGATATCACGTTGCAACGGCCGTAATGCTCGATCTACTTTCTATATGCATCAGCGCGAAGGTAAATGGATGTTGTTGTGCAGGAACAAAAGTGCATGTTGATTAAAAGTGCATGTTGATTACATGTGCGTGTTTGATGGGTAGCAGTCAAGAGCGGGGCTAAAACTAACGGTTGCTATCAAGTATCACTTCTGCTTCGGTCCCCTACCCTGCGTTGGCATCGATACATAGGACGGTCCAGATTATTCCATATCTGCTCATTTATCACCTAGCAATTGGCCCTTAAGCCCACCTTCTTTTCCGCGAGGCCCCGGATCCACCCCGTATTATCCGTTTGTCCATCTGCAAATACATATGCGTGTACTGTCTGTACAGGGAGACGTGAGCGGTGCGATCCCAGACCGAGGCCTTCACCCGCATGGAGCTCGCCTACCACGCCGTCAAGCTCGCGATGGGTCACCACGTCCCGTGCTGCACCAAGTTCCTTAGGGATCAGGCACGTGAGAGGCTTGATTTGGCAGCGGTCGATGGCTTTAGGTTGTCGATGGGTTTCGCCGTCGTTCGAGTCGCCGACTTTGGTCGGCGTACACTAGCCTCAGCGTGATATCCCTAATGCCCTCGATTAGTCCCGTATTTGTATCAGGTCTGATCGGTTGATACCAGGTCCGAGTCAGCTCCATGTTTCCAATTCAAACTTCGTACATACACATATCAGCTGATCGATCTGTCTTTTAATTTGTGACACATATCAGCTGATCGATCTGCCTTTTAATTCATGTCCAGTACTTACACATATCAGCTGATCGATCTGCCTTTTTTTTACTAGAGTCCGCGTATTTATTATCTACTAATTTTCCGTGAGGAAGGTTAGTCGAATACGTTTCCGTTCACCTGAAATACGTTTTCGTCTGCCGAACATCGGCCCACGTTATGGACATCACGACAGTGGTCGAGGTGGTATTAATTTTCGAGTTATCGCGTCGACCCGCTCCGCTCGTCCGTGCTTCATCGCTCTCGCCCAATCTGACGCCGACCACCAGAGCGCCTTCCTCTGCCGCCGCCCGATTGGACCCATCCCTTCACCGCTCCTCTCCTCTTTCCAGGTCCATCCATCCTCGTACCGCCTCGCCGTCGAGCAGGAGCATGAGCACCTGGCACTCCAGGAGGGCCCCGATCTGGCGAGGGGGCTGCTGTGTGTCTGCGGAGAGGGAGGACAGCGGTGCCGCGGTTCCTGTCAAGAAAACCCAAGTAGGTAGAGGAGATGCCGATGTCGGGTCCTTCTTCCCCGGTTTGCCCACCCTTTAACAGATCTGCGACCGTGCATGTGAGAGAGAAGAGCACTGGTGGAATGCAGCGAAGGGGAGGAGAGGAGATACCGGCACCATGGAAGGAGATGAGCAGGCCGGGGCTGCTGGAGTGGAATGGGGTCATGGCCGGTGTAGAGATAGAGAAACTGAGAAAGACGAAGTGTTTAGCGATAGTGGCTCCGCGCGTGGAGCTCGAGTAGGCCGCGAGCGCCTCCACTGCTCTCTTTTTTGGCAAAGGAGCCTGCTGCCGTGTGTGTGTTTTCATGCCGCTGCTGATTATGTGTGACTCCTCTGCTTTTTATTTGGCAAAGGAAAATGCTGCTGTTCACCCGGAGGCTATGCGTCCTCGCGTCCTCTGGCTTGTACGATCGCCACGCGTCCTCTTGGTGCCCTGAAAAAAAGTCAACAAGGGAGTAGGCCCACCTGTTCAACCTTATCTCCTCCACAGCCTTCCTCCACCGCTCCTTTATCTCCTTCTCTATCCCTTCGACACACGCACGGGCACAGGTAAATCATGGCTGCCTCCAAGCTCTATCCCGCTGGAATTTTCTCACGCCGGCGCCACCACTGGTTCCGGCCAGCACATCATCCCCGCCACCGGCCAGCATCCTCCCGTCGGACAGCCGCGCCCGTGCCTTGTGTCGAGGGCCGCCTCGACCTCCACCGCACCGCCTATGTCCTGGGGGCGACGCCGACCCGACCTCCACCGCGCCGCTCTGCATCCCCAGGGGACTTCGACCCGACCTGGAGGTCCTCCGCACCGGTCCCATCTGCACTGGCTGCCTCCGTCGGTGTTCCTTCTCGACGGCCACAAGGACGATGGCTGAGGCACCGCTGCTCCACCTGTCGATGTGTAGCCGCAGCTCCCATCGCCGGAGACGCTGCCGCCCGCCCAATGCTCATATCCCCCTCCCCCGCTCACAGCAAAGAATTTTTCTGCTACACTGTAGTTTCCGTGAATTTTTCTGCTACACTATAGTTTCCGTGAAATTGGATCATATGAAGAAATTTTTGCTACATCCGTTCTGCGAATTTGCGTCATTCGAAGAATTTTTTTTGTTTGCTACGATGTCTCCGGTACTCTCAGATTTTTTACAATAGCGCAATCTTTTTTGCTTCATACGTTCTGTGAATTTGCGCGATTTCTTTGGCAAACTTGGTTTGCTGTAATAGTATTTTTTTCTGCTATGATACGATGGTTGCAAATGTTTTGCTATATTCGCTATGTTTTTTTGCTAGAATAGTGCAAATTTTATGCAACAAAATCTTTGGTGAGTCTTTAGCGAAGTCAGATTCACTACAATAGTACAATGTATTTGCTTCATATGTTATATGAATTTGCATTATTAGAATAATTTTTTTGCTACGTCATCTCCGCCAAGGTCTTTGGTGAACTTTTTTTTCTATAACCGCTGAGTGATTTTGCTACATTTAGCATATCGTTTTTGCTACGATGATCCCGACGAGGTCGCAGATGAGGTCTTAGGCGAAGTTGGTCTATTTTTTATATTTTTATAGACGAACTATTTTTTTGCTACAATAGTCAAAAAAAATTGCACCATCACAGCATTTGCGGGATTAGGACACATGTCAGGCTGTGGAGTCGGAGGTTGTGGACGCTCCTGGCCTCCGGAGGACGCCCAGTCTTGCCGTGTGCATGCTTTGATTTTTTTTTTTTGAATCGAGGGCGGTCCCGAATGACCTAGATTGCTGCCATTTAGTCAAAACGGTGGAGGTACAATTATAAAGGGGCCCTTCAAAGAAACGGAAACAACACACAAGCCCCTGGATTTTGCGTAGAGGACCCTAGATCTAATTCCACAAACGAGATCTGGTCCTCCGCCTCCTTCGCTTCCGATAGGTGCGCTCGAGCTCCGGCCACCACCCTCTTCACCGGGGAACAAGCCACTTGGGAAGGGGGCAGCGTGGGACGCCGCCGTCGAGCCACCAACTCCTGGCCTCCGATGGAGGTTGAAGATGCGCCTTGCAGGCGCCGCGAGCCGCCGGTTGTCGGCGTGGATCAGAGGCTGGCACGCCGCCGCCTCTGTGGAAGAACTCGCCTCTGCAGCAGTGGTATCCCTCAGCCGGCCAAGATCGAGACGAAAGACTTCAAGAACCCACACCCCCTCGCCTCCACGGCCGGCCAGGGGCAGGATCTTGTCATCGGCGTCCCGAGCCCGCCGACCAACGCGCTTATTGGAGGAGCTTGCAGCCGGGGACACAGTTACCTTCCACCATGGAAGGAAGAGCATCCCTGCAGACGCCTCCGCCGCCGTGCGCGCCATCAGCAGCGAAGAAGAGCTCCAGGCTTCAGCTTTATTGGCGGAGATGCCTGGCCTCCGACCTTCCAGCGACGAACGCCCCTGCCACCAGAGCGTCGCCACGAGGAAGGAGAGCACCAGGACGCGCTGATGGCAGCTGAGATCCACCAGCGTCCTACTCCCATACACGACCATCCTGGCCAAACCAAACCCTAACCTAAATCTAGCTACTCCGGGACCGCCCTGTCGCCGCCTCCAGCCAGCATCGCCGCCGGATTTGGGTCGGGGGAGGCCCAGGAATACACGGACGACTCTCAACGGGAGAAGCGCGTAGGGAGAGGGGAGGGGGAGAAGGGCCGTAGGGTACCTCGTGTGCATGCTTTGCTGCTGCTGATTGTGTGTTGTTCTACATGCTGTTGATTGTGTGCTTTGCTCTTGCTCCTGCCCGCAGGCCGCTAGCTTTTTGCATGTGTGCTCTGAACGCTGATTTCTAGCCGCTATGATTGTGAGGATTGTGTTGATATTGTTTCCTACCCAAACAAGCACTAGGAGTAATCTCTGTAATAAATGATTCGATCTTGGTGTAGAACGGACTAAATGAAAAATTCATCCCAAATTATTTCATCTTGATATAGAGAGAAAAAGTGTTTTGTGCAGGAAACTAATTGTTTCCATCATGTAGCTAAATAATTCTTGCAGGATTCTTCACAAATTATAGCACGGAACAAGGTCTAACTGTCTAAGGCACAACACACATAGAACCTTCATCAGAAGGTCAAGCAAAAACAATAGAAAATAACTGAAATAGACCACAAGAAAAAAGCGACGAGAACATTTTCTCCAGAGATCACGCGGACCACGTCATGCCGAAATTTTGATTCCGACAAAAGAAATTGCCAAAGTTTCAACTAAGCCAAAGAATTTCTCTGCTATATGCGTCACTCTACATAGTTGTCCGAACCACGACACCGGCAAGCGCCCCGCGTCCTGCCGCCGATTGCGGTTTCTCAGGCTCAAGGCGAACGCTGCATCAGCATCTAGCATTTATACGGCCGGTAATCTGTTCACTCCGTCCATGCATCTAGCTAACTAAGCATGTCATCCTAATCCATTAAGCTCCTTGAAGCAAGCCTGAGACGATGTGGCTCGTGCTGACCATTTACTGAAAGCCTGAACTTTGAAGCCCGGTTTATCTGAATTGAGAGTATGAAATCATAGCATATTTGGGATGTTGCTGTTAGGTTTTTAGAGATAGTGAGATAAATTGTTATTATTTTTATTTTACTCAATCAGTATCAACTTGATCTACATGAGCAGTAAGCATCAAGGTGAGTAAATTTGTTGTACTAGAAAAATAATCAACTAGACAGGCTACACGACTGCACTTTGCACAATAAGAAGCATGCAACAGCAAAATAAAAGCCCTCTCTCTTGATTCAGACTCTGTTGTGCGTGTGTCGCTACTTGTTTGAGAGCAGACAATACATCAAAGTTATGTATAGGTCAAGACGTCGACTCACCAGTCTAAATGTTCGTCACCCTATACAGGAGGTCAAGGATGAGGACCAAGCCTATATCAGTGAGGTGGTAATTTGGCTCCCCTTGCGTTAGACCTCGGCTAGGACGGCACCAGTGTGACCAAGGTCTCTATAGATTCAAGATTGTCATTAGTGTGGCGATAAAGGCTACATCGGCATGAGGGAATGCGCTACATCGTCAAATTACGGAGCGATCGCATTCTCATTATCCACAAGATAGTGAAGGGCGCCTGGAGTTCTCCGATAAGGGGGTAAGAGTGGTAGCGCATTACTAAGAAGTTTCACAAACAATGATTAACATATATACAATACAAGACTAATTCTCTGAGTCACTCGACCCATTAAGAAAAATTTGGTTTTAATAGTAAAAAATTTCAATGCAATATTTAGTAACAATAAACTCGTAGAAACGCACGGGCACTCTGCTAGTAATATATAACTATATAAGTGGATAATACGGAACTCTTCAGGCCGCCTACAACCCACCTACAACCCGTCCGCCAACTAACCAACCAAAACTTTCCTTTAGGATGGGGACCCAAGCAAGCCTTATCAAGTATACTTCCTAAATTAGTTTGCTAAATCGTTCTGCATTATAGAACGGAGGTAGTGCTTTTTTAATCTGCTCTTGATTTGCATGTTTAGACAGACATAGTACATGATTCAATTCATTTAGTCTTGGTGATAGACATATAGTCGCGAAGGGATCTGGCGGCGGGGCTGGGAGCAACAAATAGTTCGTGCGTGGTCGTGTTGGTTGCATATGTGTCTTCCGTGGTGCTCCCATGCGTGCGTGTGTAGCCTGGCTTCCGTCCAGTTGGTCGGGCGGATGTATTTTTTAACTTACTTATTTCTTTTACAAAGTTTTATTAAAAAATATAAAATAAAGCTGAAAAGTGGGGTTTAATTTAAAATAAAAAAATGACAAAATTTTAAATGAAAAAATACGGGTTAGCAAAAATATAAGTTTAGGGTTAAACAAACAAACCATTCAATTATGATTTGTCCGGATCCGATGATGGAGGGGCAAGGATGGCAGCGTGCTTTCGGTTCGTGCCAGCGTTTGTAGTCGTCACTAGGTGGTACATTGATCTATTTGTAATTTTTATTACTTTTAGAACTCTTTGTAGTGTTGTTGATGATTATTAATAGATCGGTGGAATTTCGCAAAAAAAATGATAATCCATTGTCTCCTTGTTCAACACGCTAGAAAAATGGTCTCCATTGCACCGGCTCCCTTGCTCCTGTGCGCCAAATATCCCGACGCCCTATACACCTGACCGCCATCGAAAATCTTGTGTCAACAAGATGAGAAATGAATACCCGTTGCTAAACAGTGCACGCCTCGCAAGTTTGCTACGTGACAATGACAGAAACACGAGGTATGCATTTGGTTTGGACGCAGGAGAAAAGGTGGTTCGTAGAGACGGAGATGACACATATAGGAGAAAAACAGTAGATCCATTCGACTGGAACACTAGAGAAAGTGTGATCTGTCGAGGTGGAGGCGACACAGGGAAGAAGAACTAAAGCGACACAGTTCATAAGGAGGTCAACTTAATATTCGTGTACATTTTATATTACACTTACGACATGCACGAAGGTATTTTAGAAACCGTAGCAACCCACGGACATTTAGCTAGTATAATTAATACAGGTTTCATCACTTGTTTGTGTTACATGTTTATTAATAGGGTAAGAGAATCTCTAACAGAGCCTGCATCGCGTCGGCACACACAAAATTCCGGCGGATTTGCGGTTTGCGGGCCGGGTGTGCGCTCTAGTAGTCCCGACAAACGGTCGGCCTGCAAAATATCTTTGCAGGCCCCCGTGAAGTCCCGGCACCGCCCCTACTTATAGCGGCCGGCGGAGCGAGTGAGGGTCTCAAACCACACTCCTCCGCCGTGACCTAACCCTAGCTACCGCGCCGACTCCCCAACTCCGGCGAGCAATTATTAGCCTTCACACCGCAGATCCGCACTCTTCCGCCATGTCTTGCACTTGCGGCGGTCGGGGCCACTTCGGGCTCGGCGGCGGGCGCGTTGGAGGCGGCGGGGGCAGCCGCGACCACGACGAGGAGCGCTGCCGCAAGCTCGTCGTGATGGAGGCGGAAAAGAAGCGGAAGCGGTCCGTCGGCGCGAAGAAGCACGCGGCGCTCAGGTGGTGCAACCGCAACGAGTCGCCGCCGCCGAGCCTCCATGCATACACGCCGGCGTGGTTCCACCTCGTTCCCGCCCGCGTTCCCCAACAGCGGGCTCATCTACGCCCGCAACGACGCGGAGGAGCACGCCTACCTCGCGGCCGCCATCCGCGCCTCGGAGGACGCGCTCGCAAAGGAGCTCTGACGTGAGCGAGTGGAGGCGGCGATGGCCCTTGAGGCCGTGCGCGCGCGAGCGCCAGGAGGCCGCCGTGGCAAAGGCGGACAAGGACGCCATGGACATCAACGTCGTCTTCCTCGACGACTAGGCCACCGCGCGACCGTCCGGCGAGCTCCATTTTGCACAGATCAGGGCCGCGCCGCGGCCCCGCCGAGCTCGCCCCTACTAATCCACTAGTATTAGGATTTTTATTTTGCGCATCGGTGCGCTTTTGCATTGTACATATTATATTATGTATTGACGAGAACAACGGTGATCCACGATGAACGCGCGCATCTCATTTACCGGGAATTTAAAAAAAAAATTGCAGTTCGTCCCAGTTCAGGCTCTGATCTGCGTCATGCCCTCGCGAACTGCAAATTCATAGTTCAGTGGCCTGCAACTCGCGATTTCAGTTCTCGCAGTTGTACGCTCTGTTAGAGATGCTCTAAATACTACCTATCGTGGTTCCATCTGAAACAAATAGCCGGACTAGCATCTGGTCGTTCATTCGGAGCGAAGCATCCAACGACACATGATTCAGCTATATAATGAATCGCACCACACCATCTCTTGTCGTCGCCGCTCCTGTCGATCCTCCTGGTTTCCGCTCGCCGTCGCCGCCGGCCCTCCCTCGATGCTGCCCGGTTTCTGGCGGCGCTCGTCGATGCTGTATGGGTCCATGGCCAAGACCTCGACCAGGGGCCCTCCTGGCCGACGAGGGACAGGAGCGGAGCACAAAAAAGGCATCGGCGCACACAACAGATCAGCCCGGCCAGCGCGTGTCACATGATGTTGAGCACGATGAGGAAGCACTACACACGGTTGCTCTGATTATGGTTCTCCTCTGCAAGATCATTGAGATGTGGAGCATAGGGATGTGCTTCGCTGCCCACAACCCCCGCCTCTACCAGCACCATGCTTCCTAACTCATATCTTAGTTGCATCATCCTTAAGAAGACGTCGCAACATAAATAATACTTCTGAAGTATAACATATATGCTTCTTATATCACAGAGAGTGTTTCCGAAAATCTTTCAGCTTCCAGACCATGGATTCTACAAGTGTCACTTGTACTGCTTCATACTACCAATTTAGTTGCCCCATGGCCAAAAATCAAAGCTACTGATGTACTGTTTGCATGATTCTTATAAAACATTTGTGCTTCACACAAACATCCAATGAAATTCAGTCTCATGTGTATCGTGCTTTCCCTTTTTTCAGGGGAAGAAGCGAACTACTACTACTCCGGATGAGGAAAAAAGGCAGGAGAGCTGATTCGAAAAGAACAGGCAGGAAAGGAGAGCTGATTCGAAAAGAACAAGCAGGAAAGGTTAACGATGTTTTCGGATGGTGCGTTACAGCTTACAGAAAAAATTAATGGAATCCATTTTTACAAAAGAAACATGCAACTAATCCCTAGAATCACGGAACGTGGGCCTGCTATAAATCGTACGGTCAAGATGCTGCAAATCCTATGATTAAGCCTTGGTCTGATGGGACACAAAAATTGGGCGCCGATTCCTAGCACTTATTAATAGGCACCCATTTTCCGTGAAATTTGTTCTGGCGTATTTATTGCGATCAATTCATGTAGGCAGATCTGCATGCATGGAACATTGCATGTTTTCTGAGATCTCTCTATGCCCTCGGACTGGTTATAATGGGAAGTAACTTAGGGTAGTAACATGTATATGTCATTAGTTTAAGTTACTATCTTTATAGTGTAAAATAACATAAGTGTAACATGCAAAGCCTCATTTATTATAATATAGACTCATTTTGTTTAGAAATGTGTATGTTATGGTAACATAGCTAGTTACCACAAGCTCTCTCTCATCATTTAATTGCATGCCATGTCATCTAAATGCTTAGTTGGCAATACATGTAAGACTATGTTACTACCCAAGTTACTCTCACTATGACTAGCCTTAGGCTATTCCAACGGGCTCTCAGACATCGGTTTGATCAGAATCGGTCCGTTTACGGGTTGAGGACAGGCCGTACGGGGATAGCTTGGTTGCGATGGCCTATGCCCCAACGGTCACTCATCCAAAAAAAATACAGAAAAAAAGATGAGGACGAAAATAATTAAATATATTACATATTTACAGGTCTGGTCCTCGGTCCTCCGGTCACAAAATATACAAAAAACCCCAATATTATGGGGTGCCTTGGCGTGGAAGGGAGACGAGGCGGCGGGCGTTGCTGCTGGCCGGCGCCCTGGTCCTGCGGCTGCGCCGCCTACTCCTCGTCGACGGCAGCAAGGTTTATGAATACCTGTGGCGGGGGCCACGCTCCGGCCTGGGCCGGAGCGGGAGGAGGAGGCGGTGTCGGGAGCATGGGCGGCGCTGGGAGCGCGGGGGGCATCTAGCCCTACGCGGCCATCTAGGACTCGTGCAGCGCCTGGGCAGTGTTGTCCCACCTCTTCTCCTCCTCCAGCTGGGAGGCGGGGATGGCAGCCTGGAGCTCCCCCTCCTCCTCCGTCATCGGCCAGCGCTGCCGCTCCGGCCCTTCCTCCTCCAGCTTGACCGCCACCAACCGGGGTGGCTTCGGGTCCTCCTCCGGCTCCGACCACAGCCACACCTCGGACGCGACGGTGTCGGCGCCCTAGTAGCGCGACCAGTCCGGTATGCCAGATTGCAGCGGTGGAAAGTGGAGGCCACAGGCCTCGTCGTCCTCCACCCCGGAGTCCTCATGGGACCCCTCCCTGTAGTTCTCCTCGTCGTCCTCGAGGTTCTTGAGGTGGGCCTCGATGGCCTTGCGCTCGGACGCGTGCTCCGTCCCGAACCACCGGTCCCAAACCAGGGAGTCGATGGCGTAGGCCGGATCCCCCGCGGATCTAGCGGGAGGAAGGCCCGGCGTCGGCAGATCTCACGACGGTGCACATGACCCTAGGTAGGGATGGCTGGCACCGGCACGCGGGCGTCGTTGAGGTGCCCTCCCGCTGGCAGGTGGACGTCCGGCCACGGGCAGGGCATGCCTGCCTCGGCGAGCGTGTGCGCGGCCTTGAGGCTCACGTACATGCATCGCTCGGAGCGCGGATGTAGCGGTGGGCATGGTGGTGGGCTGCGGAAGGAGGAGGAGCTGCGTCGGGGCGGCGAGCATGCAGGAGACGGAATGGCGGCCACGGCCGCTATCGGTGGAGGAGCCTGCCTCATGGTCATTCTGGCTGCGCCGGAACCATGCCTTCCAGCTGTCCTTCGTCATCGCGGCCGGCAAGGAGGAGCTTGTCAGTGGGGAGGGAGCGGGGCTAGGGTTTTGGGGTTTGGAAGTGGGGACTGGAAGTGGGAGTGGAGTGGGGGAGTGGATGTGGATGCGGACAATGCGTTCTCATTAAAAGGGACGCGTCACCGCCAGGTGGTAACCGAGGAAGACTCGGCTAGACCACCTCGGACGAGGCCGGCGTCCGAGCCCCCGCAAATCAGCCGCAGGTTTTGGCCCGGTTTGCGCCGAAACGGACCCAGCCACGATGGTCCGTTTGCGGGGGCCGTTGAGCCGTGGGCTCGGTCCGGGAGAACGCGATCGGACGCGCGGCGTCCTTTTACGGGGCCGTTGGGATGGCCTTAGTGACCAGGAGAGAATTATTTAACCGGGAGGTTTATAAAAATTTGATTAAATGCGGATGGTACATGGAAATTGGAGCAAATTCCAATAGCAACTACAATAGCAACAGGGACTAGGGACTACAGTAATAACTCGGGATTGCAAAAATATTTGGGAGATCTCTCTTTGCTCCTTCGTGGCCAAGATAGATTTATTTATTAGACAGGTGTATTAAAATTTTGATCAAATGCAAAAACCCGTCCCAGGCAATCCGACTAAATTTCAGTAGCCGAACTTTGATTTAGTGATCATTCCTTGGGCAGTCCATCCTTGTTCACACCGCAGAAAGCCTTCAATGGATCGGTGAACTTGTGCCCTTCCTCGGAGTGCCGGAACTTGGAGTAGTCGTTGTTGGTGCAGGGATTGTACAGCAGAGGGTGGTCATCGTCCACGAGTTCATCCATCGCGCTCAGATAGATGTCATTCTTCCCCTCGCAGCCGAACAGCACCGAGAGGCGCTCACGGTTGCTGGGCGTCCTGACACGGTGGATGCACGGCGGCACCCTTCCGTTAGTGACGACCTGCAACGCACAAGCACACCTGCGGCGTCAGAATCGTAGATGCAAGGAAGAAGAAGCAATGCGAGAGAATGAATGGGTTGTTACCGTGAACATCTCCCCGGCCACGAAGGTGAACGTGCCCGGCTGAGGCGGCACGGCGAGCCAGGTCCCGTCCTTGGCCTGCACCTCGAGGCCTTCCACCTCGTGCTGGATGATGGTGGTGATCACGCTGTCGTCGCAGTGCCCCTGCAGGGACATGCTGGTCTCCGTGTCCGGCGGGACCCCATAGCTCGACAGCCGGACGCCGTGGGTGAGCGTGTCCAGGTGCGCGTCGATGTGCTCTTCCTGGACGCCGAGGCCCTCCAGGATCATCTTCTGCACCATATGCAGCAGTTCTAACATGTTCTTCGAAGTCGACATAATTGTGTCGCTGCAGCAGATCAGATGGAAGGACAGATCCAGCGGTTAAAGATGTATGTATGGATGGCTACTCTACTTATTCGGGAAAATTAAAGAGAATTGGTGGCCGTAACGTAATTACCAGAATGCGGGGTTTCCCTGTGGCCATATGAGGTCGGCGTACGCGCGGACGCGGCCGCCGTCGGTGGTCTCCAAGATGCTCACGCTCTCCCAGTTCATGTCGGAGATGTAGCCTCTAAATGGACCCAAGGTGGAAACATTATTTCGCTGCTTGGCCTCCGCCGGCAGCGCGAAAAACTCTGGCATGACGCGGCCGAACAGCGCCTGCCGGAGCTCCGAGCCCAGTGCGTCCTGCGCGACCACCACGAACCCGTGCGCCACCATGGACGCGGTCACTGCGTCACGGGCTTCCCTCCACCCTGGACCTCCATGCTCCAGTCCACGGAGGTCGACCGTGGTGATCTCCATCAAACCCTCCAGCTCTGAGTGTTAGCTAGTGATCCCTGCTTCTTGTCATGCTTTCTACTACCCATGATGAACGGCTAACCATATCATACCACATTTATAGCTTGCCTGCAACTACTCTGCGGCTCCGTGGATGAGCTGTAGGATAGCTGTTTTTTCATTATGGGCGCAAGTTTTTTCTTTTTGTCATCTGGTGGGTATGCGTCAATGGAGTAATAATGGGCTCGTTCAAGTGCCAGCTCGTTTGGTTCCCCACGATTTATTATGATCAACTCTAATTAGGATCCCTGCTATAATTGTGTTTTAATTCAAGTTCCTGTTGGGTATTTTACCAATGTAAAACCAAGTTTGAATAGATGATCAAAGGTCAATGAACATTTAGGTAAATAACCAATTTTTTCTAAAAAATATTACTTCTATGCTAAATTTTAGAAATAGTATTTATATTTCAATTTTTGAGAAAGAAATAATACGCTCCGTCCGCGGCTTGGACGACTGGGTTCTAATCAGCTACGCCGAAAACGATGTAGTAGAAAACAGGCCTTTCGTCCAGGCCATTAGTCTCGGCTATGGCTGGGGCGGCCCTGGCCGGACGGCCCGAGCCACCCAGAACCATATGTCCCGACCCGTTAGACCACATTAGTCTCGGTCTGAGGCTCAAACCGGGATTAAAGGGCCTGGCCCTGCCGCTCGCTGGGGGCACCCCTTTAGTCCCGGTTTGTATCTCCAACCGGGACTAGTGTTCTGGTCCTATATATACGCACAGCCCCTCCCCCCTCTCAACTGTTTTTTTTCTTGGTGGGAGAGAGTGTTGTTGTGCTAGTTTTTTTCTTGTTCATACACATGCACTAGAGGTGTTCGGTGAAATGTCCATTAGAGCGATGCAAGTTTAGCTCACACAAGACAGACATGATATGAGGTGCCCGAGCCACACTTAAGTTTTCTCATCTTTGTTTCCAAGTATAATAAAAGGTTAGCAACTATTTTCTCGTTAAGACCGTCGTGCGGTACTAATTTTAGCATAGTGATTGCGTTCGACATATATTTGTATGATACAGATGAGACATCCATGGATGTACGGTGACCGACGCTCTGCCGCTTTCAGAGAAGGCGTGCGTTCTTTTCGAGTTATGGCCGAGGAAAACAAGTGACGGGATGGTTTTATGTGTTGTCCATGTGTTGACTGTAGGAATGAGAAGGCTCACACTTCTGCAAGAGTCATTCAAAGCCACCTGCTTCGGTCTGGTTTTATGTCCGGCTATAATGTTTGGACCAAACATGGAGAAAGAGGGGTTGTGATGGAAGACGACGATGAAGAAGAGAACGATGATGACAACTACCGATCTATGTTCCCTGAATACGCTGATACCACAATGGAAGACAATGAAGAAGAAGGAGGTGAAGAACGGGAACCAGACCGACCCGCTGATGATCTTGGTCGGGTCATTTCTGATGCAAAGCGAGACTGCGACACAGAAAAGGAGAGGTTGCAGTTTGAGAAGATGTTACAGGACCACAACAAATTGTTGTACCCAACTTGTGAAGATGGCCAGAAGAAGCTGGGTAGCACACTGGAATTGCTGAAGTGGAAGACAGAGACCAGTGTGACTGACTCGGAATTTGAAAAGTTGTTGGTACTCATGAAGAGGTTGCTTCCAAGAAATAACGAATTGCCCGCCAGTACATACGAAGCAAAGAATCTCGTCTGCCCTCTAGGATTAGATGTGCAGAAGATACATGCGTACCCTAATGACTGCATCCTCTACCACGATGAGAAGTACGAGAATTTGGATAAATGCCCGGTATGCACTGCATTGCAGTATAAGATCAGAAAAGATGACCCTGGTGATGTTGATGGCGAGCCACCCAGGAAGAGGGTTCCTGCCAAGGTGATGTGGTATGCTCCTATAATAACACGATTGAAAGGCTTGTTCAGAAACAAAGAGCATGCCAAGTTATTGCGACGACACATGGAAGAACGTAAGAAAGACGGGATGTTGAGGCACCCCGCTGATGGTCGACAGTGGAGAAAAATTGAGAGAGACTTTTCGGACTTTGCTGGTGAAGCAAGAAACTTACGGTTTGGTCTAAGTACAGATGGCATGAATCCTTTTGGGGAGCAGAGCTACAGTCACAGCACCTGGCCCGTCACTCTATGTATCTACAACCTTTCTCCTTGGTTGTGCATGAAGCGGAAGTTCATTATGATGCCAGTGCTCATCCAAGGCCCGAAGCAACCCGGCAACGACATTGACGTGTACCTAAGGCCATTAGAATGAAATTTTACAGTTGTGGGCCGAACCAGGTTTACGTGTGTCGGATGAGCACAAACAGGAGTCATTCGACCTACGAGCGTTGCTGTTCGTAACCATCAATGATTGGCCTGCTCTTAGTAACATCTCAGGACAGACGAACAAGGGATATAATGCATGCACACACTGTTTAGATGAGACTGAAAGTATATATCTGGATAAATATAGGAAGAATGTGTACCCGTACAATCGTCGTTTTCTTCCGCCCAGACACCCCTTAAGGAAAAAAGGCAAGCATTTCGATGGCGAGGCAGATCACCGGAAGAAGCCTGCCCCCCATACTGGTGCTGATGTATTTGGTATGGTCAAGGATTTAAATGTAATATTTGGAAAGGGTCCCGAAGAACAACCTGTTCCGAAAGACGCCGATGGACGCGCACCCATGTGGAAGAAGAAATCTATATTTTGGGAGCTACCCTATTGGGAAGTCCATGAGATCCGCTCTACAATCGACGTGATGCACCTGACAAAGAATCTTTGCGTGAATATTCTAGGCTTCTTGGGCTTGTATGGAAAGTCAAAATATACACCGGAAGCACGGGAGGACCTGCAACATCATAAAGGATGAGACGGCAAGCATCCAGGGCAGTTTTAAGGGCCTGCCAGCTACGCTCTTACCAAGGAAGATAAGGAAATCTTTTTTGAAGTCCTTTTCAGTATCAAGGTCCCGTTTGGCTTCTCGTCTAACATAAAGGGAATAGTAAATATGAAAGAGAAAAAATTCCAAAACCTAAAGTCCCATGACTTCCACGTGCTTATGACGCAATTGCTTCCGGTTGCATTGAGAGGGATTCTACCGGAAAATGTTCGGCTGGCCATTGTGAAGGTATGTGCATTCCTCAATGCAATTTCTCAGAAGGTTATCGATCCAGAAAATCTATCAGGGTTACAGATTGATGTGGTCCAATGTCTGGTCAGCTTCGAGTTGTTGTACCCTCCATCTTTTTTCAATATTACGACACACCTCCTAGTTCACCTAGTCGAAGAGATTAGAATTCTCGGTCCTGTGTTTCTACACAATATGTTCCCCTTCGAAAGGTTCATGGGAGTCTTAAAGAAATATGTTCATAACCATGCTAGGCCAGAAGGAATCATCTCCAAGGGCTATGGAACAGAGGAGGTCATTGATTTTTGTGTTGACTTTCTTCCTTACCTTAAGCCGATTGGTGTTTCTGAATCTCGGTATGAGGGGAGGCTAACTGGAAAAGGCACACTAGGAAGGAAAACAATGGTATGTATGGACAGAGATTCTTTTAATAAATCACACTACACAGTTCTACACAATTTCACCTTGGTGGCTCCGTATATCGAGAAACACAAGATTATTGTACGCTCAGAAAACCCGAGGATGCCTGACTCCTCGATTAAAGTGTAACACGAGAAAACTTTTGGCAGTTGGTTGCAGAAGCATCTCATGAATAACAACACTGTTGAAGATCAGTTGTACTTGTTGGCACGGTTACCATCTTCGACTATATGTACTTTCCAAGGGTACGAGATAAATGGTAATATATTTTACACGATCGCCCAAGATAAAAAGAGCACCAACCAAAATAGTAGTATCCGCTTTGATGCAACAGATGACAATGGGCAGAAGGACACATATTATGGATACATAGAGGAGATATGGGAACTTGAATATGGACCTACTTTTAAGGTTCCTTTGTTTCGGTGCAAATGGGTCAAGATGATAGGAGGACGTGTACATGTAGACGAAAAGTATGGCATGACAACAGTGGATCTCAATAATCTTGCGTACATGGACGAACCATTCATCCTAGCCAATGATGTGGCTCAGGTTTTCTATGTGAAGGACATGTCTACGAAACCGAGAAAAAGAAATCATCAAAAGAATACAACGTCCAATGAGCCAAAGCGCAAATGCAGAATCTCCATCAATGGTACTCGGTGGTCATGAAGCAGGGGAGAATAATGATCGTAGCCAAAGTCCCACGTGAGTACTACTTCAGACCCGAAGAGGTACATATTGAGTTTCCAGAACTATTCCAGTTATACCATCTCGACGCCCTAGACAAATCCATCCTCAGCTGCTATTGTCTGTAAGTTGTTGAATTCATTGTCTACATGTTCAGTTTTCAGTTGTTCAGTTCGAAACATGTGATTATCCTTATTATGCAGAATGAAGATCCTGGAATGTAAAGGAAAAAGAATCTACAATATTGGGTTCATTGACCCAGATAAAGTGCATATATCCACGCTAACGAATAACCCCGAGGAGACGGAGGAAAACCTTCTAAGGTTTCTAATGGAGCAAAATTTCTCTGACCACATACTGTTTCCTTACAATTTCAGGTGAGGGTCTTACTCTGTTGTACATATTCACTTTTGATTAGTCGACGCTAATAAGTTTAATTAATGTATATATAAATGTTTGCAGCTTCCACTGGGTTCTGCTAGACATTCAACTTGATAAGGGAAGAGTTGATGTCATGGACCCATCAAAGAGAAACCTGGAATATTTCCGCAGCATGCAGGACATGCTCCAGATGTAAGTTTCACACTATATCGATATCTTTCGTTGATTTACCGAGATACCAGGTAATGAATAACTCATTTATTCATTTTCTTCGTCGGGCAGGGTTTGGATCCGGTTCAAGTGCGAGGTTACAGGTGTATTTAGTGAGAAGCTGACGTTTAAGGCGGTCTTGGTAAGTAGCACATGATATGTTCGCACATCTCTTTACTTCTAGTTTCAATACAATAATGATGCTCTAGATTATTATTTTGATTGAATTCTATTCTCGTAAAGTGCACGAGTCAGCCACAGGGGTCGAATCTATGTGGATTCTATGTTTGCGAGTTCATTCGCACGTTTACCACCGAACACAACGATTATATAGTCGACATAAACAATGCATTCACACCATCATTTTATTGCCGTCGCCTTTTGTTATCATGATTGATACATATTGATCTTCTTTTTCTTATATATAGTTCGAGAGAATGCGGGATCAATTACTACCAGAGCAACGCGTACTAGCAATTGCGGAGGAGATGGCGGGATTTATTTTCAAAGAGATCGTAGACGATGCCGGAGAATTTAGTGTGAATAGGCGCTACTGATCTCCATGTAATCGAACTATTTTGTGATCTAGTCCCGGTATTCTGTGATCTCCATGTAACTATGTAAATTGTATATATTTGTATGCTCGATTTCGTAATACAAGTTATCTTATATATATGCAAGAATGTGTACGATATGTGGTGGCGTACAAATATTAAAAACCATTTTGAAATGAAAAATAAATAAATAAAACAATACAAAATAAATTCTCTGCCGCGGTAGAGAAAGGGCACAAAATGCTGTCGCGGCAGAGAAATCACTAGTCCAAGGTAATGCTCTGTCGCGACAGAGAAAAGGCGCAAAATGCTTTCGCGGCAGTGACCCACTAGTCCCGGTCTGTGGCACCAACCAGGACTAGTGGGGGTGCACCCTGGGCGCGCAAGGGCAGCCACGTGGGCATCCACTAGTCCCGGCTGGTAACTGGGCCAGGACTAGTGTTGGGCCTCTAGTCCCGCTTGATTAGTACCGATTCAAAAACCGGGACTAGAGGCCCTTACGGCCCGGGACTAGAGGCCCTCTCTCCATTAGTGATGACCTAGTCGTTGTTGGCATGGACGATAAGTGCTTAGGACATTTTTTCCGGGCCAACCTATCTGATCGCTTCAAACGGTCCGTTTCTATCCTAGTCACGGTTGATTTGGGGTCGTGGTTCGGCCTGTCCGGCCGACCGCGTCTAGCGGTTCGATCCATCTGTCTGTGCTTAGCCATCGCCAACGTCAGCATATTTCTAGTGTCTTCCCGCCGCCACGCCGTCTTCTGTCTTTCTTTCCCTCCGCTTCCGCGAGTTCTGGGTGTTTTCCGCCGCGTCTTGGGCAGCCATAAAAAGGGGAGGTCGCCGAGATATCTTCGACCAGACCCGCACCACCCACAGCACAAAAAACATCATGCCTGGCCGCTGGCGTCGACCTGACGAGGTCCATGGCAACCCTGACGCCGGCAGAGAAGAGGTGCCCGAGCGCCCAATGCCCTCGTGGAACCCATCGGAGTTACCGGACATGCTGCCTCCTCCAATTCCGAAGCGCCCGTGGATTTACAGGATGCACACCCCGACGCGTTTACCTTTCTACAACTGTCACGTGACCACCGGCGAGCCTTTCATGCTGGCGGTGGGGGAATACGTCTTTCTGCCAGAGTACCAGCGATGGGACTAGCTCGCATTGGTCCGCGACAACGTCTAGAAGCGGTGCGGGCCAATCCCGACGACGCTTCCCTGCGTGCCCGCCTCGACCGAGATGAAGAGGACACCCGGGTGCAGGAGGCGATCATTCACTCTCTCTAAGACGAATGGTGTATCTGACCTGTCGCATCCGTCGCCTCCAGCGTTGACGAATGGCCAATGCCTACATTGATACATCGTACATGTCGTGCGCACAGCCTAGCCTACTCTTCGGAGTCGAAGGAGGAGTCAATGTGGTAACAGCGGCTACACATGGTGTCGTCGAAGACGCTGACGCCGAACATTCCTTCGCCGTCGTACTTGAAGACGACGATGTTGCCCGCCTCGATCTGGTGTGAGCGGGCGAAGCACTCCTAGCCGTTGCCGAGGTACATCTGGCCGAGATGGTCAAACTGCATATCGACCGGGTACCTAGTGCTCCTAAAGCCGTTCGCCCGCGACATGACAAGAGGTGGCGGCGCGTCGCCGATCAGTGTCACGAACCTGTGGAGCAGGAGCATCCTGTCACGCGGCATACCGAGGTGGATGGCCCCGATGAACTGGGTGCCTGGGTCGAAATCTTAGGGCGACGACGGCGTTGAGGGAGAGCGTGGTGGCGCGCTAATTTGGTTGCGTCCTCCACGCCTCCCTCAACGTCCACAGCCCCCACGCCCTCCCCTCGATCCAGCGCCGCCGATGATGTCTACGCACTTCTATTCTTATAGACAGTTGTTGGGCCTCCAAGTGCAGAGGTTCGTAGAACAGTAGCAAGTTTCCCTTAAGTGGATCACCCAAGGTTTATCAAACTCAGGGAGGAAGTGGTCAAAGGTATTCCCTCTCAAGCAATCCTACAATCAAGATACAAGAAGTCTCTTGTGTCCCCAACACACCAATACACTTGTCAGGTGTATAGGTGCACTAGTTCGGCGAAGAGATAGTGAAATACAAGTGGTAATGGTGCCAGAAAATAGCTTCTGACTTGTTGTTGACGTGGGGTAACGTGTGTGAAACTGAAATAAAGACAGAAGCAAGAAAACATGCAACAAATCTAGATGCAAACGGTGTTTCAATGTTTAGAAACATGGCCTAGGGATCATACTTTCACTAGTGAACACTCTCTCATATAAATATCCTCTCTTCATGATACTACTCTTAACTACTCTCCGGTTGGACACTCTAATCATCGGTAGGGCTATAACAGCACTCCTCAAAGTCCGCCTTCCCCAATCTAGATAACCCCACACTGTCACCTTGAGCGCTAGATGGTTCCAACAAACACCACAATTTCATAGAGACATCCAACTCCAAATATAACTCATAACAAATATTCAATCTAGCCAAAGTGCCACACACGGTATGCATGTTGTCACTTTCACACACATGGGGAAAAGCATAGATCTATAAATGCACAAAGGGTATTTATGTAGACTCAAACCTAAGTGCCACCATGACGTGCACACTGTCACTTTCACACATATGGGGAGAGCAGAGATCTATTAAAGCACTTGAGTAGCAAGGTAGATCTACTTGATTACAAATCTCATGACCACAACAAGATCATGCATAGAGAGAGAGATGAACACATAGCTACCGGTAGATCCCTCAGCCTCGAGGAAGAACTACTCCCTCCTCATCATGGGAATCAACAACAATGATGAAGATGGCGATGGAGATCGATGGAGATGGCTTCGGGGGCACTTCCCTGTCTCGGCAGGGTGCTGGAATAGACTTTCTGTCCCCCGAATCTCCCTTTCTGTGGCGGTAGCGCTACGGAGGTTTTCCTGGAAGTATGATTGACGACTTAGGGTTTTATCATCGGGGGCTTCTTATAGGCGAAGAGGCGAGGCTGGGAGGCGGCCGGAGGGCCTACATCCTACCTAGGTGCGGGGCAGGGCCCACTCGCGCCTAGGGGGGTGTGGTGGCCCTGTTTCACCTCTCCGTCTCCCCTCTGGGCTTTGTGTCGCCCACGGTAAAATATTGACTTTGGCTTTTGTCCCGTCCAATTCCGAGAATATTGATTTTCTGCCTTTCTGAAACCAAAAACAGAAGAAAACAGGCAACAAGCACTGTGGCATCTTGTCAATAGGTTAGTTCCAGAAAGTGTATCAAAATACCTCAAAGTGTAGACAAAACATAGCAAAGTGGATACTAAACAAGCATGGAGCATCAAAAATTATAGATATGTTTCCAACGTATCAAGCATCCCCAAGCTTAACTCCTGCTCGTCCTCGAGTAGGTAAGTGATAAAAAAATAATTTTTGAGATGACATGCACCATCAAAACCAAGATCAAACATTTTCAAGCATTGAAAGCTGGGATCAAAGAAATCTAAACATGAGCATGAAATATGAAGTTCTAACAATAAGACATAGCAACTATGCATGCAACATGAAAGGCTACAAACAAAGATCATGGTTAACATGCATTGAAGAACGTTTTTTTGTTTCACATACATAAAACATGGCATAGTGGCATTCAGCTTGTCCCTCATGGAGTAGCAAATAGATGCATATGACACCTTCAAAGTTCATAAGAGTGACTAAAACCAAGTAGCATATGAACAAGTAATATCACAATATGCATCAATCAATAAGTTTTGGGACACTGCACACATAATGGAAACTATGCTCTCCTAATGGTGCCTAAAAGGTAGAAGGTGGAGACTAAAAAAATGGTGGAATAAAGGCCCTTCATAAAGGAAGCAGGGATTTCAAGTTTAAAAAAGAGCTTCCAAAAATTATGGTACTTGTTAGCTTTCAGCCCTCATTGCCCCTATCATAAGCATGTTGAAGTGATTAAGGTTAAAGTCAACAAAGATGGAGTATATGCTTGACAAAGTATAAGTTGGCAATCTCAAGTCCCTTGAATACGAGGTCCACACCTCATGCTACTCAACTTCAGTCACCTGTAAGTTCTTGTCATTGTAAGTACATGGATATCATAGAGAACCGCCAACGGGGTACCCCTTGTACATGGTACATGAGCTATCCCATAACCAAAATGACAAGGCAAGCAGACAATGAGCATCTCAGCGAGCTTTCTATTTACTATATGCATAGCTTTTTATTGAGGATGCTTCATAGATAGCTCACTATGGTGATGCTGCAAGTTTCGACCATGATTAGGCATGGCTTAGGCTAGCGGCCCACACATTTCTCTAATACAAAATACATACTCCATGGACTTACAAGTTCCCTCTTTATTTCACACCGGTGACATCCATAGACAAAAGAGCATGATATCAACTGAGTACAAAGTACAAGTGCAATGTTGAAAATGTTCCCCGTGACAGCACGGTTCTGCTAATTCCAACATATAAGTGCAAGCATATACAACATATATGACACAATGGTTCAAGTTTATTAGGAGCAAAGAATAAAGTGTGCCATCAAGTTCATGAGAGTTTTAATCACTAAGTTTTCACATAACAAAATACTTTTTAATTGGAAGATAGATGAAAACAAGAATATACTTGGAATGGTGTAACACAACATGCATAAGAGTTTATAGTGGACACTTTGGAATAAATTTGTTTCTTGGGAGTTGGAAGCATGAGTAGATCTTACTCATACAAGTGGAGGCTAGCAAAAGACTGGGAGCAACCAACTAAGAGAGCAATAATGGCCATAATCATGCAGAGCAACAAAACATTACTAATCAAAGCATAGAGTGGTACTACAAGTCAAGGACTAAATGATCATATATGATATGGTGACTTGTTCATAGTCATAACATGGTGTGAGCATGTGCCAAGTCAACCCAAACAAAGCATCAAAGGAGAATACCACAATATTATGCTTTTGTATGCTAAAACAACGCATGATTCCTTCAAGGCACATTAAGCAATCCCAATTGATTGGAACAAGTCATGCTACAACAATAATCACTAATCATAAGGTCAAAGCAACACCTAGCATGACATGACAAAGTCTAAGTCACAGTCAAAACAAGTTCCCTTTTGTACCACTTAAGCTTGAAACTTTCTACTCTCTTCCAACACCAAACAACTTATTTGAAACAACTCACAAAGATAATAATCAATAAATATTAGTGATCTTGTCTCACAAATCCACAAAGAAGAACTAAAAAGTTCTAAGCTGAAAGCACAGGAAAACCAAGGTTGAACGCAGTGCTAGCAAAAGTGAACACTCACAAAACAATAAGAGTGAAAACTAGAGTGTTCTTGTCAATGAAAACAGAGTGTGTCTCTCTACAAAAGAAGTGTGGTGTGATCAAACAACTTTATTCAAGCAAACTAAGAAAAAAACTAAAAATGAAAACTAAGACGCTCCAAGAACAACACAACTGTGCATGAAACAATAAAAACGAAGTGTCTAGAAAGACCTGAAATTTTTATTGATGAAGAAGGGGATGCCTTGGGCATCCCCAAGCTTTGATGATTGTACCTCTTGAATATTTCTTGGGGTGACATGGGGTGGTATCCCCAAGCTTGAGCTTTTTTCCATTCTTCATCTCATTACATCATTCTCTCTCTACACCTGAAAATTTTCCTTCATACAAAACTTCACACAATTCTTCAATAGCAATATTAGTTCATTCAAAAGATAATAAAACTTTGGGTTTAGTTTTAGAACAGAAAACTTTCACTAAAAACACAAGTTACTATAGCAATTCCTTCAAAAAGCATGATTTCCCAAAAAGGAATCAATAAGAAGCAAATGCAAATAATGGCAGAAATCTTTCAAAACAGACCAGCAGGTAGAAACCGATTTTTTCGAAGACATTCTGTTGCTCAAATCAAAAAGTGTTGAACTAACTAAAGTTAGCTAATATACTAGGGGGATTTATTCGCAAAATATCTGCTCAATCCGACTTACAGAGACTCCTCACAAATTTTTATGGTGGGGGACAGAAATCTGTTTCGGACAGCAACTCCCCAAATCTTACTTCCCTCTCATTAGAGGTCATTCTTGGCACAAAAATCAAACAAAAAGGATAAGGAGAGGTCATTACTGAGGTAATAACTTCCAAGACTCAAGAAAACACTTGGGTTATCTCCCAACAAGTACTTTCCTTTAACGCCTTTAAGTTAGGCTTGATAGTTTGAGAAGATGCTCACATAGGAAATATGAATTGATGTAAAAGAGAGCATCAAGAAGCAAATTCAAAACACCTTTAAGTCTAACCCACTTCCTATGCATAGGAATTTTGTAAAGAAACAAGTCATGAAAGCACAAAGCAACAAGCATAGTAAAGCAAAGCAAGTGCAACTTCAAGATTTTCAACATAAAGAGGGGAAACTTAATATTTTTTAGATGCATAAGATCATGTTTCCCTCTCTCATAATAACTTTCAGTAGCAACATGAATAAAATTAACAATATAATTATCACATAAAACATTCTTATCATGAGCCACATGAATATAATAATTATTACTCTCCACATAAGCATAGCCATCCTTATTAATCATAGTGGGAGCAAATTCAACAAAATAGCTATCATTAATATTCTCATCACCATAATCATCAAATATAGGAGGCAGATTGTAATCACAATTAACATTCTCCAAAATAGTAGGTGGACTAAAAATATCATATTCATCATTGTAATCATCATATGTTGGAGGTAAAGTCTCATCAAAGTAAACTTTCTCCTCCATGCTTGGGGGACTAAAAATATCATGCTCATCAAAACTAGCTTCCCCAAGCTTAGACTTTTCCATAGCATTAGCAATAATGGTGTCCAAAGAATTCATACTAATAACATTGCTATTAGCATACAAATAAAGTTCCATAGGTTTTTTAATTTTCTCTTCAAACACTTCATGTCCTAACTCAAGATAGATACTATAAAGCTCTCTAATTTTGTTGTTGTTTTCCATTAAGCCTAACTAGTGAAAACAAGAAACAAAAAGACACAATTGCAGAATCTAAAGGAAATAACTTCGAGCACTCACACCGGAGGATGTGAGTACCTTTTACCTTACCTCCCCGGTAACGGCGCCAGAAAATAAGCTGATGGCGTGGAGGGAAGGTAAAAGCCCAAAATCTCCCTGGCAACGGCGCTAGAAAATAGCTTGATGTCTACGCACTTCTATTCTTGTAGAAATTTGTTGGTCTTCCAAGTGTAGAGGTTTGTAGAACAGCAGCAAGTTTCCCTTAAATGGATCACCCAAGGTTTATCGAACTCAGGGAGGAAGTGGTCAAAGGTATTCCCTCTCAAGCAATCCTGCAATCAAGATACAAGAAGTCTCTTGTGTCCCCAACACACCCAATACACTTGTCAGGTGTATAGGTGCACTAGTTCGGAGAAGAGATAGTGAAATACAAGTGGTAATGGTGCCAGAAAATAGCTACTGACTTGTTGTTGACGTGGGGTAACATGTGTGAAACTGAAATAAAGACAGAGGCAAGCAAACATGCAACAAATCTAGATGCAAACGATGTTTCAATGTGTAGAAACAAGGCCTAGGGATCATACTTTCACTAGTGAACACTCTCTCATATAAATATCCTCTCTTCATGATACTACTCTTAACTACTCTCCGGTTGGACACTCTAATCATCGGTAGGGCTATAGCAACACTCCTCAAAGTCCGCCTTCCCCAATCTAGATAACCCCACACTGTCACCTTGAGCGCTAGATGGTTCCAACAAACACCACAATTTCATAGAGACATCCAACTCCAAATATAACTCATAACAAATATTCAATGTAGCCAAAGTGCCACACACGGTATGCACGCTGTCACTTTCACACACATGGGGAAAAGCATAGATCTATTAAAGCACAAAGAGTATTTATGTAGACTCAAACCTAAGTGCCACCATGGAGTGCATGTTGTCACTTTCACACTTATGGGGAGAGCAGAGATCTATTAAAGCACTTGAGTAGCAAGGTAGATCTACTTGATTACAAAGCTCATGACCACAACAAGATCATGCATAGAGAGAGAGATGAACACATATCTACCGGTAGATCCCTCGGCCTTGAGGAAGAACTACTCCCTCCTCATCATCGGAATCAGCAATGGTGATGAAGATGGCAATGGAGATCGATGGAGATGGCTCCGGGGGCACTTCCCCGTCCCGGCAGGGTGCCGGAACAGAGACTTTCTGTCCCCCTAAATCTCCCTTTCGGTGGCGGCGGTGCTATGGAGGTTTTCCTGGAAGTATGATTGACGACTTAGGGTTTTCTCATCAGGGGCTTCTTATAGGCGAAGAGGCAAGGCTGGGAGGTGGCCAACTTCTTATAGGTGAAGAGGCAAGGTTGGGAGGCGGCCGGAGGGCCCACACCCTACCCAGGCGCGGGGCAGGGCCCACCCATGCCTAGAGGGGGCGTGTGGTGGCCCTGGTTCGCCTTTCCGTCTCCCCTCTGGACTTCGTGTCGCCCACGGTAAAATATTGACTTTGGCTTTTGTCCCGTCCAATTCCGAGAATATTGATTTTCTGCCTTTCTAGAACCAAAAACAGAAGAAAACAGGCAACTGGCACTGTGGCATCTTGTCAATAGGTTAGTTCCAGAAAGTGTATAAAAATACCTCAAAGTGTAGACAAAACATAGCAAAGTGGATACTAAACAAGCATGGAGTATCAAAAATTATAGATACGTTTCAGACATATCAGCCGACCATGGCTAGCTACAGGTAGTGGAGAATGAGGAGAGGATGGTGTTATGTGGGAGAGAAGATGGTCGCGGGCGGCCAGTTAAAAGGACCGGCATCGGATGCCGGCGCGGAGGCCGAAGAGACGACATTGAATTATTCAACTAGGAGGGTAGGTGTCGGGTGGCGCTGTAGCGGCGGTGGAGAGCGTGACGTCCAGTCAGTCAGTGTGTCGTCTCGTCGCCATTGATGGCGCAGGCTGCCACCGGTCAGCCTTCTGCAGTGCCTTTGAATCGTTGCCGTGGTTGCGTTTGAATCATTGCCGCGGTTGCGTCTGAATAAATGTCGCAGTGGTTGACGGGTGGGCTAGTGGCATGCACGGGAAGGACACGACCTCTATCTGCGTGCGTCCGGGCCGACGCAATCGTTGCCCAGATTAGATGCGCGGATGGGTCGAGCTGGACACGTTTGTCCAGATGGGTCAAGGCATCTCCACCGGCTCGAAGCATCCCATCCGAGCGCATCCGAACTCGTCCGTGCGGACGCGTGGGACGTGCGCGACACCCCAGCGGACCAACCCATCCAGACAAACGCGTCCGGCTTGACCCATCCGTGCATCTAATATGGGCAACGATTGCATCGGCACGGATGCGCGCGGACAGCGCGGGAGCCCTGCCCGTTGGCCACCCGAGACCCATATGTAAGTGAGACATTAGTGCTTAAGATGGCTATTAATTAGATTTTAAGCTCCTCCAGTTATAAAAAGTCCATTTTGAAAGGATCTTATGGGCACCTAGAGGGAGGGTGAATAGGTGCTACTTCAAATTTTACTCTTTTTTAAATTAGGTTTTGACACAAAAGGTAAATTCTCTAGATTATGAAACTAAGGTGAATTTACCTATATGTCAATCTAGCACATACACTAAGAAAGAACAAGATAAGTAAAGTACGATAAATGATAGAAGTAACCAAAGTGGAGCACACAGAGACACAAGGGTTTGTTTCTCGTAGTTCCTTCCTTTTGAGGGGAAGTACGTCTACGTTTGGAGAGGGGGTGGTTTCAAACCACCAACTCCACGAGAGGCCTCACTTGTTCTCCGATGAACCTCACCCTAAAGGGTTCGATTCACATCTTCCACTATAATGGCAACCTTCGAGGTGGAAGCCAACACCTTTACAACAAGTTCAAGGCACATATCCACAACCTAATTGGAGGCTCCCGAATACAAGCAAGTTGTTAAACAATCAAATACAAGCTTGTAAGAACCAAATCAAAAGCTAGGGTTTCCAAAGAAACACTAGAGCAAGGGGGTCTCAAGTGAATGAGGGGAAAATGAAGATCACTCTTGGTGAAGCTATAGATCAAGGCCTCCTCCTTCGATTCTACAAAGATCAATGACTTTGGATGGTTGGATGAAGAGATCTTATTGATTTGGTGGCTCAAATGGTTGTGGAGTTCATGAGTGGGTCGAGCAGCTGGAGGAAGGGGATAATGTCCCCTATTTATAGGCCACCACTCACTGAACCGTTTTCTGACCATTGGGTGACTTGTCAGACCGGAGACTCTGGACCGCAGACCGGAGACTCCGGTCTACACCGGTGACTCCGATATATACCGGAGACTCCGGCCAATCTCCGGACTGAGCTCTGGACCACCATATAGACTGTCCTAGCACCCCTAGGAAAATCTCCTTCGGAGACTGTAAGATCCCTTCCTTTATAAAGGTAAGGATCCATGTGATTGCAATGCTAGTCCCTGGATCAATGCTAGCATCCACAGTTTAAGATGAAGTACACAGAAACAAAGGTCATTATTACATATCATTCCAGAGACAACATAGTCTTTTACAAACTCCATGGCCGCAGGCCTAATACAAGAGTTCAAATATATAATAAGATAAATAAGTCTTCATTTTCATGTGCCACAGGCAAGCATGTTGAGTGTAGACTCATAACCCCTAATCATCATCAGAATAACCTGCAACATCACAAGTTACAGCCATAGTGGGTCAATACATTGGAATAGTATTGGCAAGTGATACCTTAGTAGTATTTTAGTAGACTAGATACTATATGCATTTTTGTCTAAGTGTAGGTTAGGCTTGCTTTGCTCAAAATAGGTTTTACCTATTAGTTGAAAACACTAAGTTTTTCTTTGACAAAACTTTTCCCAAGGAACCACCAATAGAAATTGGGGAACCTTCACCCTTGTTCAACCATAAGTTTTACTTAGAAATTGGGATGAGGAGATTCTTGATAGCTTCCATGTCTTGATGCTCAAGTTGTCCAATACCAGGGACATGGCTAAGTACTTAGATTCTTCCATCTGCAGAGGTTGTGCACTTTCCCCACGAGACTTGATTTTCACCAAGACAGGACCTTTCAGAAGTCTTCCCTTAGACCAAATGGACGCGTTCCAACCTATCATCCCACTACCACCAACTGTCCAAATGGCTAAGTTATTGCAACCTATGTGATCCAGGCAGAGCCCATATTGCCAAGTGGCTGCACTAAAAGCTTCTTAACATTTGGCCTCTCAAATCCCTTTGTTCCTGGGTGGCTTTCCACAAGTGAGATACACAAGGTAAACCATAGAAATAGGCCTTTCGTAACCACTCAACATAAACCATTCTTTCCATTCCACCCAGGTGTTTCATTCACTTAGTTGTTTTATTAAGCAAAAACATAAATCCAAAGACTTAGAAATATTTTCTCATAGCATGAATATAATAACCACCCATGGTTGCTACTAGCTAGGCTAAGCATGGCACTGATAAGCATCTTAACTTAGAAATTTCTAGCAATTCTACAACTACTAGGATCTCCCAGGCATAGCATATAGATCAAAAATATTCATGCAAGTCTAGCAAAATATTTCTAGTGCATAGTGGAAAAACATAGGAATATAATCATGTAGCACCACTTGCCTTGATAGTTTGGGGAGTAGCAACAACCTTCACAATCACAATCACTATTTGCACCAAAATCTACACATAAAATAATGGCACCAAATCACATACAAAATTTATACAAACAAAAATATATGAATGCATGCAAAATGTCATGTGATGATTTTCTACACCAAACAAGACAAGTTCACAGTACTGAATCTTAAACAAGTTCAAAACTTGCCAATTAAACTTTATTTGAACAACAAAACTTTTTTCAAATAATTACTATACACAAATTATGCCTACAAATGTTTCTGTAAAAACAATCATTTTAACAGAGGCAAAACATTAAACACATTGCATAAATGGAAAGGATTTTCTCTCCTGATTCCAATGATATAAAATTGTCAAATTTGGACGTGGGAATCAAAAGTTATGAATTTTACAAGTTTAAACATCTAATAGATCTAAATTCTTATTTTAAATCAAACCTACAGACACGCGTCGTGTTCTGATTGGTTGATACCGATTCGTGCGGATTGATCAATGAGGGCCGTTAGATCTAACTTAGATCACACGGCCAGATCTGTTCCATACCCCTTCGTTAAGTGATCTATCCTACACGTTGGATCTAGATCCAACGGTGCACAACTGCTTGACCAAAGATGGGCGACGCGCGACGGTGGCTGGCGGCGGCGCGCTCAGGCGATGATTTTGCCGGCGATACAGGAAGCGAGAAAGGCCGTGGTTTAACTTAGTGAGTTCGCGTGACGATGCTGATGCTCGAGGTGGTCTTCGTTGGCGAAGGGGCGCGCATAGGTGGTCGCTGGGGCTCGTCGGAGTTGTTCGCGGCGTCGGATGCTTGCAGACGTCGATGTTGCCGAGGCTCTGCGTCGCCTTAGCACAAACAGAATGTATCACGGGGTGCGCAAGGTCACGGTGAGCAAGATGGTTTCAAGGAGAAGACAAGAGGCGCTCGATTCTTACCGCTATTGCTCGTCGGAGTTGAGCGGCGGTTCTGGTGGTTGCGGATGCTAACGGAGTCGATGACCTGGGTCACGAGAAGGAAAAAGAAAAGCATCAGGGGATGCGCCAGAATGTGCTGGCCAAGCTTATTTTAAGCAGAGAGAGGGGACGGTCGAAGCTCACCGGAATCGGTCACCAGAGGTCGTCGGTGCTGCGGGGTTCTGATCTCGAATGCGCGCAGCCTGGTGGCAGAGTCGTGGCGCTAGGTGAGGGGAAATGCTCATGATGCGAGGGGTTAAATAGCGGAGGGGCGGCGATTACGCGCTGCATCAATGGCAATAACTTGGCAAGCGATCAAGGCGAGGTAATCGGGCGCCTCGGCGTAGCGTTGATTGAGGATGATCTTGATGGGGCATGGTGGGGTCTGGTGTCATTGGTGGGTGCCTTGGTAGCGGTGAGAAACAGAGAAGAAAGAGGGACCCCGGGTCGGCTGCTTCGTCTGATGGGCTGAATTGGTGGCGCCTGGCCCAGTTATGTTTTCTATTTCTTTTTCTTTTTCTGAGTTGATTTTCAGGAATCATTTTCAAATGAATTCAAAAGCAATTGAATTCAAATCTTTTCTGGAATTTTGTAAAGTGTAACCTTCATACTTTTGTGCATAAAATCATGTTGTCTCTCTGTACTTGCTTGGTCTCTTTGAGTAAACAAATAAATAGCGCCAAGGTTCAAGATTTGAACAAGTTTTGCAAAATGGTTTAAAACCATGTCTGTTTTGGTAAAATTTTGTCCAAGCCTTGACACACAACCAAATCATCTTAAGATCAATCTAATCTTGGTTTAAAACAAATATTCCCTCACTTGAGAGTGGCATTTAGTTCAATGTATGCTCACATAAAATAATAGCACTTAGTGCTTCTGTTTTCTTGAAATGAGTTTGATATTTGATCCCTAAATGATATGCAATGCATGGATGATATGCAATCTTTGAAAACATGATTTTAGGGATGTTACAAATCTAACCCCCTTAAGGTGAATCTCTCCCTCGAGATTCGGGTTGGCTAGCAAATAGGTGAGGGTGGTCTTTCCGAAGGTCATCTTCTCTTTCCCATGTGGCTTCTTCTTCGGAATGATGGTTCCATTGAACTTTGCAGAATTTGATAGTCTTAGTCCGAGTAACTCTTTCTGCAGTCTCAAGAATCTTGATAGGTTTTTCCTCATAAGTGAGATCACTTTCCAATTGGACTTCTTCCAATGGTATAGTATCCTTCAAGGAAGTCTCTTCCATTTCTGGATGGCATTTCTTAAGCTGACTCACATGGAACACATTGTAAACGGCACACAATGATTCTGGCAATTCAATCTCATAAGCTACTTCTCCTTTACGACTTAGAATATTGAATGGTCCAACATATCTTGGGGCCAATTTACCTTTGACGCCAAATCTCTTCACTCCACGAAGTGGTGACACTCTAAGATAAGCTTTATCACCCACTTCATAGGTGACTTCTCTACGCTTAGGATCTGCGTAGCTCTTTTGTCTGGACTGTGCTATCTTTTATCTGTCCTTAACTAGTTTGACTTTCTCTTCAGCCTCTTTGATTAGTTCTGGTACGAACAAACTTCTTTCTCCCACACCATTCCATAGCAATGGGGTGGTACACTTTCTCCCATAGAGAAACTCAAATGGTGCCATCTCAATACTGGCTTGATAGCTGTTATTGTAAGAGAATTCTGCGTAAGGCAGACTTTCATCCCAACTGGCTCCATAGCCTAGGGCACATGCCCTCAACATATCTTCAAGAATCTGGTTGGTCCTTTCGGTTTGTCCATCAGTCTGAGGATGAAAAGCAGTGCTGAATTCCAACCTCGTTCCCAATGAATCATGTAGTTGTCTCCAAAAATGAGAAGTGAATTGAGTTCCCCTATCAGACACAATACTCTTGGGTACTCCATGTAGACATACAATCCTGCTCATATAGATTTTGGCTAACTTAGCACTTGTATAGGTTGTCTTCACGGGTATAAAATGAGCCACTTTAGTTAGGCGATCCACTACTACCCAAACAGAGTCATATCCTGACCTGGTCCTTGGCAATCCGGTGATGAAATCCATGCCAATCTTGTCCCACTTCCAATCAGGAATAGGTAGTGGTTGTAACAATCCTGCTGGTTTCTGATGTTCCGCTTTCACTCTACTACATACATCACACAAAGCAATATGTTCGGCGATGTCCTTCTTGAGATTATTCCACCAAAATCTTTCTTTCATATCCATGTACATTTTGGTGTTACTCGGATGAACGGAATACGGTGAGTTGTGTGCTTCTTGTAAAATCAGTTTCCGAAGCTCCGAATCTTGTGGAACACAGATACGTTTTCCATACCATAAAGTACCCCGTTCATCTTTATGGAACCCTTTGGCTTTCCCCTTGCCAATATTTTCCTTAATGTCTTCAATTTCCTTATCTGTCTTTTGGGTTTCTTTGATTTTGTCCAACAAGGTGGGTTGAACATCCAATGACATGAGATGTCCTTCAGGCACAATCTCCAATCTGAGATCTCTAAATTGGGCACACAGATCATCTGGCAATTCTCCCTTAGTAAGGCCATTCACAAAAATCTTACGGCTTAGAGAATCCGCTACAACATTTGCTTTACCGGGGTGGTATTGCAAACTCAAGTCATAGTCCTTTATGAATTCTAGCCATCTTCTTTGTCTCATGTTAATTTCTTTCTGGGTGAAGATATACTTCAAACTTTTGTGATCTGTGAACACTTCACATCGCTTTCCCAAAAGATAGTGTCTTCACGTTTTGAGTGCATGGACAACAGAGGCTAACTCTAAATCATGAGTAGGGTAATTTACCTCATGAGTTTTGAGTTGTCTCGAGGCATAAGCCACAACTTTCCCTTCTTGCATAAGTACTGCACCTAATCCATGATGAGATGCATCACAATACACTTGGAAATCCTTCTCCAAATTTGGCAGACATAAGACTGGTGCTATCACTAGCCTCTTCTTCAACTCTTGGAAACTGAGTTCACATCCTTCAGACCAAGCAAACTTCTTGTCTTTCTTAACAATTCTGTCATTGGCTTAGCTATCTTGGAGAAATTCTCAATGAACCTTCTGTAGTATCCTGCCAAGCCAAGGAAACTACGAACCTCTTTCACTGACTTAGGAGATTCCCATTCAGTTATAGCTGAAACTTTAGCAGGATCAACTGCTACACCATCTCCTGACACAACGTGTCCAAGAAATCCAACTTCGTTCAACCAAAACTCACACTTGCTGAATTTGGCATATAGCTTATGCTCTCTAAGCTTCTCAAGTATCAAACGCAAATGTCCTTCATGCTCTTCTTTGTTCTTGGAGTAGATCAAAATGTCATCGATGAAAATGACAAAAAACTTATCAAGGAACTCCATGAATACCTTGTTCATCATATTCATGAAATAAGCTGGTGCATTGGTCAAACCAAATGGCATCACGGTGTACTCATACAGTCCATACCTAGTGGTGAAAGCTGTCTTAGGTATGTCTTGTTCCCTTATTTTGAGCTGGAAATAACCTGATCGAAGATCAATCTTTGAGAACACACATGCTCCTTCTAGCTGATCAAACAAGTCATTGATTTTAGGCAAAGGGTATTTGTTCTTGATAGTCACCTCATTGAGTGAACTGTAATCTATGCATAACCTTTGACTTCTATCCTTCTTCTCCACAAACAAAACTGGTGCTCCCTAGGATGAAGAACTTGGTTGAATAAATCCTTTATGCAACTGTTCTCCAAGTTGTTTCTTGAGTTCTTTCAACTCATCAACTGACATCTTGTACGGTCTCTTTGCTATTGGTCCAGATCCTAGTAGCAAGTCAATAAGAAATTCCACATCTCTATCTGGTGGCATTCCTGGTAACTCTTCCAGAAATATATCCGGATATTCACTCACAATTGGCACACTGTCTATGCTAACCCCCTTAAGATAATTTAGCTTACTCCCCTTTGATTCAAAGTTGGTCTTAAATCTGATCCTTTTGTTTTCTAGAGTTGTGAGTGAGACAGTATGGTTGGCACAATCTAGCACTCCCTTGTGCTTAGTCATCCAGTCCATTCCCAAAATGACATCCAATCCTTGGGAGTTTAGGATTATCAGATTAACGGGAAAGTTATACTTCCCAAACTCTATGACTAGATCATGACATCCCGAGTTCACTATCATTTCTCCGCCACGAGAACTTACTTTTATAGGACACCCGATAGTTTCTACCGGTAGTTCATTTCTTTCAAGAAATGCTCTTGATATGAATGAATGAGATGCACCAGTATCAAAGAGAACAAATGCTGGAACAGAATTGAGTTTGAACTTACCAGCAACAGCATCAGGTTCCTCATAGATCTCTTCCACATTAATGTGGTTCACCTGTCCCTTCTGGAAAGGGTTGGGCTTGCTAGGTCCTTCAACTTTCTTTTCTGGGCATTCATTTGCATAATGCCCCATCTTCTTGCACTTAAAACATTCAACCTGACTAAGATCTTTCTTGACAGGCTGGTTTCCACTACCACTTCCACTTCCATTGTGGTGGTTCTTATACCCACTCTTGTGACTCTTGTACTTGTCATTGTCATGACTACGGTGGTGCTTGTTGTCATGATGATGGTTGTGTTTGTGGTGTTTGTTGTACTTTCCATGCTTGTGGGATCAGAATTCCCACTATCATCATAATGGGAACACTTGTGAGACGATCCCGAGCTGTGCTTGTCAGAGTGCTTCCTCTTCCTGCTTTCAACTTGTTTCATCTTGCTCTCCAAGATGGCAGCCTTGTCACAAAGAGACTGATATGTGGGGACATAGGCCACAGCTAACTGCAGGTTCAATTCATCGTTCAATCCTTCAAGGAACTTCTCCTTCCTCTTGGCATCTGTGTCAACTTCATCCGGTGCATAACGCGCCAGATTGTTGAACTCCTCAATATATTCAGCCACACTGCGGTGGCGCTGCTTCAAGTTATGAAATTCCCTCTTCTTCAAACTCATCACTCCGGATGAGATGTGAGCAGTACGGAAACCATCTTCAAAGATAGCCCATGTCACATCCGCAATGGGAGTGGTCATCTGGAAGTTATCCCACCAAGTGGCTGCTGGTCCTTCCAACAAGTGTGCTACAAATCTGACCTTCTCTTCATCAGTATAGCCAACAGTTACCAAGTCCTTGTTCACAGAGCGTAGCCAATCATTGGCCACCATAGGATCAGTAGTTACTGATAACTTTGCTGGCCTCAGTCTTAAGAACCTGGTAGGCATGTCAAAACCCGGTGGGTTATTCTGATTGTTGTTGTTGTTGTTATTGTTGTTGTTGTTGTTCTGATTCTGTATGAACGTGGTCATCATGTGCATCAGTTGCGTCTGAGCTGTCATCATCTGTTGCATCTCAGGGGTGATATTGTTGTTGTTAGGGTTGGGATTGGCACGTCGGGGAGGCATCTGTGGTTTTCAATAAGGATAAGAATGAGATACCCATATATGCTTAACATGCACAATACATCACATAAACAATCACCAATCATGCATCAAAATAACAAAAGTTCAACAACATAAACAACAAGTTTTGAAAGGTAAACACACCAATAGCAAGCCATCCACATGTTGGATGGTCATTGCGACTCAATAATCAAAAGCATGGTAAATAAAAGGTAAATGAGTAGTCATCACTACTCCTCTACATCAAGCTCCTCATCAACAAGTGTAAGACCTGCATTATCCATAGCGGTGTTGTATTCCTCGACATTGGTAGTCAAGGCCTCTATCTTGGACTTGAGAGCCCTCTTCTATGAACAAAGTCTCTCAATCACAGTCTGCTGATGCTCGAGCTCGAAGTCCTTGGTCTCTAGTTCTTCAATCATCTCTCGAATCCTCTTATTCCTATCTTGGACTCTTTTCTCTTGACTCTTGAACTTTCTATCTTGACTCTCAAACTTGGCCTCCATTTCCTTGACTATCTCATCTTGCTCCGCGAAGAGCTTGTCCTTCTCACGAAACTGCACCCGGAGCTCGTCATTGCTAAGCATGACATTGGTCCTATCAGTATCTAGGTGCCTAAGAAGAACCTCTAAGTCCTGGAGGTATAGACGAATTGGCTCTGCCGTCTCTCTAGCAGTGTCCTCAAAGTCAATGGCCTCACCATCCTCATCACGTCTACCGAAGGCGTGGAAGTGAGTACCTATAACCTCCCGAGAGTGTCTCCCTAACAGACGCGCAAGTAAATCCTGCATGACTACCTCTAGGCCTCTCTCCCTGTCATCATGCATGAACTTGAAGATGATTGCCTCCATGGTAGGCTCAGTCTGGCGTCCTGGCTGATTAACCTTGAATCCCGAAAGGTTTTTCCTCTCAAACTTGGTGAGGGGAAGCACCATGATGCTAGGAAGCGGAAGATTGAGCAGACTAGTGAGCTCAATAAGTCGAGTGCCAAAACGAGTTCCCTTGAACTCTTTAGCCGTGTTGATAGTAACATTATGCATCTATTTTATAAGATAGAGAAAGTTAGAATCAACACAATTAAAGACAATTCACAAGACAAGGCATCACATGCATATCTTTGACAATCAAAACACAAGTCACGACATACATAAAGCCATTACAAGCATCCAAGGTTCAACTTATTTTAAACAACATTTGGGAAAATAAAATGAAAGTGTGGTGGTCCAACTAACGAAGTACGTTACAATCCCATCTCACTTTCCAAGTTGGCTAACAGGGCATCCCTAGAGGCAATATGTCGATCCTGATCACATGACTCCATTGCTAAGTCTATGATGTCCTCTCTTAAATGTTGGTTGGTAGCCTCTAACACCTGGGTATGCTTCTTCTCTTCCCTAAGGTCATTCTGAGTGTTGAGCATTCTGCACTTGATTCTATCACCGAGTTGGTGACCATGCAAAATCCTGATTCCTTGTGGTTGTCTTCCTTGTTTTTATACAAGTGAAGTTGCACCCACCAGTACTCAACTCCTTCATCCATCACAGGAAAACCTTTGTACACAGCTGCACCATGTATTCCCATGGCAACCATGAGGTCCTTGAGAGCCTTGGGAAATTCTGTCTCACATTCCAAAGTCATAGTCATGAGTGGTCCCTTCCTCACAGCTTCGTTGATGGAGTTCATCTACAAATAGAGATGAGAAAGAAGATTAGAAAAGTTTACGAGAAGAAAAGACAAGTGTGGAAGTTGTTGATTTTTTTCCTTAGTGGTTTCCAATCCTAGGGTCATAATACTACAGGCAACACAGTGCTCTGATACCATCTGTAAGATCACTCCCTTTATAAAGGTAAGGATCCCTGTGATTGCAATGCTAGTCCCTGGATCAATGCTAGCATCCACAGTTTAAGATGAAGTACACAGAAACAAAGGTCATTATTACATATCATTCCAGAGACAACATAGTCTTTTACAAACTCCATGGCCGCAGGCCTAATACAAGAGTTCAAATATATAATAAGATAAATAAGTCTTCATCTTCATGTGCCACAGGCAAGCATGTTGAGTGTAGACTCATAACCCCTAATCATCATCAGAATAACCTGCAACATCACAAGTTACAGCCATAGTGGGTCAATACATTGGAATAGTATTGGCAAGTGATACCTTAGTATTATTTTAGTAGACTAGATACTATATGCATTTTTGGCTAAGTGTAGCTTAGGCTTGCTTTGCTCAAAATAGGTTTTACCTATCAGTTGAAAACACTAAGTTTTTCTTTGACAAAACTTTTCCCAAGGAACCACCAATAGAAATTGGGGAACCTTCTCCCTTGTTCAACCATAAGTTTTACTTAGAAATTGGGATGAGGATATTCTTGATAGCTTCCATGTATTGATGCTCAAGTTGTCCAATACCAGGGACATGGCTAAGTACTTAGATTCTTCCATCTGCAGAGGTTGTGCACTTTCCCCACAAGACTTAATTTTCACCAAGACAGGACCTTTCAGAAGTCTTCCCTTAGACCAAATGGACGCGTTCCAACCTATCATCCCACTACCACCAACTGTCCAAATGGCTAAGTTATTGCAACCTATGTGATCCAGGCAGACCCCATGTTCCCAAGTGGCTGCACTAAAAGCTTCTTAACATTTGGCCTCTCAAATCCCTTTGTTCCTGGGTGGCTTTCCACAAGTGAGATACACAAGGTAAACCATAGAAATGGTCCTTGTGTAACCACTCAACATAAACCATTCTTTCCATTCCACCCAGGTGTTTCATTCACTTAGTTGTTTTATTAAGCAAAAACATAAATCCAAAGACTTAGAAATATTTTCTCATAGCATGAATATAATAACCACCCATGGTTGCTACTAGCTAGGCTAAGCATGGCACTGATAAGCATCTTAACTTAGAAATTTCTAGCAATTCTACAACTACTAGGATTTCCCAAGCATAGCATATAGATCAAAAATATTCATCCAAGTCTAGCAAAATCTTTCTAGTGCATAGTGGAAAAACATAGGAATATAATCATGTAGCACCACTTGCCTTGGTAGTTTGGGGAGTAGCAACAACCTTCACAATCACAATCACTATTTGCACCAAAATCTACACATAAAATAATGGCACCAAATCACATACAAAATTTATACAAACAAAAATATATGAATGCATGCAAAATGTCATGTGATGATTTTCTACACCAAACAAGACAAGTGCACAGTACTGAATCTTAAACAAGTTCAAAACTTGCCAATTAAACTTTATTTGAACAACAAAACATTTTTCAAATAATTACTATACACAAATTATGCCTACAAATGTTTCTGTAAAAACAATCATTTTAACAGAGGCAAAATATTAAACACATTGCATAAATGGAAAGGATTTTCTCTCCTGATTCCAATGATATAAAATTTGTCAAATTTGGACGTGGGAATTAAAAGTTATGAATTTTACAAGTTTAAACATGTAATAGATCTAAATTCTGATTTTAAATCAAACCTACAGACACACGTCGTGTTCTGATTGGTTGATACCGATTCGTGCGGATCGATCAATGAGGGCCGTTAGATCTAACTTAGATCACATGGCCAGATCTGTTCCATACCCCTTCGTTAAGTGATCTATCCTACACGTTGGATCTAGATCCAACGGTGCACGACTGCTTGGCCAGAGATGGGCGGCATGCGACGATGGCTGGCGGCGGCGCGCTCAGGCGATGATGTTGCCAGCGATACAGGAAGCGAGAAAGGCTGTGGTTTAACTTACTGAGTTTGCGTGACGATGTTGATGCTCGAGGTGGTCTTCGTTGGCGAAGGGGCGCGCAGAGGTGGTCGCTGGGGCTCGTCGGAGTTGTGCGCGGCGTCGGATGCTTGCAGACGTCGACGTTGCCGAGGCTCTGCGTCGCCTTAGCACAAACAGAATGTATCAGGGGGTGCGCAAGGTCACGGTGAGCAAGATGGTTTCAAGGAGAAGACAAGGGGCGCTCGATTCTTACCGCTATTGCTCGTCGGAGTTGAGCGGCGGTTCTGGTGGTTGCGGATGCTAACGGAGTCGACGACCTGGGTCACGAGAAGGAAAAAGAAAAGCATCAGGGGATGCGCCAGAATGTGCTGGCCAAGCTTGTTTGAAGCAGAGAGAGGGGGCGGTCGAAGCTCACCAGAATCGGTCACCGGAGGTCGTGGGTGCTGCGGGGTTCTGAGCTCGAATGCGCGCAGCCTGGTGGCAGAGTGGTGGCGCTAGGTGAGGGGAAATGCTCGTGGTGCAGAGGGGGTTAAATAGCCAGGAGGGGGGCGGCGATTATGCGCTGCATCAATGGCAATAACGCGGGCAGTGACTGCGGCGAGGTAATCGAGCGCCGTCCGTGCTGATTGATGATCTTGTGCCGACGGGCATGGTGGGGTCTGGCTGTCAGCGGGTGGGAGCGCGCGGGCGCGGTGAAAAACAGAGAAGAAAGAGGGATTTTCAGGAATCATTTTCAAATGAATTCAAAAGAAATTGAATTCAAATCTTTTCTAGACTTTTGTAAAGTGTAACCTTCATACTTTTGTGCATAAAATCATGTTGTCTCTCTGTACTTGCTTGGTCTCTTTGAGTAAACAAATAAATAGTGCCAAGGTTCAAGATTTGAACAGGTTTTGCAAAATGGTTTAAAACCATATCTGTTTTGGTAAATTTTTGTCCAAGCCTTGACACACAACCAAATCATCTTAAGAGCAAGCTAATCTTGGTTTAAAACAAATATTCCCTCACTTGAGAGTGGCATTTAGTTCAATGTATGCTCACATAAAATAATAGCACTTAGTGCTTCTGTTTTCTTGAAATGAGTTTGATATTTGATCCCTAAATGATATGCAATGCATGGATGATATGCAATCTTTGAAAACATGATTTTAGATGTTACAGAGACTCTTCAAAGATTCCGGACCTTGTGCACCGGAGGCTCCGGTCTAGCCACACCGGAGACTCCGATCTGAGTACTTGGACCGGAGACTCTGGATTGTCTCCGGTCGATCTCCGGACCCTCATGCATTACATCCTGGGCTGATTTCTAGAGCCCCCTTCGGAGATTCCTGGGGAAACTACGGACCACACCAGAGATTGTGGTCCAGTCAGACTGGAGACTCCGGTCTGGAGTTCCCAGAAACCTGCATATTTTGCAGGGACAACCGCAGGCCAAGGTCCTTTTCACTTTTCATTATATCAATCATTAGACATTAGCATACTGTAAAATTATCTACGATTTGTTAACGAACACCAAAATAGATTAAGAAAGTAAATTTCCTTTCAATCTCCCTTTTTTGGTGTTCGATGACAACAAGTGATTTTGCATGGAAATATTTGCAATGAGATATAACAGCGTATAACAATATAATAATGCTCCCCTGACTATGTGCACTAGGATAAACAAGTAAATCATGCACGACAGGTAATAGATGCTAAACATAGTTCTCACACAAGTTAAAATATCATAGGAGCAAACATGTCCTCACACACATAGTATCTCACAAACGAAGTCAACACAAAGCAAATAGAAGTTTGAGATTCAAACAACAAGCATAAAATAAGCCAAATCCAAGCCCATGAAAATCCCGATGACAATGTCTTCTCCCCCTTTGGCATCGAAACACCCAAAAGGGAAAAGACCTAAGCTAGCGCCCCAAAGGATCACTCAGAGTCCTCGTCGTCATCATCCTCATCCATGTACTGATCATCGTCATCCTCCTCCTCATAGTCATCATCACCATCTGTAGTTGTAGGACCTTTGCCATGAGGGCGAGAATATGATGTACCCTGGTACTCAAAACCTAAGGTGACATCAGAAAAGGTCTGTCAATCCACCAAGTTGTCTTGTTGGGAATTCCATGCCCCAAAGGAGAGTGTATAGTCAGACTCTATGGAAGTGTGAGCTCCATGCTCATCGGTGTACTCATCCTCTCCTTCCTCATCCTTCGCTTCTCCCTGAGCCTTGATTTCCTTAAGTAGTTTCTCCATGCGATGGTTGCTCTTGTAGGAGGCATGTTGTTACTTGTGTATGTCCACATTCATGCAACAGAGGGTCCTCTCCTAGAATGACGCCTTCTTGACCTTCTTCTATACATACTTACGTGTCATGGGAGGCATAGGTGCATTGGAGGCATTCTTCCTCCGAGCCCTAGGAGGCAAGGGGCCCTCTCGGCCTCAGAAATCTGATCCTCCTCTTCCTGAGCCAATGAGCGTCTAGGGGTTGGCCCCATGTGTCCTTTCTGCTGCAGAGATACAAGAGTATGTTCCATAAGGTTGGGAGGCATAGCAAGCGGAGAACCATGAGCCTGGGTGTTGATGAGCCTCATGACAAGTGGTGCATAGGGAGGGGACATCTTGTACAATATGGCATGATACATCTCCTAAAATATGAAATACATGATTTCAATAGGAGTCGTGTCTTCCTCGGGGCTAGCTAGGTGAATCTTGTGGGTATGGTATAGTAGGTTTACCAACCCACATATGATGGCATCATCATTTCCAGCACTGGGGGAAATGGTATGGCGGAAGATCCTCAACATCAGATTGTAAAGGGGCTTGAGGCCCTTGGACCCGCCCACAACTCCCGTGCTGCCATACAAATATGCAAGCTTGTTCTTGTTCTCCCCAAGGGATGTAGAGTGCATACGGTGCCCAATATGAGTGGACGCACACTAAAAAGTCTCGGAGAAAGCCTCAGCGAAGTCAAAGAAGGTCGCAGTACAGCGGTGATCTCCAGTCATCCAAGTAATTGTCCTTGATTTGTCAGTCCCAAACACCACAGTGGCATGGAAATACTGCACAAGGGTGATGTTGTAATCCTGGCGGAGCTCCATCAGACCGAACAACCCTAGCTTCTCAGAAATCCATAGTGCATCAGTGAAGTATGTGCTGTTTCGCATCTTCTTAATAATCATATACTTATGGGGACACATAGGTGACTTGGTGAGCTTGCTGTAAATGTCCTTCATGAACACTGCTTGCTCCTTACTCCAATAACACGGATCATCGCTGGTCTGTGGCAAGTCATAGAACGGTGTCTTGCGCAACTCACGGAACTCCTTCTTTAACATGCGAGCCAAAGATTGTAGATTGTCGTACTTTGCCCTCTTGTCATGGTTCTCTTCCTCAATACGGTCATGCTCCCTCCTCATGTATGCTGCATCACGGGCATGCTGCCTCCGGTTGGATGGCTACACAATAAACTAACCCTCTGTCTCATCATATTGCAGATCTTCCTTCTTTGACTTGGCCTTGGTGCGAGGAGGACGCCCAGAGCCACCTGTGAAAAGCAATGAGAGAGATAGCATGGAGGTAAGCATATATGTCCCGGAAATGTAAAACAATACCCTTGAGTCTTTACTGGATGTGCCATAGTCACTCCACACCGGAGTCTCCACAGTGCACACCGGAGTTTCCGGCTTAGACCGGAGTCTCTGACCCATAGGACCGGAGTCTTTGGCCTGGACCAGAGTCTCCGGCCTGGGGACCAAATTCTCCGGTCGGGAGAGTCGGGCATGAACGGTGAGGCTTCAGGACGCAGTGATTCTAACATATTGGGCAAGGAAACGAGACTAATGTCATAGTGTGTGCATACAAGTAATTCCAGTGGGAAAAATCAGTACAAATCCTCAAAACATATCAAGGGATGAACCCTAAGTGCAAAAAGAGGAGGAGAGGTACCAGATCTGTCCATTGGATCGATTCCACCGGTGGGAAGGGCCCAAAGGTGTAGGGGAAGATGTTGGTCAGCGGCACGACGGATCCCAGGGGCTTCGTGACCTCCGGGGAGGTGATTTGGAAGGGAAGGCGACGGGGTTGAGAGGAGAGGTCGGGGTGGAAGAATGAAACTGCTCGTTTCAGTTCACCCCGACCTCCCTTAAGTGGAGCCCGAAAACCGTCTAGATCGGAGACTCCGGTTTACACCGGAGACTCCGGTCCTCCTCGACCAAAAACACCAGGGTTGAGTGTTTGGGGACATATATGAGAGATAGAGGGTTTGTGACAAGGGATAGGCTTGGGTTAAGATGTCAAACTGTGAAGAACCAAGAAAAACCATAGAAATCCACTAAAATGTTCAATAGATCTCCAAATACACATGAACCAAGAACCAACTCTTGAAAAGGAAGAGGTTAAAGATGTGTAGCTTAGATTACTGTAGAGCTTCATTGGGAAACCCCAAGAGGAAGGTATGATGAGCATAGCAGCAATTTTTCCCTCAGAAAGAAACCAAGGTTATCGAACCAGTAGGAGGAAGGAAATGAGACTTTGCCCCAATGAACAGTGAGTTTGTCAATCTCACTGGTTTGCTAAAAACAAAGGATTAACTGTATGGTGTGGAAGGTAATGGTGGCTTGCAGAAAGTAAACAGTAACAACGAAAGATGTACCAATGGTAAAGATTGGACCGGGGTCCATAGTTCACTAGAGGTGTTCTCCTTAAGATAAACAACATAACATGCTGGGTAAACAAATTATAGTGGGGCAATTGACAAGATAGAGCAAGGCATACCAATGCAATACTAGACATTCATGATCCTATGAGATTTGATTGGGAATTACAACAATATACATAGACCTCCATCCAACTGCATCTATGACTACTAATCCACCTTCAGGTTATCATCCGAACCCCCTCAAGTATTAAGTTGAAAGCAACAGGTAACTGCTTTAAGAAAGGTGTGTAAACAATACAATTGTTCCATGAACAAGAGATTGTTTTTTCTCCCTAGTAGCAACAACACATCTACAACCTTAGAGATTTCTGTCACTTCCCCAGATTCAATAGAGGCATGAACCCACTATCGAGCATAAATACCCCCTCTTGGAGTCACTAGTATCTACTTGGTCAAGATAGCTACTAGAAACGGAGAGCATGCAAGATCTCAAACAACACAGACATGATAGAATCAATAAGATAGAATCATTAACCAATCTGACATAGTAATCTCAATATCCATCAGATCCATGCAAACACAACAAGCATGATTACAAATAGATGATATTGATCATGAACGGAGCTCACAAGATCTAAACATGGTAGCACAAAGGAGGAGAAACAACCATCTAGCTACTACATGGACCCGTAGTCCAAGGTGGAACTACTCACCCATCATACCAGAGGCTGGCATGGTGATGAAGAAGGCCTCCGAGATGATCTCTCCCCTCCGGCAGGGTGCCGGGAAGAGCTTCAGATCCACCCCGATCTAGGGACGATGGTGGCGGTGACTACGGACTATTTCGTGCAAGATTGATCGGGTACTTAGGGTTTAGGTATAGGGGGCTTCTTATAGGCGAAGAGGGAGGTCGAGGGGTGCCCGAGTGTGCACCCAGTGTGGCCAGGCGAGGCTGTGGGTGTGGCCCCCTCGAGGCCCTTCTCCGTCTCGTCTTCTGGCTCCATGTTCCCCTCGGTGAAATATTGACTTTGGCTTTTGTCCCGTGCAATTCCGACTATATTTATTTTCTGGATTTTCTGGAACCAAAAACAGAAGAAAACAGGCAACTGGCACTATGGCATCTTGTTAATAGGTTAGTCCCAAAAAACATATAAAAATACCTCAAAGTGTAGAGAAAGCAAAGCAAAGTGGATACTAAACAAGCATGGAACATCAAAAATTATAGATACGTTTACAACGTATCAAGCATCCCCAGACTTAACTCCTGCTCGTCCTAGAGTAGGTAAGTGATAAAAAGAATAATTTTTTAGGTGACATGCACCATCAAAATCAAGATCAAACCATTTGCAAGCATTGGAAGCTGGGATCAAAGTACTCTAAACATGAGCATGAAACAAGAAGTTCTAACAATAAGACATAATAACTATGCATGCAACATGAAAGGATACAAACAAAGATCATGAATAACAATGCATTGAAAGACATTTGTTTGTTTCACATATATAAAACATAGCATAGTGGCATTCAGCTTGTCCCTCATAGAGTAGCGTAATTGCATATGACACCTTCAAATTTCATAACGGTGACTAGATACAAATAGTTCAAGAGCAAGCAATATCAACAATATGAATCAATCAATAAGTTTTGGGACAATGTACATAGAACTAAGAATGGAAACTATGCTCTCTAATTGGTGCCTAAGGATAGAAGGTGGATACTCAATATAAAAGTGGAAGAAAGGCCCTTTATAAAGGCAAGCAGGGATTTCAAGTTTCATAAAGAGCTTCCAAAAATTATGGTACTTCTGATTTTTCATATCCCGTTGCCCTATCATAAGCATATTGAAGTGATTAAGGTTAAAGTGAACAAACTATGGAGTATATGCTTGACAAAGTATAAGTTGGCAATCTCATGCCCCTTGAGTACGAGGGTCGCTCCTCATGCTACTCAACTTTAGTCACTCGTAAGTTCTTGTCATAGTAAGTACATGTGTATCATAGAGAACCGCCAACGGGGTACCCCTTGCACATGATACAGGAGTTATCCCATATCAAAATGACAAGGCAAGCAGACAATGAGCATCTCAGCAATCTTCTTATTTACCACGGGAAAATGGTTCTTTTTTCTCTTTATTTTTTTATTTTTCCCAATCTCTATCTCTTTTTTAAGAAGAATGCTTCATAGATTTCTCACTATGGTGATGCTGCAAGTTTCCACCATGATTATTTATGGCTTAGGCTAGCGGCCTAGGCGTTTCTCTAACACACATTCATACGTCAAAAACTTATCTATAATTTTTGATGCTCCATGCTTGTTTTATATAATTTGTCTATGTTTTGTATACACTTTGAGGTGTTTTTATATGTTTTATGGTACTAACCTATTAACAAGATGCCACAGTGCCAGTTGCCTATTTTCTTCTGTTTTTGGTTCCAGAAAAGGCAGAAAATCAATATTCACGGAATTGGACAGGACAAAAGCCAATCTTCCTATTTTTCCTGGAGCAACACGGAACCACGAAGCAGAGGTGGAGGAGGACACCAGGGTGGCCGCACCCTCCCTAGGCCCAGCCCTGGTGGCGCCCAAAGAGCGTGTGAGCCCCCTGGCCCTCCACCGACCTTGCCTCCTTCGCCTATAAGAAGCCTCCTACCCAAAACCCTAAAGCATCTGGGAGAAATCCATGAAAACCTCCACAACGCCGCCTCCACCGAAGGGGAGATTCGGGGGACAGAAATTCTCTGTTCCGGCACCCTGTCGGGATGGGGAAGTGCCCCCGGAGCTATCTCCATCGATATCCACCACCATCTCCATCACTGTTGCTGATTCCCATGATGAGGAGGGAGTAGTTCTTCCTCGAGGCTAAGGGCTCTACCGGTATCTATGTGTTCATATCTCTCTCTATATGCATGATCTTGTTGTGGTCATGAGATTTGTAATCAAGTAGATCTACCTTGCTACTCAAGTGCTTTAATAGATCTCTGCTCTCCCCATATGTGTGAAAGTGACAGTGTGCATGCCATGGTGGCACTTAGGTTTGAGTCTACATAAATACTCTTTGTGCATTAATAGATCTATGCTTTTCCCCATGTGTGTGAAAGTGACAACGTGCATACCGTGTGTGGCAATTTGGCTAGATTGAATATTTTTTATGAGTTATATTTGGAGTTGGATGTCTCTATGAAATTGTGGTGTTTGTTGGAACCGTCTAGCGCTCAAGGTGATAGTGTGGGGTTATATAGATTGGGGAAGGCCCTACCGTGGATTAAAGTGTCCAACCGGAGATTAGTTAAGAGTAGTATCATGAAGAGAAGATATTTATATGAGAGTGTTCACTAGTGAAAGTATGATCCCTAGGCATTGTTTCTAAACATTGAAACACCGTTTGCATCTAGATATGTTACATGTTTGCTTGCTTCCATCCTTTTGTCTTTAGTCTTTACCTCACCATCAAGCTATTTTCTGTCACTCACACACGTTCTCCCACGTCAACAACAAGTCAGAAGCTATTTTCTGGCACCGTTACCACTTCTATTTCACTATCTCTTTGCTGATCTAGTGAACCTATACACCTGACAAGTGTAGTGGGTGTGTTGGGGACACAAGAGACTTCTTGTATCTTGATTGCAGGGTTGCTTGAGAGGGATACCTTTGACCGCTTCCTTCCTGAGTTCGATAAACCTTGGGTAATCCACTTAAGGGAAACTTGCTGCTGTTCTACAAACCTCTGCACTTGGAGGCCCAACAACTGTCTATAAGAATAGAAGTGCATAGACATCAAGCTATTTTCTGGCGCTGTTGCCAGGGAGGTTTTGGTCCTTTTACCTTTCCTCCACGTCAAGCTCCATCAAAGTATTTTCTGGCGCCGTTGCCAGGGAGGTAAGGTAAAAGGTACTCACATCCTCCGGTGTGAGTGCTCGAAGTTGTTTCCTTTAGATTCTGCAATTTTGTCTTTTTTTTTCTTTTTTTCGCTAGTTAGGCTTAATGGAAAACAACAACAAAATTAGAGAGCTCTATAGTATTTAGCTTGAGTTAGGACATGAAGTGCTTGAAGAGAAAATTAAAAAACCTATGGAACTTCATTTGCATGCTAATAGTGATGTTATTAGTATGAATTCTTTGGAAACCATTGTTGCTAATGCTATGGAAACGTCTAAGCTTGGGGAAGCTAGTTTTTATGAAAATGATCTTTTTAGTTCCCCAGCTTTGGAAGATATCTATTCTATTGCTTATGATGATACCAAACCTCCAATATATGATGATTACAATGATGAATATGATATTTTCAGTCCACCTACTATTGAGGAGGAAATTAATTATGATTACAATGTGCCTCCTATATTTGATGACTATGGTGATGAGAATAATAGTGATAGCTATTTTGTTGAATTTGCTCCCACTAAAGTTAATAAGAATGACTATGCTTGTGTGGAGAGTACTAATTATTATATGCATGTGGCTCATGATAAGAATGTTTTATGTGATGGTTATATTGTTAATTTTATTCATGATGTTACTAAAAGTTATCATGAGAGAGGGAAACATGGTCTTATGTATCTCAACAATATTAAGTTTCCCCTCTTTATGTTGAAAGTCTTGAAGTTGCACTTGTTTTACTTTCCTATGCTTGTTGCTTTGTGCTTTCATGACTTGTTTCTTTACAAGATTAATATGCATAGTAAGTGGGTTAGACTTAAATGTGTTTTGAATTTGCTTTTTGATGCTCTCTTTTACTTCACTTCATATTTCTTATGTGAGCATCTTCTCAAACTATAAGGCCTAACTTAAAGGAGTTAAACAAAAGTACTTGTTGGGAGATAACCCAAGAGTTTTCTTGAGTCTTGGAAGTTATTACTTCAGTAATGACCTCTACGTATCCTTTTTGTTTGCTTTTTGTGCTAAGAATGACCTCTAATGAGAGGGAAGTAAGATTTGGGGAGTTGCTGTCCCGAAACAGATTTCTGTGCTCCACCGTAAACATTTGTGAGGTGTCTCTGTAAGTCGGATTGATCTGATATTTTACGAATAAATCCCCCAGTATATTAGCTCACTTTAGTTAGTTCAACACTTTTTGATTTGTGCAACACAATGTCTTTGAAAAAATAGGTTTCTACCTGCTGGTCTGTTTTGAAAGATTTCTGCCATTATTTGCATTTGCTTCTTATTGATTCCTTTTTGGGTTCTTTTTGGGAAATTGAGCTTTTTGAAGGAGTTTATACAATATCTTGTGTTTTTAGTGAAAAGTTTTTCTGTTATAAAGCTAAACCCAAGGGTATATTATCTTTTGAATACACTAATGTTGCTAATGAAGATTGTGAGAAGTTTTGTATGAAACAAAATTTTCAGGTGTAGAGAAAGAATGATGTAATGAGATGAAGAATGGACAAAAGATCAATATTGGGGATGCCACCCTGTGTCACCCCAAGAAATATTCAAGAGGTACAAGCATCAAAGCTTGGGGATGCCCAAGGCATCCCCTTCTTCATCAATAAAAATCCCAGGTCTTTCTAGACACTTCGTTTTTATTCTTTCATGCACTATTGTGTTGTTCTTGGAGCGTCTTAGTTTTCGTTTTTGGTTTTTGTTTTCTTAGTTTGCTTGAATAAAGTTGTATGGATCACAACACACTTCTTTTAGAGAGAGACACTCTGTTTTCACTTCCTAGAACACTCTAGTTTTCATTCTTATTGTTTTGTGAGTGTTCTATTTTGCTAGCACTATGTTTAGCCTTAGTTTTCTTGTGCTTTTTGCTTAGAACTTTTTAGATCTTCTTTGTGTATTTGTGAGACAATCTCACTGATCTTTATTTAATATTATATTTGTGAGTTGTTTCAATTAAGTTGATTGGTGTTGGAGAGGAGTAAAAAGTTCTTGCTTCAGTAGTATAAGAGGAGCTTGCTTTGACTGTGACTTAGACTTTATCATGTCATGCTAGATGTTTTTTTGACCTTATGCTTAGTGATTATTGCTGTAGCATGACTTGTTCCAAACAATTGGGATTTCTTAATGTGCCTTGAAAAAATCATGCGTTGTTTTAGCATACAAAAGCATAGTATTGTGGTATTCTCCTTTGATGCTTTGTTTGGGTTGACTTGGCACATGCTCACACCATGTTATGACTATGAACAAGTCACCTTAGCCTCTATGATCATTTAGTCCTTGAATTGTGGTACCACTTTATGCTTTGATTAGTAATGTTTTTTCGCTCTGCATAATTATGGCCATTATTGCTCTCTTAGTTGGTTGCTCCCTGTGTTTTGCTATCCTCCACTTGTATGAGTAAGTTATACTCATGCTTCCAACTCCCAAGAAACCAAGTTATTCCAAAGTGTCCACTATAAATTCCTATGTATGGTGTGTTAAACCATTCCAAGTATAGTCTCTTTTTCAACTATCTTCCAATTAAAAAGTATTTTGTTATGTGAAAACTTAGTGATTAAAGCTCTCACAAACTTGATGGCACACTTTATATTTCTTGCCCCTAATAAACTTGAACCATTGTGTCTTCTATGTTGTATATGCTTGCACTTATACATTGGAATTAGCAGAACCATGCTGTCATGGGGAACGTTTTCAATATTGCACTTGTACTTTGTACACATTTGATATCATGCTCTTTTGTCTATGGATGTCACCAGTGTGAAATAAAAAGGGATCTTGTAAGTCCATGGAGTTATCTATTTTGTGTAAGAGAAATGCCTGGGCCGCTATCCTAAGCCATGCCTAATCATGGTGGAAACTTGCAGCATCACCATAATGAGCAATCTGTGAAGCATCCTCAATAAAAACCTATGCAAATAGCAAATAAAAAGATCGCTGAGATGCTCATTGTCTGCTTGCCTTGTCATTTTGGTTATGTGATAGCTCCTGTACCATGTGCAAGGGGTACCCCGTTGGTGGTTCTCTATGATACGCATGTACTTACTATGACAAGAACTTATATATGACTAAAGTTGAGTAGCATGAGGTGCGGCCCTCGTATTCAAGGGACATGAGATTGCCAACTTATAGTTTGTCAAGCATATACTCCATAGTTTGTTCACTTTAACCTTAATCACTTCAAGATGCTTATGATAGGGGCAATGAGGGCTGAAAGCAAATAAGTACCATAATTTTTGGAAGCTCTTTTTGAAACTTGAAATCCCTGGTTCCCTTTATGAAGGGCCTTTCTTCCACTATTATATTGAGTCTCCACCTTCTACCTTTAGGCACCAGTTAAGAGAGCATAGTTGCCATTCTTAGTTCTATGTGCAGTGTCCCAAAACTTACTGATTGATGCATATTTTTGATATTACTTGTTCTTGTGCTATTTATATCTAGTCACTCTTATGAACTTTGAAGGTGTCCTATGCATATATTTGCTACTCCATGGGGGACAAGCTGAATGCCACTATGCCATGTTTTCTCTATGTGAAACAAACAAACGTTTTTCAATGCATGCTATTCATGATCTTTGTTTATAGTCTTTCATGTTGCATCCATAGTTACTTTGTCTTATTGTTAGAACTCCATCTTTCATGCGTATGTTTAGAGTTCTTTGATCCCGGCTTTCAATGCTTGCAAATGGTTTGATTTTGATTTTGATGGTGCATGTCACCTCAAAAATTATTCTTTTTATCACTTACCTACTCGAAGACGATCAGGAGTTAAGCTTGGGGATGCTTGATACGTCAAAAACGTATCTATCATTTTTTATGCTCCATGCTTGTTTTATATCATTTGTCTTATGTTTTGTCTACACTTTGAGGTGTTTTTATGTGTTTTCTGGTACTAACATATTAACAAGATGCCATAGTGCCAGTTGCTTGTTTTCTTTTGTTTTTGGTTCCAGAAAAGGCAGAAAATCAATATTCTCGGAATTGGACGGGACAAAAGTCAATCTTCCTATTTTTCCCGGAGAACCACGGAACCATGAAGCAGAGGTGGAGGAGGACACCAGGGTGGCCGCACCCCCTAGGCGCGGGCCAGCCCTGGTGGCGCCCATAAGGGGTGTGGGCCGCCTTGCCCGCCACCGACCTTGCCTCCTTCGTCTATAAGAAGCCTCCAACCCAAATACCCTAAAGCATCTGGCGGAAATCCACGAAAACCTCCACAGCACCGCCGCCACCAAAGGGGAGATTCGGGGGACAGAAAATCTCTGGTCCGGCACCCTGCCGGGACGGGGAAGTGCCCCTGAAGCCATCTCCATCGATCTCCACCACCATCTCTATCACCGTTGCTGATTCCCAAGATGAGGAGGGAGTAGTTCTTCCTCGAGGCTAAGAGCTCTACCGGTAGCTATGTGTTCATTTCTCTCTATGCATGATCATGTTGTGGTCATGAGCTTTGTAATTAAGTAGATCTAATCTTCTACTCAAGTGCTTCAATAGATCTCTGCTCTCCCCATGTGTGTGAAAGTGACAACATGCACGCCATGGTGGCACTTAGGCTAGAGTCTACATAAATACTCATCGAGCTTTATTAGATCTATGCTTTTCCCCATGTGTGTGAAAGTGACAGCGTGCACACCATGTGTGGCACTTAAGCTAGATTATATATATATATTTGTTATGAGTTATATTTGGAGTTGGATGTCGCTATGAAATTGTGGTGTTTGTTGGAACCGTCTAGCGCTCAAGGTGACAGTGTGGGGTTATCTAGATTGGGAAAGACCCTACCATGGATTAGATCGAGTGTCCAACCGGAGAGTAGTTAAGAGTAGTATCATGAAGAGAAGATATTTATATGAGAGTGTTCACTAGTGAAAGTATGATCCCCAGGCCTTGTTTCTGAACATTGAAACACCGTTTGCATCTAGATATGTTACATGTTTGCTTGCTTCCATCATTTTGCCTTTAGTCTTTATCTCACGGTCAAGCTATTTTCTGGCACTCACACACGTTCTCCCACGTCAACAACAAGTCAGAAGCTATTTTGTGGCACCGTTACCACTTGTATTTCACTATCTCTTCGCCGAACTAGTGCACCTATACACCTGACAAGTGTATTGGGTGCGTTGGGGACACAAGAGACTTCTTGTATCTTGATTGAAGGTTTGCTTGAGAGGGATACCTTTGACCACTTCCTCCCTGAGTTCGATAAACCTTGGGTAATCCACTTAAGGGAAACTTGCTGCTCTTGTACAATCCTATGAACTTGGAGGACCAACAATTGTCTACAAGAATATAAGTGCGTAGACATCATGCTATTTTCTGGCGTCGTTGCCAGGGAGGTTTTGGTCCTTTTACCTTTCTTCCACGTCAAGCTCCATCACACATACATAACTCCATGGACTTACAAGCTTCCCTTTTATTTCAAATTGACAACATCCGCAAACAAACGAGCATGATATCAACTGGGTACAATGTACAAGTGCAATGTTGAAAACGTTCCCCATGACAGCATGGTTCTGCTAATTCCAACGTATAAGTGCAAGAGTATACAACATAGATGACACAATGGTTCCAGTTTATTTAGGGGCAAGAAAAATAAAGTGTGCCATCAAGTTTGTGAGAGCTTTAATCACTAAGTTTCACATAGCAAAGTTTAATTTGGAAGATAGATAAAACAAGAATATAGTTGGAATGGTGTAACACACCATGCATAGAAATTTATAGTTTACACTTTGGAATAACTTGGTTTCTTGGGTGTTGGATGCATGAGTAGAGATTACTCAATACAAGTGGAGGCTAGCAAAAGACTGGGAGCGACCAACTAAGAGGGTAATAATGGCCATAATCATGCAGAGCGACAAAACATTACTAATCAAAGCATAAAGTGGTACCATAAGTCAAAAACTAAATGATCATAGAGGCTAAGGTGACTGGTTCATAGTCATAACATGGTGTGATCATGTGCCAAGTCAACCCAAACAAAGCCTCAAAGGAGAATACCACAATACTATGCTTTTGTATGCTAAAACAACGCATGATTCTTTCAAGGCACATTAAGCAATACTAACTGTTTGGAACAAGTCATGCTACAGCAATAATCACTAAGCATAAGGTCAAAACAACATCTATCATGAAATTCTAAAGTCTAAGTCACAGTCAAAGCAAGCTCCTCTTGTACTAATAAGCAAGAACTTCCTACTCCTTTCCAACACCAATCAACTTATTTGAAACAGCACAGCAAAAACGGGGGTCCAACTACTTTATTAAAGCAAACTAAGAAAATAAAAATAAAAAAAGAAAACTAAGACGCTCCAAGAACAACACAACTGTGCATGAAACAATAAAAACGAAGTGTCTAGAAAGACCTGAGGTTTTTATTGATGAAGAAGGGGATGCCTTGGGCATCCCTAAGCTTTTATGCTTATACCTCTTGAATATTTCTTGGGGTGACATGGGGTGGCATCCCCAATATTGAGCTTTTGTCCATTCTTCATCTCATTACATCATCCTTTCCTTACACCTAAATTTTTTCCTTCATACAAAACTTCACAAAATCTTCATTAGCAACATTAGTGAATTCAAAAGATAATAGACCTTTCGGTTTAGTTTAAAAACAGAAAATCTTTCACTAAATACACAAGCTACTGTACAAATTCCTTCAAAATTCTTAATTTCCCAAAAAGAACCCAAAAATGAATCAATAAGAAGCAAATGCAAATAATGGCAGAAATCTGTCAAAACAGACCAGCAGGTAGAAACCTATTTTTTCGAAGACCGTATGTTGCTCAAATCAAAAAGTGTTGAAGTAACTAAAGTTATATAACAACCTGGGGGGTTTATTAAGAAAATTACAGCTCAATCCGACATACAGAGATTTTACACGAATTTTTATAGTGGAGCATAAAAATCTGTTTCAGGACAGCAACTCCCCAAATCCTACTTCCCTCTCATTAGAGATTATTCTTGGCACAAAAATCAGACAAAAAGGATAAGGAGAGGTTATTACAGAAGTAATAACTTCCAAGACTTAAGAAAACTATTGGGTTATCTCCCAATAAGTACTTTTCTTTAACGCCTTTAAGTTAGGCATGATAGTTTGAGAAGATGCTCACATAAGAAATATGAATTGAAGTAAAAGAGAGCATCAAGAAGCAAATTCAAAACACATTTAAGTCTAACCCACTTCCTGTGCATAGGAATCTTGTAAGAAAATAAATCAAAGAAGCACATAGTAACAAGAATGGGTAGATAAAACAAGAGCAACTTCAAAACTTTCAGCATATAGAGAGGCGTTTCAGTGTCATGAAAACTTCTACAACCATATTTTCCTCTCTCATAATAATTTTCAGTAGCCTCATAAATAAACTCAACAATATAACTATAACATAAAGCATGCTTTTCATGATCCACAAACACATAATTTTTATCAAGCTCAAAAATAGTGGGATTAAAACCTTCAAACCCACTTTTAATAATTTTATAACAAGATGACTGATCATTCAATACAGGACCATCATCTAGAGTTTTATCATAAACATTTTCTAAGCAAAACTCTTTAGTACCATGCATTTCAAAGTTAGGCACAAATATAGGATTAGCATAGATAACAGGATCATAACTATTATCACAAGTTTTACCCATAGCAGATATTTCAAAAGAATACACAAGAACCTAACATTCATCCTCCTTTGGTAAGCATGGGGGACAATCAAATAATGTAAGAGGTGAAGAGTTACTCTCATTAGAAGGTAGGCATGGGTAGATCCATTCTTCCTCCTCTTTACCATCACTCTCCTCCTCTTTTTCATCTAATGAGCTTTCAGGTTCAGCAATTTCGTCTTCCATAGGCTCCTGCAAGGCATTAGTCTCTTCCGTTTGTGGAAAGCATCTATTAATATATTCGAGAATATAGCCATTTTATTCCTTGTAATTATCAAACAAAAATTTAAGTATATCAAAAACCTCATATTTATAAGGTGCATCATCAGTATTTTCAAGCAAACTAGCAATTTCAAATGCAACCTTGAAAGCAATAAATTCTTCAATTTGTTCCACATCATAAAAGTCATAATTTCCTTTAACATAAGAAGATATGGTAACATTATCATTATACTCACATTGAAAAGGTAGGTGTTTATACCTCCTACAGCGACAATATTTATCAAAGCAATAAGTAACATTATAAGTAGAGCACACCTCTCTAGCAATAGTATTAAATTTATCAATTTGTTCCCATAAGTGTTTCCCTTTTTGTGACAAACGGTGTTCCTTATAATAATACTTTTTTTCTTCCATGAACCCACCTTGTAAATAAGAACTAGTTTCAAAGAAACCATCCATTGATAGAAAGCATGATAAAGCAAGGCAATAACAGACCAACAACTATAGTAGGAACCAATTTTTTTGTGTTTTTGATAAGAAAAAGCAAACAAAACCAAATATTTTTTTTGAATTTTTGATAAAAATAATCAAGCAAAACAAGGAAAAAGAAACTAAGCAAAACAAAAACAAACTAAAGAGAAAGGTTGTGAAGTACTCCCCTTGTGAAGCCGTCCTTAGCCTCCCCGGCAACGGTGCCAGAAAAAGCTTGATGATGTGTAGCTCAGATCACTATAGAGCTTCGTTGGGAAACCCCAAGAGGAAGGTATGATGAGCTCATCAGCAAGTTTTCCCTCAGAAAGAAACCAAGGTTATCGAACCAGTAGGAGGAAGGAAACGACTCAAAGGTGTTGCTAGCAACTTGGAAACCTGCACAACACAAACTCAAGACTTTGCCCCAACGAACAGTGAGGTTGTCAATCTCACCGGTTTGCTAAAAATAAAGGATTAATTGTATGGTGTGGAAGATAATGGTGGCTTGGAGAAAGTAAAAAAGTAATAGTGAAAGATGTATCAATGGTAAATATTGGACCAGGGTCCATAGTTCACTAGAGGTGTTCTCCTTAAGATAAACAACATAACATGCTGGGTAAATAAATTACAGCGGGGCAATTGACAGGACAGAGCAAGGCATAACAATGCAATACTAGACATTCATGATCCTATGAGATTTGATTGGACATTATAACAATATACATAGACCGCCATCCAACTGCATCTATGACTAGTAATCCACCTTCAGGTTATCATCCGAACCCCCTCTAGTATTAAGTTGCAAGCAACAGATAACTGCTTTAAGCAAGGTGTGTAAAGTAAACAATACAATTTTTCCATGAACAAGAGATTGTTGTTTTATCCCTAATAGCAACAACACATATACAACCTTAGAGATTTTTGTCACTTCCCCAGATTCAATAGAGGCATGAATCCACTATCGAGCATAAATACCCCCTCTTGGAGTCACTAGCATCTACTTGGCCAAGATAGCTACTAGAAACAGAGAGCATGCAAGATCTCAAACAACATAGACATGATAGAATCAATAAGATAGAATCATTAACCAATTTGACATAGTAATCTCAATATCCATCGGATCCCACCACAAACACAACATGCATGATTACAAATAGATGATATTGATCATAAACGGAGCTCACAAGATCTAAACATGGTAGCACAAAGGAGTAGAAACAACCATCTAGCTACTACATGGACCCGTAGTCCAAGGTGGAACTACTCACGCATCATACCGGAGGCTGACATGGTGATGAAGAAGGCCTCCGGGATGACCTCTCCCCTCCGACAGGGTGTCGGGAAGAGCTTTAGATCCCCCGATCTAGGGACAATGGTCGTGTTGGCTGTGCATGGTGCACTTTGTTGGAAACCCCAAGAGCAAGGTGTGATGAGCATAGCAGCAAGTTTTCCCTCGGTAGAGATCGAGGTTATCAAACCAGAAGGAGGAAAGAAACGTCTCAAATGTGTTGCAAGCAACATCGAAACCTGCACAACACAAACTCAAGACTCTGTCCCAACAAACAGTGAGGTTGTCAAGCTCACCGGTTTGCTGTAACAAAGGATTAATTGTATGGTGTGGAAGGTAATGGTGGTTTGCAACAAGTAAACAGTAACAGTTGAAGATGTATCAATGGTAAAGATTGGACCGGGGTCCATAGTTCACTAGAGGTGCTCTCCTTAGATAAACAACATGGCATGAAGGGTAAAAAAATTACAGCAGGGTAATTGACAGGAACTGAGCAAGGCATAACAATGAAATACTAGTCAGAAAGATCCTATGAGATTTGATTGGGCAATACAACAAGATACATAGACCGCCATCCAACTACATCTATGACTAGAAGTACACCTTCAGGTTATCATCCGAACCCCTCCAGTATTAAGTTGCAAGCAACATACAACTCCTTTAAGCAAAGTGTGTAAGGTAAACAATCAAATTGTTCCATGAACAAGAGACCATTGTTTTCTCCCTAGTGGCAACAACACATCTACAACCGAAGAGATTTCTGTCACTTCCCTTGGAAACTAGAGGCATGAACCCACTATCGAGCATAAATACCCCCTCTTGGAGTCACTAGCAACTACTCGGCCAAGATAGCTACTAACAAGGGAGACATGCAAGATCACAAACAACACAGACATGATAGAATCATAAAGACAAAACCATTAATCAAACCAACATAATAATCTCAATATCCATCGGATCCCTGCAAACACAACATGCATGATTAAAAATAGATTAGATCTTGATCATGAACAGAGCTCACAAGATCTATACATGAAAGCACAAGGAGGAGATACAACCATCTAGCTACTACATGGACCCATAGTCCAAGGTGGAACTACTGACGTATCATATCGGATAAGAAGGCCTCCGAGATGATCTCTCCTCCGGCAGGGTGCCGGGAAGAAACTCAGATCCCCCTGATCTAGGGACGATGGTGGTGGCGGCTACAGACGGTTTCGTGGAGTTTTGATCGGGTCCTAGGGTTTCTGCATCGGGGGCTTCTTATAGGCGAAGAGGCGAGGCAAGGGGGTGCTCAAGGGGCCCACACCCTTCCTAGGCGCAAGCCAGGCTTGGCCGCGCCTAGGGGGTGTGGCCACCCTGTGGGGCCCTTCATCTCGTCTTCTAGCTTCATGTCGCCCACATTAAAATATTGATTTTGGCTTTTGTCCCATCCAATTCCGAGAATATTGATTTTCTGCCTTTCTGGAACCAAAAACAGAAGAAAACAGGCAACTGGCACTATGGAAACTTGTTAATAGGTTAGTTCCAGAAAAGATATAAAAACACCTCAAAGTGTAGACAGATCAAAGCAAACCAGATACTAAACAAGCATGGAACATCAAAAATTATAGATATGTTTCCGATGTATCAGGTGGCAGCGGCTACGGACTGTTTCGTCGAAGATTGATCGGTTACTTAGGGTTTAGTTATCGGGGGCTTCTTATAGGCAAAGAGGGAGGCCGAGGGGTGCAGGCATTTACCCGTGAGCAGGCTAGTCTGCATGAGGCCGGTGTGTCCCCCTCGAGGCTCTTCTCCGTCTAGTCTTGTGGCTCCATGTTCCCCTCGGTGAAATATTGACTTTGGCTTTTGTCCCATACAATTCCGAGAATATTCATTTTCTGGCTTTTGTCCCATCCAATTCTGAGAAAACAGGCAACTGGTGATACGTCAGAAACGTATCTATAATTTTTGATGCTTCGTGCTTGTTTAATATCTACTTTGCTTTGCTTTGTCTATACATTGAGGTGATTTTTACATGTTTTCTGGTACTAACCTATTAACAAGTTGCCACAGTGCCAGTTTCCTGTTTTCTCGGAAAAGTTAGTAAAGAAATATTCTCGGAATTGGACGGGACAAACGTCAAAGTCAATAACTTTCCGCGGGGAAAAAGAAGTCCAAAGGGGATACGGAGAGGCGTGCTAGGGAAGCCGCACCCCCCCAGGCGTGGGTGGGCCCTGCCCCGCGCCTAGGCAGGATGTGGGGCCCCTGGCCATCGCCTCAGCCTCCCCCTTCGCCTATAAGAAGCCCCCAATGCAGAAACCCTAAGTACCCGAACAAATCTCCACGAAACCTTCTGTAGCCGCCGCCACCGTCGTCCCTAGATCGGGGGGATCTAAAGTTCTTCCCGGCACCCTGCCGGAGGGGAGATCATCTCGGAGGCCTTATCTCCGGTATGATGCATGAGTAGTTCCACCTTGGACTATGGGTCCATGTAGTAGCTAGATGGTTGTATATCCTCCTTGTGCTTTCATGTATAGATCTTGTGAGCTCTGTTCATGATCAAGATCTAATCTATTTGTAATCATGCATGTTGTATTTGCGGGGATCCGATGGATATTGAGATTATTATGTTGGTTTGATTAATGGTTTTGTCTTTATGATTCTATCATGTCTGTGTTGTTTTTGATCTTGCATGATCTCCATTGTTAGTAGCTATCTTGGCCGAGTAGTTGCTAGTGACTCCAAGAGAGGTATTTATGCTCGATAGTGGGTTCATGCCTCTAGTTGCTGTTGCTACTAGGGAGAAAACAGCCGTCTCTTGTTCATGGAACATGTGGACTGTTTACCTTACACACTTTGCTTAAAGAAGTTGTCTGTTTCTTGCAACTTAATACTGGAGGGGGTTCGGATGATAACCTGAAGGTGGACTTCTAGTCATGGATGCAGTTGGATTGCGGTCTGTGTATCTTGCTGTATTGCCCAATCGAATCTCATAGTATCTTTCTGACTAGTAATTGCATTGTTATGCCTTGCTCAGTTCCTATCAATTGCCCTGCTGTAATTTTTTTACCCTTCATGCCATGTTGTTTATCTAAGGAGAGCACCTCTAGTGAACTATGGACCCCAATCCAATATTTATCATTGATACATCTTCCATTGTTACTTGTTTACTTGCTGCAAACCACCATTACCTTCCACACCATACGTTTAATCCTTTGTTATAGCAAACCGGTGAGCTTGACAACCTCACTGATTCTTTGGGGCAAAGTCTTGAGTTTCTGTTGTGTAGGTCTCCGCGTTGCTTGCAACACCTATGTGATGTTTCCTTCCTCCTACTGGTTCGATAACCTCGGTTTCTTACTGAGGGAAAACTTGCTGTTGTGCTGCTTCACACCTTGCTCTTGGGGTTCCCAATGAAGCTCTCCTACATCAAGCTTTTCTGGCGTTGTTGCCAGGGAGGCTAAGGACATCTTCACAAGGGGAGTCCTTCACTTCCTTTCTCTTTACTTTGTTTTTAGTTTGTTTGTTTATTTTGCTTGGTTTTGTTTGCCTCTTTTCAAAAAACCCAAAAAAATTAGTCTAGTTTGGTTTGCTTGCTTTATTCAAAAACACAAAAAAAATAGTTCCTGTTGTAGCTGCTGCTGCTGTTTTTGGCTTGCCCACCTTTTCCGAAATGAACTCTGCTGAGGACACGAAGTTGTGTGACTTTAATAACACCAACAACAATGATTTCCTTAGCACACATATTGCTCCACCTGCTCCTGATGCTACCTTTTATGAAATTAAGCCTGCTTTGTTGAATCTTGTGATGAGAGAGCAATTACTTAGTGCTAGTTCTGATGATCCTGCTTCCTATCTCAATAGCTTTGTTGAACTTTGTGAGATGCAAAAGTATAAGGATGTAGATGGATATATTATTAAGCTTAAGCTTTTTCCTTTCTCTTTGAGAGGAAAAGATAAAGAATGGTTGCTATCCTTGCCTAAAAATAGTATTGATTCTTGGACTAAGTGTAAAGATGCTTTTATTGGAAAGTACTATCCTCCTGCTAAGATTATATCTATGAGAAGTGACATTATGAAATTTAAACAACTTGTCATGGGAATGGTCACGGCAGATGCTGCAATCGGCAGCGAGTAGTAGAACGAGGGGCAAGGGTGGCCAGCCATCTGCGGTGCGAGATGAGGGCGGAGACTCAGGGTTTTACCCAGGTTCGGCCCCCCGGAGGGTAAAGACCTACTCCTGCTAGATTGTATTATGAAGGTGGTACAATGGGCGAGCTCGACGGATAGGCGGCGAGTCGCTTGGGGGTATGATGGAACGTATCTCTACTCGCCCTCCAGGGAGGTTTATATAGGCTCACCTCCCCTAGGGTTTACATATCTCAACTGATTCAGTTAAAGCTTGATTTTCGTTTAACCTAATCCGATTGGGCCTATCTACTTGCTCGGGCCTTGACTTCCGATCGCTTGGTTCCTCATTGGGCTTCAATCCGGCCGTCTTGCAGGCCCACTGCCAAGTCTTGGGCGGTCGGAAGCGTCTGCTAGGTATACCCGTAGGCATATCCCCATCGAGAGTCCCGAGGCCGTCGTCGATTTGGCGTGGGTGGCTCTTGGCGATCGAGCATCTGGCTGCTGGTGAACATCGGTCGAATCGTGGCGGGCTCTGTATAAAGGAAAAACTAATCACACTGCCGCAGCTTTGGCGAAGTCGAAGTCGGCTCTTGTCATAGTGGTTGGGTCGGAGCGAGTGGCTGATTGGACCGTTAAACGTGGTCAAACTAGCCGTTGGAGTAATCCAACGGTAACTTTTGGCGTAATCATCGCGCGGTAACGGTTCCCTAATTTGGCGGGTAACAACCGCTATATAAGAGGAATGGCAGGCGATCAGAGAACCACCTCCTCACCATTTCCTCCGACTGCGCGCACCTTTCGTCTCCCTTCACATCGCGATCTAGCCGACCTGAAATCCCCCGACCCCCAGCAAATCTCTCCGCCATGGCCCTCTCCACCGAGCCGTGGGGTAGATCTAAGTGCACGAGGGCGCAGCTGGCTTCCTTCGAGGAGGCCGGGATCTTATGAGCCATCTGGCGCATTCCGCAGCCGGAGACGACCACGAATCCGCGAGAGAGGGAGTTCATCTGCTTCACCAGCCATCTTGAACGGGGGCTAGGGTTCCCCACGTCCCTGTTCTTCCGGCGCTTCTGCGCCTACTACGGGATCCAGCCTTCGGATCTGGGCCCCCATAGCATCGAGCAGCTCGCCATCTTTGTGGCGTTCTGCGAATGCTACTTGGGCTGTCGGCCCTACTTCCCTCTATGTCAAGATCTGTTCCACGGACGGATCAGCCGCGAGGAAGCGGGCGGCCCAATGCTGGCAGCATGGCGTAACCTTCAGCTCAAGTCGAAGGCTTCATTCTTCGACCTGATGCTGCCCGCCAAGGAAGCGATCGGAAGAAATCGTGGTTTTACGTAGCCGAGGCGACCCCGGAGGGCGAGACGGCGATCCCGCGGTACTCCGTCAATCGGTCCGAGCCGCGCCGTCTCCAAGTCGGCAAGCTCCCCAACGACCAGCGGATGGTCGTCGACGAGATGCTCCAGACCATCCGTGGTCTGAAGAAGAAGGGCCTCCAGACGATAAACCTGTACAGCCTGGCTGGCTCGGGCGGCTCGTCCCGCTAGCTCGCGCGAGCACTACATGTACCAAGACACGGGCCGGGAAGACTCGATGAAGGCCTGCCTCGACGAGTGGAAGCTGGAGGACTACATCCCAGCACTGAAGAAAATCACCCAGGCGGTATACCTGGACGCACAGGCCGGGGTCGCCCCCTACACCGCAAAGCGTCCAGCCCCAACGGTAATCACTTCACTTCGCTCGCAGTCGCAGTTTATGCAGTCGCGGTAATTCTAACTTCATCTTGTATTCATTGCAGCTATTCCAAGTGGTGGAAGGATGGCTCCCACCGTCGGACAACGAGAACTCGAGCTCGTCCGTCCAGGGCGTAAGGGAATCGCCTCCGTCAAAGGCGATGCGGGAGTGACGAAGCGGCAATGACGAGTCCGAAGAGGAAGTCGCCCCACTGCTCCGCAAGACCCGTGGGCAGCGTCAACGTGAGCTTGAGGCAAGTAAAAGCCTCGAGCGTCACGATGACGACGACGAGCTTCCAGAAACCACCTCGCGCCGCCAGGCGACTCCATCGAAAAAGAAGAAGAAGGAAAAGGAGGTGAAAGCGCCTACGAGGAAGATGAAGACAAAACCGACGAGGCGGCTTCGCCGCCACATTCAGCGAAAGGATTCGGCGCCCCAAAGCGGCCAGGGCGGCGTCGCCAACAACAGCCGCGTTGGACACGGCCACCATCGAGGTACCCCTGGCGTCGATGCCTCCGCCATTCGCCCCAGTCTCTGGGCTGGGAGACGCCTCGGTCGCAACGGGGGTGCCTCACCAGGAAGCTCCTGTTGAAGAGGTTACAGAGGCTCTGGTTGCAGCTTCGACGACGAAGAAGACGCCCGTGTCTTGGGCACGCGACGTCCTGGACATGGGGCTCAGCCGACCGGGCCTGGAATCGAGAAGCCAGCCGGCCTCCGTACGGGGCTGCGCTTCATTCTGGTCGCCAAGTGAGTGCACTCGCCTTCCTTTGTCTCCCATAATCGCTTGAATTATCTTGCTTATATGATTGATGTACAGGACCGGAGTGAAGAGTATGGGCCACCCAACCGTGGCTAAGGTGCCACCCGTCATCAGCGAGGAAGATCCTTCCCGCAAGAGGAAGGCGGACGAAGTCGTCGCCCCTGCGGATGGCGGCAAGAAGGCCAAGGGTGACACCGTCGTCACGATTCGGCGACACGGCGCCGCGCCGGCTGGACCTACCTGGCGGCGCGTCCCACGAAGGACGGCGCTCCCTTGCCTGGAACGGCCGAGCCGACCTCCTTTGGGGCGGGTGCCTCTATCGCCACCTTCCCGCGCTTCATGACCAAGGCGTCCGCGGCGAGTGGAACTTCGCCCACGAGCCACGCTCCTGGGATCGCCGATGCTGAAGTCGACCAACGTCGTGGGCATACGCCGGCTCTCCTCATGTCCGTGGACGCGATACAACTCCACGGCATGCTTGGCGCAGCCATCCAGGTATATCCAGTCCCCGAGGATCAAGTCGGTGCTTTGCAGCGGCCTGATTCTTTTAATGTCTTATCTTTATTTTTCGCATCCAGTCCCCGAGTGCGCACGCGCTGAATTTCAGCGGGTGGGCACTTAGGAATTTCTTTGAGTACCAGTCCCCGAGTGCGCACTCGCTGAATTTCAGCGGGTGGGCACTTTAGGAATTTCTTTGATTGTTCCTCGAGCGCATCGCTGAATTTCAGCGGTGGGCACTTAGGAATTTCTTTGATTAACCTTTTGGTGATGTGCAGGTTCGCAACTTGAATCGGCCGACCGATTGGTGGCGGCAAGCCGCGGAGAAGGAACCGCCATCGCCCAGAGGCGAACAAAGGGCTTCAGGCTGTTGCCGCGAAGGCAGAGGAAGCTCGCCAGGGGCTTGTCCCCGCTGGTGAATTGGCGGCGGCGCAATTGGCTTTGAGTTCGGCTGAACAGCGGATCGCCGACCTCGAGTGCAAGCTGCGGGAAGCGAAGGAAGAAGCGAGCTCGGCTGATGGGCGAGCCAAGGCCGCCATTGCAGCCGCCGAAGAGGATCGCAATGTGTCGGATGCCCTTGTTGCTGGGCTTCAGGACGACCATACATCGCTTCAATGCTTCATCACGGATCTCGCCCGCCCGTTGATTGGTAAGTGCGTCTGCCTCTTTCAGTAGTTGTGCCATTTGTGGTGTCCGTCGTATTCATTATTGTCTTCTACTCGCAGGTCGCATCATCGATAGCGCGGAAGAGGCGAGATCATTCGACGCGCGGCAGTGTGTAAGCATGCTTGTCGACTCGGCAACGTTGTCGGCGACGTGCATCCGTGCCTATCTCCAAGAGATATCGCCCACGGAAGTGATTCCCAGCGACCTCGTTGAGGTGTGGAGGTATTTGGAGAAGGCGCCCGCGGTCGTTGAGTTCATGACGCGGTCGACGTTTCGGCGCGGAGCAGCGACGACACTTAGTCTTGGACTTGCCCACTTTCCCAAGGACTTCGACATCGACGATGTGACGAGTGGCTACCCATCGTCGACTGGCGCGGTAGAGCTTTCCGAGGTCCTCAAGTTGCAGGATCACGCCGCCCGCGAGCGTGTCTCGGGCAATGGGCGACCTCGCCGCATTACCACGAGACGGTCGTCGTGCCGAACGACCCCGAGCCGCCGCATCGTGATTTCAAGGTCGAGCAACCCTTCTGCGCGGCGATGGCGGGTGAACTAACGACGTATCCGTCGAACCCATACACGCCGTTCATCCGCAATCGCCGGGATGTTGGCGAGTCGTCATCTAAGCCTGCAGAATAGGATAGTTTGCCTTGTGGCGTTAGTAGCAGGTCTGCCATGCGGGCATATTTTGTAACATGAGACAATGCAACATGCTATCGAATGAGACATCGTGTCTATTTTGGTATTTGTCGCGTGTTTGTGATTGACGTTTGAACGAGTCCCCGAGCGCGTCCGCACTTTTGTGGGGTTTACCTCGTATGTGTTATGTTTGTTGTTTTTGTGTGTTTGTGATTGTGGTCGACTCGCCCAGGCTCGAAGAGCCGCCGCTAAACGACTCCTTGAACGCCTGCAGATTTCGCTTTCTCGCGAACGAGGTCGGGTGGCCGAGTCCCCGGCGTGGTACTTGGCTGTTCGATCGTGACTGAGGGTGAGTGAGGACTTGGCGCGTTAGTTCGAAAGGCCGTTACTCCTGCCTGACCTGGTGGGGTCAGGCGTGAAGTCCTGGGCATGCTCTCTTACTTGGCGTTTTCCCGGACCACTCGCGGTGAACTGGTCTGCAGTCCCCGAGCGTGGTACTTAGCCGTTCGAGTCGCTATGTCAAGGATGTGGAGGACCATGGTCGCTGTAAGAAGCATGGGCAGTTGTCTTGGTTCGTAGAACCAGTCAAGCTAGGCGACTCCAATGGGGCTCCGGGTAGGCGTTTTTCATGGACGATGCAAGACCTAAGGTGATTCAGTGCCCTTGCACCGCATTACTTAGCCGTGCCGATCGCTGTACCAAAGGTTGACTTATGCGGTTAGCGTAACGCTGTTATTACGAGTGCGAGTGTCACAAGACATGGAGAGTAGGCGCAATTTGCGGTAACCGTTTCTTTTTATTTCATAGCGACTGGAGAGTACATATGTGGGGTTCTAGGCGTAGAACTTCCGTAGGAGGTTTACATTCCATGGTAGCTTGACGTCGAGTTCGCTGTCCCCGCGGACGTCGGTGAGGTAGTAGGCGTCGTTGCCGAGTACACGGCCGATGGCGAATGGTCCCTCCCATGGAGGGGAAAGCTTGTGCATGCCCTTCTTGTCCTGGATTAGACGCAGCACCAGGTCGCCTTCTTGGAAGGTGCGATTTTTCACCCGCCGGCTGTGGTAGCGGCGGAGTCCTTGTTGGTAGATGGCGGTGCGCGAGCGAGCTAGGTCGCGTGCCTCGTCGAGTTGATCGACTCCATCCTGTCGTGCGAGTTCGTTCGCGGCTTCCGTGTAGTGGACGACCCTTGGCGAGTCGTGCTCAAGGTCGGTGGGCATGACTGCCTCGGCACCGTACACCATGAAGAAGGGGGTGAATCCTGTCGACCTGTTGACCGTGGTGCGGATTCCCCAGATGACAGAGGGTAGCTCCTCGACCCATCACCCGGCGGTGCGCTCGAGTGGTACTTGGAGTCGCGGCTTCAGGCCGTGGAGGATGCTTTGGTTGGCCCGTTCCGCCTGGCCGTTGGATTCCGGGTGGGCGACTGACGCGAGGTCGAGCCGAATGTGGTGCTCTTCGCAGAATTCGGCCATGGCTCCCTTGGCGAAGTTAGTGCCGTTGTCCGCGATGATGCTGTTTGGGAACCCATAGCGATATATGAGCTCGCGTAGGAATTTTCTGGCGGTCTTCCCGTCACATTTTCGAACTGGCTTGGCTTCCACCCACTTTGTGAATTTGTCGACCGCAACCAGGAGGTGGGTGTAGCCGGATGGAGCTTTCTTGAAGGGGCCTACCATGTCCATACCCCACACAACGAATGGCCAGGTGATGGGGATTGTTTTGAGCGCTGAGCTCGGCACGTGCGTCTGGTTGGCGTACTTCTGGCACCCGGCGCACCGCTGGACAATGTCGACAGCATCGGCGTGTGCGGTGGGCCAGTAGAAGCCATGTCGCATAGCCTTGGCGACGAGAGAGCGGGCGCCAGCATGGTGGCCGCAGTCACCGGAGTGGATGTCGTGGAGAATCTTGAGTCCTTCTGCGGGTTGGACGCAGCGTTGGAACACGCCGGTGACACTGCGCTTGTGGAGCTCGCCGTCGATGATGGCGTAGGACTTGCATCGACGGGCGATCATCCGAGCTTCCGTCTCGTCTGCCGGCAAGGTGCCGGCTTCCAGGTAAGCGATATAGGGCTTGGTCCAGTCGTCTGGCTCGTTGACGAGTGCGACCAGGGCTGCCTCTGGTTGGAGCGGGACTCCGATGTCGATCTCCCTCGGGGGAGAGACTGATGGCTTGGTGATCGTGTCGAGGAAGACGCCGGCGGGTGGTGCGAGTCGAGCCGACCCGATGCGAGAGAGTGCGTCGGCCTCCTCGTTCTTCCGCCTGTCGATCCACTCGACGGAGTAGCCGGTGAAGTGTCCGCCCAACTTTTCCACTGCTTGGCGGTATGCCGCCATGGTGGGGGAGACGGCGTCGCAGGTGCCAGCGACTTTCCCCACGACGAGGTCGGAATCTCCATAGCAGCGTAGGCGGTTGACATTCATCTCCTTAGCAGCTCGCATGCCGTGGAGTAGGGCCTCGTACTCGGCCATGTTGTTGGTGCAGGGTGTGAAATCGAGGCAGAGGATGTAACAGAGCTTGTCGCCCTTTGGTGAAGTTAGCACGATCCCTGCGCCTGCGCCGTCCACGTTCTTGGAACCGTCGAAGTGCAGGCTCCAGTAATGGAGGTATGGCAGCTTCTCTAGATGCTGGGCCTCTTCCCAGTCGGCGATGAAGTCCGCTAGGGCCTGCGACTTGATCGCTTTTCACGGCTCGTATTTGATGTTGTGGACGCCGATCTCGACGGCCCACTCACGGTTGCGGATGATGTCCTGCAGTGGTGCCGAGGAAACGACCGTGATCGGGTGCTCCTGGAAGTAGTGCGGCAGGCGCCGCTGGGCTCTGAACACCGCGTATACCAGCTTTTGGTACTGGGGGTACCGCTGCCACGACTCGGTGAGGACCTCGCTGATGTAGTAGACCGGTCGCTATACTGGGCGCTCCCTTCCTTCCTCCGGTCGCTCGACGACCATTACGGTGCTGACGACGCGTTCGGAAGCCGCGACGTAAACCAGCATGGGTTCTTTGTCAGCGGGGGCGGCGAGTAGCGGTGCGGCGAGTAGCACCTTTTTGAGATCAAGTGTGCACGTCGTCCGCCTACTTGTCCCACTGGAAGGTGGGGTTCTTGCGCATCAGGCGGTATAGGGGCATCGCCTTTTCGCCCAAGCGGGGGATGAAGCGACTGAGAGCCGCTACTCGCCCGGCCAGTTTCTGGACGTCGCGCAGGCACTCGGGTTTGCTGAGCCGGGCGATCGTGTCGATCTTCGTGGGGTTCGCCTCAATCCCTCGTTTGGAGACGACGTACCCGATGGTTGTCTTGCGGTACACGAAGGTGCATTTACTGGGTTGAGCTTTATCTTGTATTTTCGCAAGTTGGCGAACGTTTCCGCCGGTCGGCGAGTAGGTCGCCTGGCGGCGAGCGGACTTTACGACCACGTCGTCGATGTAGACGTGGATGTTGCGGCCAATTTGGCTTGCAAGGCATTCTTGCATGCACCGCTGGTAGGTTGCCCCGGCGTTCTTGAGGCCGAAGGTCATGGCGGTGTAGCAGAAGGCTCCGAATGGCGTGATGAACGCCGTCTTCTCCTCGTCCTCGACAGCCATTTTGATCTGGTTGTAACCAGAGTAGGCGTCGAGGAAACACAGCGACTCTGAGCCCGCGGTGGAATCGATTATCTGGTCGATCCGCGGGAGGACGAATTGCTCCTTTGGGCAGGCGCTGTTCAGGTTTGTGTAGTCGATACACATCCTCCAGGTCCCGTTTTTCTTCTCGACTAGGACTGGGTTTGCCAGCCACTTGGAGTATTTGATTGGCCGGATGAAGCCTGCAGCGAGTAGACGCTGCACCTCCTCGGCGATTGCTCGGCGGTGCTCTTCATTGAAGACGCGGCGGCGCTGACAGTCGCACTTTGGGGTCGGCGTTTAGCTTGTGCTCAGCGAGCTCCCTGGGGACACCGGGCATGTCAGAGGGCTTCCATGCGAAGATGTCCCTGTTCTCACGGAGGAACTCGATGAGCGCGCCTTCCTATGTCGGGCTCATGCCCGTCCCGATCGTCACCGTCTGGCTAGAGTCGCCTGGGACCAGCTCGACGGTACGGGTGTGCGTAGTGGCCTCAAAGGTTGAGGTGTTTGCGCCCTCCAAGTTGGGCTTCTTGAGTATGGTGGGGTCGTCGTTGTTGACCCCGCTCGCGTACTTGGCGAGCTCATCAGCGTGGTTGGCCTCCGCCGCGATGACGGCATCGGCGAGCTCGACGCCTTTGGCCTCGCACTCGGCGGCCATGTCGGGGTCGCCGTTGATGGTGATGACGCCGCACAGCCCGGGGAGCTTCATCGCGTTGTACGCGTAGTGGGGCGCTGCCATGAACTTGGCGAACGCCTGGCGCCCCAGGACGCAATGGTAGGGGCTGTCGAAGGGCATGAGCTCGAAGACGATCCGCTCGGTGCGGAAGTTTGCTGGTGTGCCGAAGGTGACTGGCAGCGTGACCTTGCCGATCGGGTACGCCTTCCGACCGGGACGGCGATCGTGGAACGTGGTGTGGGTCGTCTCGATCATCGGCGGGAGCCGCAGCCGCCTGAAGGTGTCCAGGTACAGGATGTTGATGGAGCTTCCGCCGTCCATCAATGTCTTGGGGAGCCAGTAGTCGCCGACCTTAGGCTTGACCACCAGGGCGACTCGACCTGGGTACTCGATGCGTGGCGAGTGGTCTTGTCGACTCCAGGTGATGGGCTGCTCCGACCAGTTGAGGAACTGGGGAACGTCCACCTGGGCCACCGCGTTGACGGCGACGGCGCGGGCGATGACCTTCTTCTCGCGCTTCGTGTTGAAGCCCGTGAAGGTGTGGAGCGAGCCGGCCACTTTGCCGAATTTTCCGCCGTTTGGCGGGTCGTTGTCGGGGTCCTCCCGTGCTCTCCGTGCCTTCTCGATCTCCCTGAGGGTGTGGCAGTCGGCGGTGGTGTGCGTGGCGGGCTTCCCTTCCCTGCTATGAAACGCACATGGTTGGTTAAGGAGGGCCGCGGGGTCGAACCTTGGCTTGGCCTTGTAGTTGCCGCCGTCGCGGCGTTGTCCTCCGTCGCGGCGGAAACTCTTGGGCTCACGTTTCGCATGCCCGGCGTTGGCGACGAAGTCGACTCGCCCGTCACTGCGGCGCTTGCCGGTGAGGCGAGTGTTGCTGTAGCGTAGGTCGGATCGTCGTCCGCTGTCGTTGCCGCTCGTGCGGCGTTGACCTCCTGACTCGTCGTCAGTTTCCTGGTTTGGATCTTCCTCCGCGTGTGCGATCCCAAGAGCTGTACCGTTTGGCGATCTCGAGGAGGTCGGGGATGTTGTCGAGTGTGCGAGAGTGTCGCTTGAGCTTGGAGACTAGTGGCTCGTAGCGGCACGAAGTCTTGAAGCAATGGATTGCGGTGTCCGGGTGGATGCCGACCGCGTTGTACCAGAGTTCTTGCCATCGTTGGACCCAGTTGTGAGTCGATTCGCGGGGTCCCTGGACGCATCGCTCCAGGTCCTCAATGGTGGTGGCGCGGGTGTAGGAGCACTCGAAATGCCTGACGAAGGTGTCGCGCATCTCTTCCCAGGAGTCGATCTTTGTCTTTGGGGAGGTGTTTATCCTTTGCACGTCCTTCCATCATCGGGAGGTAACAGGCGGCTAGCAGGTCGGTGTGGCGCGATCCCCATTGCCATGAGGTATGTCGAGCCAGGCGGCGGGGGTCATCTGGTCATACTTTTCTATCTCCTTCGGCGCCTTGAAGTTTGGCGGGTACTTCTCGCCTCGGATCATTGGTCCGAAGCACTTGGGGCCGAGTCGACTGAGCGACCCCATGGGCTCGCCGTCGCGGCGATTGGTTAGGGTGTGTCGCAGGTCGTCTGGCTGGTGTGCGCGCCAGCTTTGGTTGTTGATGATATGGGTGCGGGCGTCGATGGGTTGCCCGTTGGCGGCGACGAAGTTGGTCGCTGGCCTGGGGTCGTTGGTGGAGAGTGCCGCGTTCGCGGGTCGGTGTTGGAGCTGTAGTGGCTCTGGTGGCGGGCAGTTGAGGGTGTTTGCCGCCGCTGGGCGGCCGCTTGAGGCCGCCCTGCTTCCCGACGAACGCGAGTATACTCGACCCTGCGAGTCGGCGCCCGCTCTTTGCTGCTCGACGACCTTTGCGAGCAGGGCCCTGACGTATTGGATCTGCAGGGCGCCGTCGCCGGTGGCCGTGATCTTTGCCGCTCGCCTGCCACGAGGTTGTCCATCGGGTGGAGAACGATGGAAGGCCGTTTGCGTCTCGCTCCCGTGAGGAGACTACTATCCGCGGCTGGTCCCTGGGGGGTGTGCGGTTGGGTGGAGGCGGGGCGCCCATCGCCGTCGATCCTGGCGGGGGTCGGGCACTTCCTCCTGGTGGCGCGTTCTCGCAGATCGCGCGCTCGGCCACGCGGGCCGGGTCGTTTTCGTCGTCGAAGTTTAGGGCGCGCCCCTGAACGGTGGGGTTCAAGCGTGACCTGATCCGCTGTTGGTGGTAGCGCGATAGCTCCTGCGCCGTCACCTGCTCGAGGCGAAATTTTTCGCGCTCGGCTTGCTCCTCCGCCTTCGCCTCGCCGAGTTCTCACCTCGCCCGTGGCGTTAGGAGGATTGGGTGGAGAATGGATCCTCCGGCGGATCGGTGCCGGTCGCCATGTAGGTCGCAGCGTGGCGGCCGGTTCCGTCATGGAGGTCGGCGGAGTTCTTTGACCCGGAGTCGAATTCGAAGATCCCGAGGATGGAGGGGTCCTCGAAGTCTCCCACGTTGGAGACCTGGGTGATGGAGCCCGCGGGTGAAGCCGCGGTGATGGACCCGGCGAGTGACGCCGGGGTCGCCGAGTCGGCGTCATCGTTGAGGGCCGCGTCTTCCGCGGCCGCTGAGTTTTCGCCACGCGTCAGTGGGCGAATTGTACTCGAGGCGAGGCGATGGATCGTGCAGATCTGGCTCTCGGAGAGCCGATCAAGGCGGCGACTTCGCGGATCTGAGCCAAGTCCTCGAGACGATGGCGTCGGTGAGGCCGACGAAGAGGCTGATCGTGCCGACCGGCGGGGATCACGCTGTCGCGTGACGGGTCGCGCCCGGGCGTAGCTGCTCGGCAAGATTTGGAGCATCTCGATCGCTATCATGCGGCGGTGGCGACCTCGTTGATGGGAAGATTGGATCTCGCCCGCGAACACCGGCCAGACCGGCCAGGCCCCACGGTGGGCGCCACAGCCGTGGGAATGGTCACGGCAGATCTTGCAATCGGCGTAGTAGTAGAACAAGGGGCAAGGGCGGCCAACCATCTGCGGTGCGAGATGAGGGCGGAGACTCAGGGTTTTACCCAGGTTCGGGCCCCCGGAGGGTAAAGACCTACTCCTGCTAGATTGTATTATGAAGGTGGTACAATGGGCGAGCTAGGCGGCGAGTCGCTTGGGGGTATGATGGAACGTATCTCTACTCGCCCTCCAGGGAGGTTTATATAGGCTCACCTCCCCTAGGGTTTACATATCTCAACCGATTCAGCTAAAGCTTGATTTTCGTTTAACCTAATCCATTTGGGCCTATCTACTACTTTGGTCCTTCAGCTTCCAGTCGCTTGGTTCCTCGCTGGGCTTCAATCCAGTCGCCGTCTTGCAGGCCCACTCGCCAAGTCTTGGGCCAGTCAAAAACGTCCTGCTGGGTATACCCCGGTAGGCATATCCCCATCACAACTTGATAGTGAACATGTTGCTCCAGCTTGGGAAAGAATGAAATATTTGGTTAATAATTGCCCCACTCATGGACTCACTGCTTGGATGATTATCTAGACTTTTTATGCAGGTTTGAACTTCTCCTCAAAAAATCTGTTGGATTCCGCTGCTGGAGGTACCTTCATGGGCCTCACTTTGGGTGCTGCAACAAGGATCCTTGATAATATGATGGTTAACTACTCTGAATGGCATGTTGAGAGACCTCCACATGGTAAGAAGGTAAATTATGTTGAGGAAACTTCGTCTTTGAGTGAAAAGATTGATGTTATTATGGCTATGCTTGTTAATGGGAAAGCTCCTCTAGATCCTAATAGTGTTCCCTTAGCCTCTTTGGTTGCTCAAGAAGAGCAAGTTGATGTGAACTTCATTAGAAACAACAATTTCAACAACAATGCTTATAGGAGTAATTTTGGTGGTAATAATTATAGACCTTATCCTCCTACTAATGGAAATTCCTATGGAAACTCTTACAATAATGCTAGAAGTGCCCCCTCTGAACTTGAGGTCATGCTCAAAGACTTTATTAGTAAACAAACCACTTTCAATAAGGCTATATAGGAAAAGCTTTTAAATGTTGAGAAAAATATATCCTCTTTGTCTGAAGCTCAAACTTCCCTGGTTAATAAAATGGCGGCCAAACCTGAAACCATGGAAAGTACCTTTGCTGCCACTCATGCCATACAAGTTACTATTGATGAAAATGTTAGGTTGTTAGCTCAACTTCATGCTAAGTGGGAAAGAGAAGCTGAAATTGATAGAAACAATAGTGTGTGCACCATCACCACTAAACCACAAGTAGTCCCAATTCCTCCTCCTACTATGCCTAAGCCTATTGAGCCTACTACTAGTGATTCTAAGTTTGATTTTGATATTGATGGTTGCAATATTTCTGAAGTGATTATGTTCCTACAAAAGCTTGCTAGAAGTCCTGATGCTAGTGATATGCATGTTGCTTTCACTAAACACATTAAAGATGCTCTTGTTAAGATTAAGGAAGAGAAGCTAAAACACAAAGATTCTATTCCTAGGAAGGTAGAAGATAGTTGGGAACCCATTATTAATGTGCAAGTGAATGACTTTGATATCAAAGCTTCATGTGATTTAGGTTCTAGTGTCTCTATTATGCCTAGGAAGATTTATGAAATGATTGATTTACCACCATTGGAAGATTGTTATTTGGATGTCCCACTTAATGACAATGCTAAGCAGAAACTCATGGGGAGTATTAATGATGTTCTCATTATGGTTAACAATGCTTATGTCCCTGTCGACTTCTATGTTTTGGATGTTGAATACAATGCTTCTTGTCCTATTACTTTGAGAAGACCTTTTCTTAGAACAGTTGGTGCCATCATTGATATGAAAGAAGGCACCATCAAATATCAGCTTCCATTCAATAAAGGTATTGAACACTTCCCTATGAGGAGAGAGAAGTTGATTTTTTCTCCTCCTTTGAAAGCAAGGTTTGATGTTAATGCTTCTTCATTTGAAAATACTTGATTCTTCTTGCTTCTTGTGCCTAACTTAAAGGCGTTAAAGAAAAGTACTTGTTGGGAGATAACCCAAGAGTTTCCTTAAGTCTTGGAAGTTATTACTTCAGTAATGACCTCTCCTTATCCATTTTGTTTGCTTTTTGTGCCAAGAATGACCTCTAATGAGAGGGAAGTAAGATTTGGGGGGTTGCTGTCCCAAAAAAAAATTGTCCTCTACCAAAAGAATTCGTGAGGAGTCTCTGTAACTCGGACTGAGCTGAACATTTATGAATAAACCCCCCAGTATGTTAGCTAACTTTCATTAGTTAAACACTTTTTGATTTGATCAACAAAAGATGTTTGAAAAAAATCGGTTTCTACCTGTTGGTCTATTTTGACAGATTTTTGCCATTATTTGCATTTGCTTCTTATTGATTCCTTTTTGAGTTCTCTTTAGGTGAATTGAGCTTTTTGAAGGAGTTACTACAGTAGATTGTGTTTTTAGTGAAAAGCCTTGCTGTTCCAAAGCTTTTCCAGAGGTCTAATATATTTTGAATACACTAATGTTGCTAATGAAGATTGTGTGAAGTTTTGTATGAAGGAAAATTTTCAGGTGTAGAGAGAGAATGATGAAATGAGATGAAGAATGGACAAAAGCTCAAGCTTGGGGATGCCACCATGATGTCACCCCAAGAAATATCCAAGAGGTACAAGCGTCAAAGCTTGGGTATGCCCAAGGCATCCCCTTCTTCATCAATAAAAAGCTCAGGTCTATTTAGACACTTCGTTTTTATTGTTTCATTCACAGTTGTGTTGTTCTTGGAGCGTCTTAGTTTTCGTGTGATTTTCTTAGGTTTTTTAGTTTGCTTGAATAAAGTAGTTTGGACCCCCATTCTCGCTGTGTTGTTTCAAATAAGTCGATTGGTGTTGGAAAGGAGTAGAAAGTTCTTGCTTGAAAGTGCAAGAGGAGCTTGCATTGACTGTGACTTAGACTTTAGAATGACATGCTCGGTGTTGTTTTGACCTTATGCCTAGTGATTATTGTTGTAGAATGTCTTTTTCCAAACAATTGGGATTGCTTAGTGTGACTTGAAAGAATTATGCGTTGTTTTAGCATACAAAAGAATAGTATTGTGGTATTCTCCTTTGATGTTTTGTTTGGGTTGACTTGGAACATGCTCACACCATGTTATGACTATGAACAAGTCATCATAGCCTCTATGATCATTTAGTCCTTGACTTGTAGTACCACTCTATGCTTTGATTAGTAATATTTTGTCGCTCTGCATGATTATGGTCATTATTGCTCTCTTAGTTGGTTGCTCCCAGTCTTTTGCTAGCCTCCACTTGTATGAGTAAGCTCTACTCATGCTTCCAACTCCCAAGAAACCAAGTTATTGCAAAGTGTCGACCATAAATTCCTATGCATGGTGTGTTACACCATTCCAAGTATATTCTTGATTTCAGCTATTCTTCCAATTAAAAAGTATTTTGTTATGTGAAAACTTAGTGATTAAAGCCCTCAGAAACTTGATGTTGCACTTTATATTCTTTGCCCCTAATAAACTTGAACCATTGTGTCATCTATGTTGTATATGCTTGCACTTATATGTTGGAATTAGCAGAACCGTGCTGTCATGGGGAATGTTTTCAACATTGCACTTGTACTTTGTACTCAGTTGATATCATGCTCTTTTGTCTATGGATGTCATCAGTGTGAAATAAAGAGGGAACTTGTAAGTCCATGGAGTTTGTATCCTGTGTTAGAGAAACGTCTGGGTCGCTAGCCTAAGCCATGCCTAATCATGGTGGAAACTTGCAGCATCACCATAGTGACATCTATGAAGCATTCTTCTTATAAAAAAAGAGACACATTGAGAAAAGAGGAAAGAGAGGAAAAAAGCACCATATTCTCATGGTAAATAAGAAGATTGCTGAGATTCTCATTGTCTGCTTGCCTTTGTCATTTTGGTTATGGGAAAGCTCCTGTACCATGTGCAAGGGGTACCCCGTTGGCGAATCTCAATGATATGCAAATACTTACAATGACAAGAACTTACAGGTGACTAAAGTTGAGTAGCATGAGGTGTGGCCCTCGTATTCAAGGGACTTGAGATTGCCAACTTATACTTCGTCAAACATATACTTCATATTTGTTCACTTTAACCTTAATCACTTCAAGATGCTTATGATAGGGACAATGAGGGCTGAAAGCTAACAAGTACCATAATTTTTGGAAGCTCTTTTTGAAACTTGAAATCTCTGCTTCCTTTATGAAAGTTCTTTCTTCCACCATTATTGGGTCTCCACCTTCTACCTTTAGGCACCATTAAGAGAGCATAGTTGTCATTCTGTGTGCAGTGTTCCAAAGCTTATTGATTGATGCATATTGTGATATTACTTGTTCTTGTGCTATTTGTTTCTAGTCACCCTTGTGAACTTTGAAGGTGCCCTATGCATCTATTTTCTACTCTATGAGGGACAAGCTGATTGCCACTATGCTATGTTTTCTGTATGTGAAACAAACACACTTTTTTCAATGCATGTTATTCATGATCTTTGTTTGTAGCTTGTCATGTTGCATGCATAGTTACTATGTCCTATTGTTAGAACTCCTTTCATGTACATGTTTTGAGTTCTTTGATCCCAGCTGTCAATGCTTGCAAATGGTTAGATCTTCATTGTGAAGGTGCATGTCACCTCAAAAATCATTCTTTTTATCACTTACCTACTCGAGGACGAGCAAGAGTTAAGCTTGGGGATGCTTGATACATCGGAAACGTATCTATAATTTTTGATGCTCCGTGCTTGTTTAGTATCTACTTTGATTTGCTTTGTCTACACTTTGAGGTTCTTTTTACATGTTTTATGGTACTAACCTATTAACAAGTTGCCATAGTGTCAGTTGCGTGTTTTCTGCTGTTTTTGGTTCCAGAAAAGTTAGTAAAGAAATATTCTCGTAATTGGACGGGACAAACGTCAAATTCAATAACTTTCCGTGGGGAACAAGAAGTCCAGAGGGGAGACGGAGAGGCGTGCCAGGGCAGCCGCACCCCCTAGGCATGGGTGGGCCCTGCCCCGCGCCTAGGAAGGGTATGGGGCCCCTGGCCACCGCCTCGGCCTCCCCCTTCGCCTATAAGAAGCCCTTGATGCAGAAACCCTAAGTACCCGATCAAATCTCCACGAAACCTTCTATAGCCACCGCCACCGTCATCCCTAGATCGGGGGGATCTGAAGTTCTTCTCGGCACCCTGCCGGAGGGGAGATCATCCCGGAGGCCTTCTCTCCGGTATGATGCGTGAGTAGTTCCACCTTGGACTATGGGTCCATGTAGTAGCTAGATGGTTGTATCTCCTCCTTGTGCTTTCATGTATAGATCTTGTGAGCTCCGTTCATGATCAAGATATAATCTATTTGTAATCATGCATGTTGTGTTTGCGCGGATCCGATGGATATTGAGATTATTATGTTGGTTTGATTAATGGTTTTGTCTTTATGATTCTAGCATGTCTGTGTTGTTTGTGATCTTGCATGCTCTCCGTTGTTAGTAGCTATCTTGGCCGAGTAGTTGCTAGTGACTCCAAGAGGGGGGTATTTATGCTCGATAGTGGGTTCATGCCTCTAGTTTCCAAGGGAAGTGACAATAATCTCTTAGGTTGTAGATGGGTTTTTGCTACTAGGGAGAAAACAACTGTAATGTCCCAGCATTAGATCTTAGAAATAAGTGGAACACAGATGTGTGCATTGCATTCATGCATAGAAAATTCGAATAATTTTCGCGCTTTTGAATAAATCTTGTCAAAGTGATTGAAGCTTCTCTCAACTTGATGGAATTGAAGTAGATCATCAAGTTGACTGCGATAAGTTTCAATGTGACCTTTGCTAAAACCTTATTTTGGGTAAACATGATTTGATCTAAGGGTAGATCAAATGTAATATAATTAAACCCTAATACATTACTTAATGATTTATATTTGATCCTTAGGTGATCATATCATAGTATTCATTATAATCACTCATGAGTATCAAGTTAAGGATATAACACAAATAATAAGAATGTAACAACTATATCTTAATCTCATCTATTTCTACCATGAGTGTCATGGTAATACCTAACCTTAATTCTGTAGTAAGATTGAGTAGGAAAGAAACCAAGTCAAGATCATTCACCATATACCTTTTTGTCCATATCAATCTTTACCATTCCTATTGGAATCATATTCCAATATCCGTTGTTCATCAATGGTAAGTAATCAACTATTGATTCATTAATTCTTAATCTATCAATTCTTGACCTATCAACTCTTGTCCCTATCATAGCATTCACTTAAGTCCTTAGAGAATGAAGTAAGAAGAGGTAGATTGTAATGCTAGTATTAGATATCATCTATAGGATGGGGTGATTGAAGGAAATCAAATCATTATGGTAACAAAGAAGATTACAAGGATGAAGTCTGAAGATAAGTTACCAGGAGTAGTCCTATTGGATCAAGTAGGTATAGTCAATGAATTATATCTCTTAATCCAATAGAGCTAAACATGAGATAATCATAATACAACTGTAATGTTGTATGGATGGAAGCCTTGTTCAGTCTACTGGAAACCTAAATCATAAAGGATCAAAAGATTATAATGATCATGCTTTACTCACCAATATTGAATGCTTATACCATGTATAAGTGACATTGGTGGATAGAACATGACTGAACCCTAGCATAGATATGTTACTCTAGGTTAGCCATGCTACATCATCATTATATGAGGTGAAGTTTGAATATAAGATATTGGAGTTAAGTAGATATCAGATTGTATGTCTAAGATGAAGTTAGAGCAACATTGGATAATAGAGGTAGTAGTTTCCTCTTGAGAAATACTAACACTTGAGGTGAAGTAGGATTTTATGTATACATCCCTTGGAGTAATGTCAGTGGTGGATGATTAAGGAAGAGTATGATTGGAGTTAGAAGTAACCACTTTTTGGATTGGAGATGGAGTTAGAAGTAATTACTTGTCGGATTGGGGGATTATCAACAGAAGAGTAGTTGGTATCACCAAGTTTGGATATAAGATTATTATGAAAAGCTTTAATGTCAAGCTCATTGCATTTATAAATGGATTTAGAAGAATTAAAGGTGAATAAGAAGATTCTAGTAAAGTAAAGCTCATCATGTTAACACATGATGAAGGATAGGAAGAAGTAATATATCTAGGAAAAGAATTCCTTAATTAGAAGTCAAGAATTATGAAGTGTGGAAAATAGGAATTCTGGATAAAACACTAAACCCTAAATCTTTAATCAAACATAAAATCCATTACATCTAATGGATCTATCATCGTGTTTCCACAATGGTTTATAGCAATATTTTCCTATAACAATTACTTAAGCACATCTTTGTCATTCTCAACCATCATTATCCTAGATGCTTAAGAACTATCTTTATCATTTCTGTCTCATAAGTTAGCTTAGAAAACAATCCCACTATTTTAATTTAAATGGTGATATCATTCAAGATCACAAACATAAAAAAACAATCTGTCTTAGCCATCAATCTGTATTCACATCAATAGAAGAATATAAGTGTATTAAGAACTCTAAACCTTAGGGTAAGCATTTGCAATTTAAACCCTAACTTCTATGTTAAATATAATAAAATATCTACATTGCTATTTCTTAAATTTATGAGAACAATATTAACCATATTAATTACTCAAAACTTCATGTATCGAATATTAATGAAGGATCAATATATATAAAAGTTTCTTTATTATATTAAATCAATAAGAATTAAAACTCATGGATTTATAGTAGTACATTTTATAATAGGTTTATGAATTTTAGCTCAACTAAATTCATATCAAAAGCCTTTACAAATACTAAATGAAAAGGTATGTATATAAAGAAAATAAAGAAATAATCATTATACAATAAAACTCACAAAATGACTTTGAATACCTTTTAGGATTTGCTGCAATTTTCTAGCAGATAAAATTCTATAGAAAATTTCAAACAAATAAGTAGAATACAGATCTTAAAACAAAGGTGAAAATACAAAACAGTATATAGAAAAAGAAAAGGAATAAGGAAAAACAAAGGGAATTGTTTCTGGCCCGTGGCCCATGTTCCCTCTCACTTACTTATCGCCACGAGCAGCCCGAACACAGCCCACCTGGCCCAACATCAGCCCAACAGGAGCCCGTACCCCTTCGACCTGCTATCGTCGTTGTCGTCTTCCTCGCAGCAGGGAAGCAGCTGCGTGGGTTGGCCGATGCCGTATGCCGGCGACCTCGCGCCGCGATGCCCGCTGTCTCCTGTCATATTCCGAAGATGAAGATAAGAACGCCACCGCAATGCTCATCCTCATCCTCTCCCGGTAGCCACTCTCTTCCTCTCTATCTATCTCAGAAGCCGAACCCTAGCTCTCCGGAGACTCTTGTCGTTGTCACTCCGTAGCTCCTCTTGCTTGCCTGAGACCACCACAAGAACAGCCATGATGTCCTCGTTATTCCTGCTGAAGCACGCAAGCCGGTGAGGTTCCAGGCGTTTGGATTGAGACCTCATTCCCGAAGTCCGGTCGCCGTCGACCATCTCGATTCCGGCCATGATTCACTTCGTCAAGCTCTCCTTCGCGCTCCTGGTGAGCTTCTGAGTATCCTAGCATCCATCAATTTGTCACTCGCGCACCGTACTGATCTACCCGCATGAACCTGAGCCGCTCCGCCGTGCAAGCTCGTCGCCGACCCACCTCCGATGACCATTTTTGGCAGCGCCACCCTAGTTAGACTCCTCGCGTCGTCCTCTTTCCAACAAGCCTAACCACAGCCTCGCGTGTGCACTGAATTGAAAGATCGATCATCGATCTGTAGTGTGCATCCTTGGATGACATCACTGTGACATCATGCTTGCATCATGTCTGTAGGGTTGACCAGTCTTCGCTGAGGTGGAGTGTGATGTGGCCTTGGGCCCAATAATCAGTGTCTGTGGCTAGGTGGGTTTGCGGTATAAAAAGTCAGTGCCTGTTTAGGAAATAATTAAAACAATGTAAATTCAAATATCAATATTCCAGAAATAAAATAAAATGATTAAATCTTGTAAATTTAATAACTTTTGATTTATAAATCAGAAAAATGTGTATAATATATGAAAATTTTCAGAAAAATAAAATCTACAACTTAAAACTATTCTCAAATATTATTATGGTGATTATTTAAATAAATATTATTTAATAAAGGTTTTATAAGTAATAAAACTTAGATCATTCATATTTTAAATCTTGATAAAAATTAAAAATATAAACAAAATACCAAAAATCTTAGAAAAATAAAAACAATACTTTAATACTATAATCATACATTCTTACTTCACTTAATTAAATATTTATTGTTTATTAAGTGTTTATAAAGTAATAAACCATATTAAAATCATATCTTATTATTTATAAATCACAAAAATAAATGTAATATACCAAAATGATCACAAAAATAATACCTACATGTTAAAAATGTGATATTCCACTTTTGAGTTAAATAGAAAGTTAAACACTTCCATAACTTGAATTTAAACCTATTTCCTTAATTAATAATTCATATAAAGGTAAATAAAAATTTGTTAATAATTCTAAAAATTAGTCAATTGAGTCTAATAAAGAGTATTAGTCCTAAATATTGGTAGTGTGCATTCAAAATGAATTAACACACTAATGTAGATTATTAAATTATCTCTCAACCATTAATGTAGATTATTTTATAAAAGGATCCTTATCCAATCTAAAATCTACAAGAATAATTATAATAAGATAAAACCCATTCCTTTATATTAACCACAAGTTTATAAAAACAAATCAAAACACTATAAGTAAGTTCATAAGTAGTAAATAATATTGTACTTATTCACAAACCTTAACCACACCCTTATAGGGAGGTAAATCCCTTTATACCTTTATAATGTAAAGAAACCACTACCAAGTAAAAGTAATACCCTTCTTAAGTAACTTTAAAGAAACATTATGGAGTAAACAAGGTATATGTATAATAAGCATTTCACCTAAAGTCCATCTATGTTTTAAAGTTAACTTTAGTCTACCAGACCTTAAGTATAATGCTAAAAACTTTATTATATACTTTATAGTTAACTTTGGTCTGTTATAATTAAATTGTAAAGCATCTCAAGTCCAAACTATTCAAGCCAGCACAAACAACATCGACCACATCTGATTAACCACAAAGATTGTTTAGACCTTAGAAAATAAATCTTTTCTTCAAATATTATTCTTTTTGCCACTTCAAACATCAAGTGACAATCAATAATAATCACATTACATTAAGCTTTACTTATATACTTAGGATTGTTAACACTTAAGTTCTTTATAAATGCCATTACTTGTAAGGTAAAATTTGAAGATAAGGCCATTCTTATATAAGTAGTCTTTGAGTAGCATTCCACAATTGTGTATCTCATTGTTTTATGATATTATAATTACATATTGTTTCACACACACTCCCAAGACTTAATAAGAAGCACATGTGTGAAACTTAATCTAAAAGGGCAACACATTCCAAGGAAACCCTTTCCAGTATCAAACCCTAGAACAACGTTATCCTCGGGATTTGCGTTTATCAACTTGCATTACATTGCTTATTCATAAAAGCATCTTGCTTCTTTAAACATTAGTCCTTACCGGACCAATGATGCTGATTTCAGATATTAGATCTTTTATATTGTCTTGAAGACCGTGAGTGCATAATCTTGCAATCACAAAAGGTAAGTTCACACTTGCTCATGTCCTTTGGTTATTTTCTGTAAAGTATTTTGCAAATCCAGTGTTGTCATCACCTGCATTTGAAAAATGACAGAAAACACTATTTTCATAATAATGTGATTATAGGTTATTTACCATGAGGTAATAACCTACTATAAGAGTTCCGGTGGTAAAGTAACAAATTACCTAGGACTTAACAACCAATGTCGCCAGTGATTCTTGCGCCGTATATCACGCGTTGACCATGAGATTTGGAATGGGATGGAGAAGTCAGCTGTATCTTTTCCCTCTCGCATGGAGCCGGATGTGCGGGTCGTGGTGGTCATCACTCGTAGCATGCATATTATATGGTAATTCGTAGAGTATATGCAACATATGGGTGGGAGCCCTCAACGTCCCACGATAGTTCTGGCATCTGAATGGTCTGTACTGCCAATTGCCATAATTCAATATGTGGGCTGGCGTACACCAAGGAGACATGCGGGGTCGCGGAGAAGGCAGTGATTGGCTTGGATCCTTAGTCTGGGCCTCACACCAAGGAAGTATGAATGAACCTGCAATTGGGATGTGCAACAAAGCTAAGATCTCTCATGGGTAAAGTAACGCACCTCTGAAGAGTGTAAAAACTGTAACTTGTTACTCCTCATTAGGAAGGAGCTATGACGCGGCGGGAAAGGAACTCCATGAAAGTTCTAGTAAACCCGTGAAGGCTGATGGACATAGTTTTTCAGAATAAAAGCAACCTTTGAAGAAATGTTTACAAAAATTTGCATTGCCTACGACCTACGGTCTATGGCTGTAGATTTAGTGCATCAAACACTCCTTTTCTAGTGAACTTGTTGAGTACGCTCATACTCAACATATCTTATTAACCCTTGCTAGGTTATAAAGCAAATACAGACGACGTCTACATTAAGTCATGCTCCAGGAATTATCATCAAAAGCTAAAGCTCTTCAATGAAGTCAAGAAAGTAAACATTTACATCAACTCAAGTGAATACGAAGTTATTGATTAGATAAGAATATAATATCTAGCCATAGAACCTATTTCTATAGTGTATTGCAATAGAAGCAATGCCAGACCATTAGTTAAGATACTAGTCTTAATAGTATGATAGTTTTTGAGTTGTTTATTTCTGATTCTTCTTTGTAAGAAGTTTCTTTCTCTCTCTTTAACCTAGAGTGTTCTCTGGATCTTGTGTAAAGAGTTGAGTTGTAACCTATAGTCATGTCTTGGATCTGTTGTGTTTCTGTTGTACTACTCTGAGGGATGTAATACTAGTGAACGGTGTTTCATTGGTGTTATGTCAACGACTATAGTGTACTAAATCATGCAGTGGTATGCTGGGTCACCGCAACAACGGTCTCTTGTTCATGGAACATGTGGAGTGTTTACCTTACACACTTTGCTTAAAGCAGTTGTCTGTTTCTTGCAACTTAATACTGGAGGGGGTTCGGATGATAACTTGAAGGTGGACTTCTAGTCATAGATGCAGTTGGATGGAGGTCTACGTATCTTGTTGTATTGCCTAATCGAATCTCATGGGATCTTTCTGACTAGTAATTGCATTGTTATGCCTTGCTCAGTTCCTATCAATTGCCCTACTGTAATTTGTTTACCCTTCATGCCATGTTGTTTATGTAAGGAGAGCACCTCTAGTGAACTATGGACCCCGGTCCAATATTTATCATTGATACATCTTCCATTGTAACTTGTTTACTTGGTGCAAACCACCATTACCTTCCACACCATACATTTAATCATTTGTTACAGCAAACCGGTGAGCTTGACAACCTCACTGATTCGTTGGGGCAAATTCTTGAGTTTGTGTTGTGCAGGTCTCCGCGTTTCTTGCAACACCTGTGTGACGTTTCCTTCCTCCTACTGGTTCGATAACCTCGGTTTCTTACTGAGGGAAAACTTGCTGCTGTGCTGCTTCACACCTTGCTCTTGGGGTTCCCAACGAAGCGCTCCTACATCAACTCAGCGCTGCATCAACTGGCACTATGGCATCTTTTTAATAGGTTAGTCGCAGAAAACATATAAAAATACCTCAAAGTGTAGACAGAGCAAAGCAAAGTGGATACTAAACAAGCATGGAACATCAAAAATTATAGATACATTTACGGCGTATCAGAGGGCGGTGGTCGAGGCCACCATGTAAGAGTTTGTGGCATGACGCCACGAAGAATTATCCTTGGGTTCATAGCCACTACTCATCAATGAAGATCACATATAATAAAATGATATTTAAGAGAATTGAATTTCTTAATGTTGGCATCATGGGGAGGGATATCCCAATGTATTAGGACCGCACTCCCCCATTTCTATTCCTGCACCTAAACCAAATAAGAGTCAAGACATAGGTGAGTATGCAAGGTGATCAAGTCAAGCTCCTTGAATCTATGATATTTAGTTCATTCCTCAAATAGAAAAATCTTGATTCATCAAGTGGCTTCGTGAAAATGTCAGCAGGTTGGTCTTTGGTTGATACATAAGATAGCTCAATATCACCTCGAGCAACACGATCTCTAATGAAGTGATGACGAATCTCAATATGCTTTGTCCTTGTGTGATCCATGGGGTTGTAGGCAATCTTGATAGCACCTTCATTGTCACATAGAAGAGGAACTTTGTCACAATGGACACCATATTCCTTTAAAGTTTGCCTCATCCATAGAAATTGAGTACAAGCACTAGCAGCTGCCACATACTCGGCTTCGACGGTGGAGAGAGATATACAATTTTGCTTCTTGGAAGACCAACACACCAAGGACCTACCAAGGAATTGGCAAGCCCTGGAGGTTGATTTTCTATCCTTACCACCAGCCCAATCCGAGTCCGTGTAACCACAAAGAGAGAATGTTGAGCCTTGAGGATACCAAATACCATAGTTTGGGGTATCAACCAAGTATCGAAAGATTCTCTTGACTGCCATCAAATGGATTTCTTTAGGAGCCGCTTGATATCTTGCACACACTCCTAAACTTAACACAATATCGGGTCTAGATGCACACAGGTAAATCAAAGAACCAATCATAGACCGGTATACCTTTTGATCCACATCTTTACCATTTTGGTTTAGTTCAAGATGAGTATTTGTTTCCATGAGAGTAGGAGCTCCATTTAGATCTTTCATGTTGAATATCTTGAGCATATCTTGAGTATACTTGGCTTGGTTGAAGAATGTCCCTCCTCTTACTTGCTTGATCTCAAAGCCAAGAAATACTCTCATTCTCCCATCATAGACATCCAGAACCTATTAGTCATATGCTTTGAGAATTCATCATTAAAAGCTTTGTTAGATGAGCCAAAGATAATATCATCAACATATATTTGTCATACAAAAAGCTCCCCATTAACCTTCTTAGTACAAAGAGTGGGATCAATTTTCCCAACATCAAAACCACGGTCTATCAACAACTCTCTACGGTGCTCATACCACATGCATGGGGCTTGTTGGAGACCATAGAGCGCCTTATCAAGTTTGTAGACATGGTTTGGGAATTTAGGATCCTCGAACCCCAGGGGTTGCTTCACATATACCAACTCATGCAATGGACCATTAAGAAATGCACTTTCTACATCCATTTGTTGTAATTTAAAGTTATGATGTGCCGCATAAGCAAGAAGGATACAAATGGACTCAAGGAGAGCCACGGGTGCATATGTTTCTCCATAATCAATGCCTTCAATTTGAGAGAACCCTTGTGCAACCAATCTTGCCTTGTTCCTTACAACAATTCCATGCTCATCTTGCTTGTTCTTGAATATCCACTTGGTGCCTATAACATTGCGGTAATATTTTGGCTTTTCAACTAACTTCCATACTTTGTTTCTCTCAAAGTTGTTGAGCTCTTTGTGCATTGCTTCCAACCAATCCGAATCTTCAAGAGCTTCCCATACTTTATTTGGTTCTATCATGGAAATGTGTGCTTGGTGTTCTCTAAACCTCTTCAATTTAGCTCTAGTGGACATCCCTCTTCTTAGATCCCCAACCACATTCTCTAGAGTGTGGTCTCTTAATTCCAACATTTTATCCACTCTAGCTTAGAGATGAGTTTTGATCTCCTTGTTGTTTCTTGTGGGGATCTCCTCATCATTTTGGTCCTCGTCTTGACCATTAACTTGACCTTGATCATCATCAGAATCATTCTCTTCATCAAGAGGCAAAGATTGACCTTGGTCTTGATCAGGCACAACTCTAGAAAGGCGTTGAGCTAATCTTATGGCAGATTGTACAGATCTTCCTTGTGTAATAGACCGAGCAGCGCTGGACATTCTGGAGAATGGAGACTCAAGATCCTCCTAGCTAGAGGTTTCTCCCAGATCAACTTGTTGAGGTTCCACAGCTTTTCTTTGGCTTGGGTCATTGTCCTCCTCTATAGAAGGAGCTTGTTGATGTTGTGAAGATGAGGGATCCACTCGAGTAGAGAATAGTTCTTCTCGATCCGCCATAAGGGGTTCCTCAACATGGTGGATGAATCATGCACCCATTCTTCCTATGGTGAGTCATTTCATCATCTGCATCACAAACATCAACACGCCCCCCTTGGGGACCATCTTCGAAAACCACACTACAAGATTCTATGACAGTTCTAGAGAGCTTGTCATAGATTCTATAAGTGTGGGATTCAAGACCATAACCAACAAAAATACCCTATAATGCTTTAGAATCAAATTTGGACAAGAGAACACCCTTTATGCGATAGAAAAACTTACAACTGAACACCCGGAAGTATGAAACATTGGGCTTGTTACCGGTAAGAATTTCATATGGAGTCTTGATCAATCTTTTGTGGAGGTAGAGCCGGTTTGATGCATGACATGCGGTGGAGATTGCTTCGGCCCAAAAATTGCATGGAGATTTAAACTCTGCCAACAGGGTCCTTGCCATATCAATAAGATTCAAGTTCTTCCTCTCAGCTACACCATTTTGTTGACGGGTATATGCAGCGGAATATTGATGTTTTATCCCCTCATCACTAAGAAATCCATTTAAGGTGTAGTTCTTGAACTCGGTGATGTTGTCACTCTGTATTATCAACACAGGGACATTGTGTTGACGTTGAGCCATGTTGATGAATTCAATGAAGTTTTCTTGGGTCTCACTTTTCAACTTGAAGAAATATACCCATGTGTATCTTGAGTAGTCATCAAAAATCACCAAACAATATTTCTTTCCACCAAGACTAGCATGAGATGGAGGACCAAAGATATCCACATGAAGGAGCTCCAAGATCCTCTTGGACTTGATGTAGTTCTTCGTCTTGTGGGGAGAATCATGCATATTTCCTTCAACACAAGCCCTGCAAACACGATCTTTGGCAAAACAAACATTTTATTTTAGTCCAACAATATGGCCATCCTTGTGGAGACTTTGCAAAGTTCTCATGTTGACATGGGATAGACGACGATGCCATAACCAACCCACATCAGCATTTCCAAATAAGCACATCGCACTTGTAGTGGTTTTCCCCGAAAAGTCCACCACATACAAGTCATTTTTGACATACCCAACGAAAGCGACCTTTAGAGACTTGCTCCACATGAGGACCACAATATCATTATAAATAAAGATGGCAAAGCCCATATTTCCAAGAGCATGAACTGAAAAATAAATTATACCCAAGGGTCTCAACAATCATGACATACACGAGAGTAATATCGTGGGCAACCACAACCTTGTCAAAACCCATTACCTTAGACTTTGACTTGTCGGCATATTGTCACGGATATTTGATCATCATTTGGTCTCAAATCCTTGATAATAGATGTGATTGCGGTCATATGAATTGTGCATCCACTATCAAGCACCCATTTTGACCCTCTGGAAGCATAGGTCTATAAAAGATCAAACTAGTTTTTAGGTACCCATTTTTCAATGGGTCCTCTTTTGTTAGCAACAAGGGTCTTGGAAACCCAAATAGAACAAGCAATATAACCATCTAATGGGCCAACATATTGTGCATACACATCACCATAATAGTCAAGCATTAAAACATAGTGAGGGTTAGCACTTCCCGCAAAGTCATCACGAGACATAGTTTTGCCACTTGTGGTCTTACTACCCATAATGGCCTTGTCTTTTTCTTGTGTGGGCTTTGCCTTATTCTTGTTGTTCTTCTTCTTGGCTTTGGATACAATGACCCCTTTCTCACATTTGGCCTCTTCTTACTCAAGAGGTCACCAATGGACTTGTTCCCTTTGGGAAAGGTGGCTTTAGCTAGCTCCCCCTTCAACCTACCATTTTCTTCAAGTATATTTGTATAACTAGAAGGAATGAAAGTACTAGGTGAAGAAATATTGGTCAATTGAGTTTGAATCTTTTCACAAGACTTTGTGAGTAACAAGAGTTCACTCTCAAAGGCCTTGTGAGCCTTGTCAAGCATCATAAAGTCCTCGGCAAGTTTTTCATGAACAAAACCAAACTCAATCTTGTCCTTTTGAGCCTTTTATATTTATCAATAGCATGGTCATGTTCCTTAATGAGTCTATTAACAATTATGTCATTTTCCCCATCAATCCCTTCAATTTTTAGTTCAAGAGACATCCTAGTCTCTTGTTATTCTTCTAGAGCATTATTTAGAGCTTCTACCTCAATCATATGCTCTCTCCCTAGTTTGCATCTCTCATAAAGAAGAACTTGTGTGTGATCAAGTTGATCTAGGAGGTCCACAAAATGTCTCTTATGTTCCCCTTGAAAGTTATTCATGAACTCATCAAAAGCAACTAATTCTTTTTTAACCTCAAGAGATATTTCATCATCAACCAAGGAGGAGGGGTGTGACGATGATAATACCTTCGTTCCTCTTGACATAAGGCAAGTGACGTTCTTGTTGGAGATATTCGCATTTGGAGAGTTGAAGAGGGAGAATGTGGGTGTAGAAGTAGTGGCAAGAGCATCCACACCACTTGATGTTTCCTCTTCATCATCTTCATTATCGGAGGAGAATTGTTCATGAGTGATCAAGACAATTTCACCCGACTTCTTGTTGGTGGGATTCTTCTTGATGAAGGGTTTCTTGAAAGGGGCTTTGGAGGTTTTCTTCAACAAAAGTTTACCCCATGATCTTCTATTTTCTCATAGGGACATCCTGCCACCAAGTGATAGCTCATACATCGTAAACGTATCTATAATTTTTGATGTTCCATGCTTGTTTAGTATCCACTTTGTTATGCTTTGTCTACACTTTGAGGTATTTTTATAAATTTTCTGGAACTAACCTATTAACATGATACCATAGTGCCAGTTGCCTGTTTTCTACTGTTTTTGGTTTCAGAAAATCTAGTAACGAAATATTCTCGAAATTGGACGGGACAAAATCCAAATTCAATATTTCACCAAGAAAAACAAAGAAACCAAAGGGCGACCGGAGGGGAGCCATAGGGTGGCCACCCCCCCCCCCATGTGTGGGCCCACCCTAGGTCGTGCCTGGGCAGGGTTTGGCCCCTGGCCACCCTCCTGCCTCGCCTCTTTGCCTATATAATCCCCTTGATGCCAAAACCCTAAGTAACTGATCAGATCTCCATGAAATAGTCCGTAGCCGCCGCCACCATCGTCCCTAGATCAAGGGGATCTGAAGCTCTTCCCGGCACCCTATCAGAGGGGAGAGATCATCCCGGAGGCCTTCTTCATCACCATGCCAGCCTCCGGTATGATGCATGAGTAGTTCCACCTTGGACTATGGGTCCATATAGTAACTAGATGGTTGTTTGTCCTCCTTTGTGCTATCATGTTTAGATCTTGTGAACTCCGTTCATGATCAAGATCATCTATTTGTAATTAAGCATGTTGTGTTTGTGGGGATCCGATGGATATTGAGATTATTATGTCAGATTGATTAATGATTCTATCTTATTGATTCTATCATGTATGTGTTGTTTGAGATCTTGCATGCTCTCTGTTTCTAGTAGCTATCTTGGCCAAGTAGATGCTAGTGACTCCAAGAGGGAGTATTTATGCTCGATAGTGGGTTCATGCCTCTATTGAATCTGGGGAAGTGACAGAAATCTCTAAGGTTGTAGATGTGTTGTTGCTACTAGGGAGAAAACAACAATCTATTGTTCATGGAACAATTGTATTGTTTAATTTACACACATTGCTTAAAGCAGTTATCCGCTGCTTGCAACTTAATACTGGAGGGGGTTCGTCATACCTTCCTCTTGGGGTTTCCTAACGAAGCTCTACAGTGATCTGAGCCACATCAAGACGTTTTCTGGCGTCGTTGCCGGGGAGTTAAGGATGGCTTCACAAGGGGAGTCCTTCACAACCATTCTCTTTAATTTGTTTTTGTTTGGCTTAGTTTCTTTTGCTTTGTTTTTCTTGCTTCTTTTTATCAAAAATTACAAAAAAAATTAGTTTTGTTTGGTTTGCCTTTTCTTATCAAAACACAAAAAAAATTAGTTTTTCCTATAGTTATCACCTTGCTCTATCTCACCATGTTGATCCCTAAGTTCACCCTAAAAGACCTTTCAATAGGTAGTGGATCTATAATTGGGAAATAAAACATTTAAGAATTCTTTAATCATAGTAGCAAACATGAGGATAGATCCTTAGAAGAACTTGCTCCTAATTATGAAATTGCTGCAGCTTCCTTAGTTCACATGTTGGAGGCTAGGTTTGTTAACCTTAACCCCATGATGCAAATAATTTTTCTTAAACTAAAATAAATTGAGGATGCTGAAAAGAGAGATTTTGTTCAATGATGTTGCTAAGGAAGCCAAAAAGGTCTTTGATAGTTTTAATATGCTAGGCTCATGTGTAGATGTTATGGGTACATTATAAAAGTTGGATAAAACCAAACCCAATGGAGAGGAAATTAAAATACCCATACCTTTTAAACTTTTAGGAATGCATGAGGCCTTAGAAAAGAATTTTGATTGGATTGTTCCTGAAAACCCGTTTGATGAAAGTAGTGAACCCAAGAGTGCTAAGAAAGGATCCTCTAGAACACATTTGGATGAGATACATTTCCTAGTTGAAGAAATTTCGAGTATTGATCTTAATGCTTCTTCATTTGAAAATACTTGATTCTTGCTTCTTGTACCTAACTTAAAGGCGTTAAAGAAAAGTACTTCTTGGGAGATAACCCAATAGTTTTCTTTAGTCTTGGAAGTTATTACTTCTGTAATAATCTCTCCTTATCCTTTTTATTTGATTTTTGTGCCAAGAATAACCTCTAATGAGAGGGAAGTAAGATTTTGGAAAGTTGTTGTCCCAAAACAGATTTTTGTGCTTCACTTTAAAAATTCATGAAAATCTCTGTATGTAGGATTAAGATGTAATTTTCTTAATAAATCCCCAGGTTGTTATCTAACTTTCGTTAGTTCAACACTTTTTGATTTGAGCAACAGAAGGTCTTTAAAAAATCGGTTTCTACCTGCTGGTCTGTTTTGACAGATTTCTGCCATTAATTACATTTGCTTCTTTATCGATTTCTTTTTGGGTTCTCTTTGGTAAATTGAGCTTTTTGAGGGAATTGCTATAGTAGCTTGTGTTTTTAATGAAAGTTTTGCTATTTTAAAACTAAACCCAAAGGTTTATTAGTTTTGAATGCACTAATGTTGCTAATGAAGATTGTGTGAAGTTTTGTATGAAGGAAAATTTTCAGGTGTAAGGGAAGAATGTTGTAATGAGATGAAGAATGGACAAAAGCTCAAGCTTGGGGATGCCACCCCTGTAGAGGTCCCATCCTTTAATAAGGTAGAGATCCCTATGTTTACAATGCTAGTCCCTGGATCAATAGCTAGCATCCACAGTTAAGATGTAATATCAAGAAACAAAGGTCATAATACAACTTTATAACCAGGAATAAAATAATTCATTACATCTTACATAGCTCATTTGGCTATCTCATTACAATGCAGCATAAATAACTATAGCATGGAGTCCTTCATCTTCAAAGTGCCACAAGCAATCATGTTGGTTGTAGGCTTGTAATCCTAATCAACACACTTCACTAACATCAAACAAACCTGCAACATAATAAGTTACATCCACAAGGGTCAATACATTTGAATTGTATTGGCAAGTGATACTATGGTAGAATAGTGGTATCTATCATCTATATGCATTTGGCTAAGTGTAGCTTAGGCTTGCTTTGCTCAAAATAGATTTTCCTTATCATTTGAAAACACTAAGTTTTTGTTTGTCAAACTCACCCAAGGCATCTACCAATCAAAGATTGAAGATCCTTTAACCCTTGTTCAACCACAAGTTTTTAACTTAGAAATTGGGATGAGGAGATTCTTGATAGCTTCCATGTCTGGATGCTCAAATTGTCCATTGCCAGGGACATGGCTAAGTACTTAGATTTTACTCTCTCGAGAGGTCGTGCACTTTCCCCACAAGACTCGACATGCATCGAGACAAGATCTTTCAGAAGCCTTCCCTTAGACCAAAATGGACGCGTTCCAACCTATCATCCCCTACCACCAACTTTCCATTTGGCTAAGTTAATGCAACCTATATGATCCAGGCAGAGCCCATAATGCCAAGTGGCTGCACTTGAAGCTTCTCAACATTTGACATCTCAAATATCTTTGTTCCTGGGTGGCATTCCACAAGTGTGATACACAAGGTTCACCAGTCCCCTGGCCTTGTGTAACCACTCAACATAAATCCATCCTTTCCATTCCACCCAGGTGATTCATTCATATAGTTGTTTTATTAAACAAAAACACAAGTCTTTGACTTAGAAATATTCCATAGCATGAATATAATCCACCCTTGTTTTCTACTAGATAAGCTAAGCATGATAGTAGTAGTAATCTTAACTTAGGAAAGTTCTACTAAGGTTTCATCTACTAGGATTTCCCATGGCATAGTTAACACTTAGAAAAATTCCATGCAAGTCCTACTTAGAAATATCACTAATGCATAGTGAAAATAATGGGACAAAAGTATGAAGCACCACTTTCCTTTTTGGTAGAGAATATAAGTCCACTCCTTGATCTTGCAACAGTCACACTCTTCAAATTCCACTACAATTCAATCAAGCAAGCAAATATCCAATCTACCATTCAAGCAAATCATCACATAGAATGATAAAAACAAAGCAATGCGTGCAAGCATGACAAAGATTGTTTTATTTGGAAAAGTGGTTTCTAATATGTTATAAAACATTTTAAAACACCTATTGGTCATTTATAAAAGTGGCAAAACCATTTGATAACAAGTTAGTGAAAATGGCCACTTTAAATCATTTTTGTTTTGTTAGAAATGATTTAATCAAGGTAATAATTTCTAGTGTTTGACAAATATGTTTTTAAACACAAATGTTAGTGTCTGAAGGTCAAGTGTTTAATATTAAAACCATTTGCAAAAGGTTTTACCTATAAACCATTTTTATACCAAATCAATATATTATTTTGTTGGAAATGCCTTTAAACAAATTAATAATTTTATAGGGTTCACCAAATATATTTTTAAATACGAAATTTTTGTGTTTAGGGTCAGAGAGTTTAATTCAACTCATTTTCCAAAGGTTTAACTCAAAAAGCATTTTTAAAACATAAACAACATTTTTATTTAACTAGAAATGCTTTTATTCAAAGATTTATTCCTTAGCATCACAAAATATGTTTTTAACTCCAAAAGTTGGTTTCTTTGGTCAGTAGGTTAAAAAAAACCATTTACAAAATATTTTACCCTAAAAACATTTCTAGAATAATTTTTATATTCAAATTATGCCTACACAAGTTTCTGTAAAAACAACTAATTTTCCAGAAGCAATTCATTAAACAAATGGCATGGTTGGAAAGTACTCTTTTTGCTGATTCAGTTGATATAAAATTTGTAAAATTTGGACGTGTGCATCAAAAGTTATGCAATTTACAAATTCAAACAACTAATAAAAATGTTTCTGACTTTTAAAACAACACAGTGCCACGCGTCATGTCCTTACTGGCTGATAACGGTTCGCGTGGATCGCGCAGTGTGGTGTGTTGGATCTAATGAGATCGTGCGGCACAGAACCGACCGTACCTCTTCGTTAAGTCAATCTATCCTACTCATTGGATCTGCATCTAACGGTCCAGAGCAGCTGGCCACTAACTGGCGGCGCTGGCGGTGATAAACGGCGGAGGCGCGCTCTGTCAGCGATGGTCTGGCACAACCAGGTAGCAAGGGAGGGAACGGAGGGTATTACCGTGCTCGTGGGATCGCCATGAAGCTCAAGGTGGTCGCCGTTTGTCGAGGGGCGCACGGGGTCGTCCTGAATCGCTCGCCGGAGTTCATAACGGCGTGGGGCGCACTCTGTCGTCGATGAAGGTGAGGCTACACGGCTCGGGAAGGAGAGGTAAAGTGCTCGTTAGACGCGCAAGACGATGATGAGTACATGAGCATCATAGAGAGGAAGAGGCGAGGTCAGATTTTACCAGTAGGGTTCGCCGGAGTTGAGCTAGCCATTGGTGGCGAGATGGCGTTGTCGGAGGCGACGTTCTAAGGCGCGCGCGGACTAGCTGGGGCCACTGGTAGATGCGCAAGGTACTGTAGAGTGAGCTCGCGTGCACAAGGGGGCAGGGTATGGTCAAAGGTGCTGACCTCGCCGGAGACCTCGCCGGAGCTGCTGGGGCTGGGGAATGACAGCAAAGTCGAACCCGATGGGGTTCAATGGAAAATTCGAGTATACACCGGCGGAGAGGAAATGGTGTCTGGGGGGAAAGGTAGAGAGGGTGTGGGCGTTTAAGGGGGCGTCGTTACTGGGAGGAATCAATAAGCCATTACTCGTGAATTTACGCGGAGGTTCAGCGGCAGAAACGGCCGGGAAGGGCGTGGTCTCAATGCGGTGAGGAAGACAAAGGACGGGCAAAGGGGGGGAGAGAGAGAGAGAGAGAGAGAGAGAGAGAGAGAGAGAGAGAGAGAGAGAGAGGGAGAGAGAGAGAGAGAGAGAGAGAGAGAGAGAGAGGTGCGGTGGGGTCAGCAAGTCAGTGCCTCTGCGAGTTGTTTCATGAGTAACAGAAAACGAGTCGGGGGGAGAAGGGAGTGGGCTGGATGGGCTTAGTGGGCCAGGTTGGGTTGGGCTGCTTCTAATTCATTTTTTTGTTCTGTTTCTTTTCCTTTTTCTTTTCTATTTTGTTTTGATTCAAATGTTTTAAACCTAATTTGAATTCAGGTTTTTGTCAATCCTTTTCCAAACTTTTAGTATATTTTAGTATTGTTTAATAAAGTATTTTAAAGTCCAAATTCATAATATTTCTTTGTATTTTCTTGGGCTTTATTATTTATTTAAATAGACCATTGTTTTTATTCAAACAAGATTTTGATTTTATCTTCAAACCCTTATTTGAATTCTAATTTTTCACCAAACCTTATTCATTAGGTTTTATTTAGTTAATAGGGTGTTAAATAATTCATTTTGAATTATTTGAAATATTTTTAATATGATTTATTAATCATTTAATTTGAGCATTTGTCTTTATTCAATTAAAATTAAATATGTTTTAATTCCATATACTTTTATTTGAATATTCTTTATCCCTTTATTTTATTTTAGTTTGGATTATCTTTATTCCATTATGGATTTGACCAAGATTTAATTTGGTTTTTAAATATTCCTTATTTATTTATTCCTTTCCTTTGCCTTATAAAACCTATATCTTTTTATTTATAGATCCAAAATTGGTGATTCCAATTTGTATAATTTTATTTAATATTTGTTTATCCTTTTATATCTCTTTAGGATTAATTTTCTCACAAGTTGGTATGGATTTTAGATAGGAGCTTTATTAGCTTTGGAAATTATTTTCTTTTAACTTATTAAATTCATAAGTTTTTATCCATGGCTCCAAATTGATTGAAACCAATTTATATGGTTTTATAATATTTTTATTTATCATCCTTGATCATTTATAAATGTTTGTTGACCAATTTTTTATATGTATCAAATCCATAGTCCTAGAGATATCTTGGAAATGATTTATTCCATTAGGGTTTGGGGTTTTGGTTTATTTTTCCCAAGTTTGAATTTCAAGATACATTCATTGATGAATGCATTTTACTTGATTTGAATTTTGTTGATTTCCCTTTTATTCAAAGTTTGTTCAAGTTGGGTATTGATGTTTCCATTTAGAAACAAAAAGTTTCTTTTCACCCTAAATTTCAACAATTATTTATTTTGTTTATTTATTTTTCACATTGCAAAATTTGGAAAATTTTGGGATGTGACAGTGTCACCCCAAGAAATATTCAAGAGGTACAAGCATCAAATCTTGGGGATGCCCAAGGCATCCCCTTCTTCATCAATAAAAATCTTAGGTCTTTCTAGACACTTCATTTTTATTGTTTCATGCACTATTGTGTTGTTCTTGGAGCGTCTTAGTTCTTGTTTTTGGTTTTCGTTTGCTTAGTTTACTTGAATAAATTAGTTGGACCCCCATTTTCACTTTGTTGTTTCAAATAAGTTGATTGGTGTTGGAAAGGAGTAGGAAGTTCTTGCTTATAGTGGTACAAAGGGAGCTTGTTTTGACTATGTCCTAGACTCTATCATGCCATGCTAGATGTTGTTTTGACCTGATGCTTAGTGATTATTTCCATAGCATGACTTGTTCCAAACAATTAGTATTGCTTAATGTGCCTTGAAAGAATCATGGGTTGTTTTATCATACAAAAGCATAGTATTGTGGTATTCTCCTTTGATGGTTTGTTTGGGTTGACTTGGCACATGCTCACACCATGTTATGACTATGAACCAGTCACCTTAGCCTCTATGATCATTTAGTTTTTGATTTGTGGTACCACTTTATGCTTTGATTATTAATGTTTTGTCGCTCTGCATGATTATGGCCATTATTACTCTCTTAGTTGGTCGCTCCCAGTCTCTTTTGCTAGCCTCCACTTGCATTGAGTAAGATCTACTCATGCATCCAACTCCCAAGAAACCAAGTTATTCTAAAGTGTCCACTATAAATTCCTATGCATGGTGTGTTATACCATTCCAAGTATATTCTTGTTTTATCTATCTTCCAAACTAAACTTGTTATGTGAAAAATAGTGATTAAAGCTCTCACAAACTTGCTGGCACACTTTATTTTTCTTGCTCCTAATAAACTTGAACCATTGTGTCATCTATGTTGTATATGCTTGCACTTATACGTTGGGAATTAGCAGAACCGTGATGTCACGGGGAACGCTTTTAACACCTGTAAATTTCTACCCAGTTGATATCATGCTATTTTGTTTATGGATGTCGTCGGTGTGAAATAAAATGGGAGCTTGTAAGTCCATGGAGTTATGTATATGTGTTAGAGAAACGCCTGGGCCGCTAGCCTAAGCCATGCCTAATCATGGTGGAAACTTGCAGCATCACCATAATGAGTTATCTATGAAGCATTCTTCTTATAAAAAAAGAGAGATAGAAAAAAGAGATTGAGAGAAAGAAAAAAAAGAGGAAAGAAGAGATAAAAGCACTATTTCCCCATGGTAAATAAGAAGATTGCTCAGATGCTCATTGTCTGTTGCCTTGTCATTTTGATATGGGATAGCTCATGTATCATGGGGCAAGGGGTACCCCTACCGGTTCTCTATGATACCGGTAACTAAAGTTGAGTACCATGAGGAGCGGCCCTCGTACTCAAGGGACATGAGATTGCCAACTTATACTTTGTCAAGCATATACTCCATATTTTGTTCATTTTAACCTTAATCACTTCAAGATGCTTATGATAGGGGAAATGAGAGTTCAAAGCTAACAAGTACCATAATTTTTGGAAGCTCTTTATGAAACTTGAAATTCATGCTTCCCTTTATGAAGGGCCTTTCTTCCACTTTTATACTGAGTCTCCACCTTATATCCTTAGGTACCAATTAAGAGAGCATAGTTGTCATTCTTAGTTCTATGTGCATTGTCCCAAAACTTATTTATTGATTCATAATGTTGATATTGCTTGTTCTTGAACTATTTGTATCTAGTCACCCCTATGAACTTTGAAGGTGTCCTATGCATTTATGTTTTGCTACTCCATGAGGGACAAGGTGAATGCCACTATGCTATGTTTTCTATATGTGAAACAAACAAACGTCTCTCAATGCATTGTTATTCATGAATCTTTGTTTGTATCCTTTCATGTTGCAGCATAGTTACTATGTCCTATTGTTAGAACTTCATCTTTAATGCTCATGTTTAGAGTATATTTGATCCCAGCTTTCAATGCTTGCAAATGGTTTAATCATGATTGTGATGGTGCATGTCACCTCAAAAATTATGATTTTTATCACTTACCTACTCGAGGACGAGCAGGAGTTAAGCCTGGGGGTGCTTGATACATCGTAAACATATCTATAATTTTTTATGTTCCATGCTTGTTTAGTATCCACTTTGATATGCTTTGTCTACACTTTGAGGTATTTTTATACATTTTCTGGGACTAAGACATTAACAAGATGCCATAGTGCCACTTGCCTGTTTACTGATGCTTTTGGTTTCAGAAAAGCTAGTAAGGAAATATTCTCATAATTGGAATGGACAAAAGCCAAAGTCAATATTTCACCGAGATGAACATGGAGACCGAAGGGCGACCGGAGGGGAGCCAGAGGGTGGACACACACCCCACGGACAGGCCCACCCTAGGCCACGCCTGGGTAGGGTGAGGGCCCCCTGGCTTCCCTCCTGCCCCTCGCCTCTTAGCCTATATAATCCCCCCGATGCCAAAACCCTAAGTACCTGATCAGATCTCCACGAAACAGTCTGTAGCCGCCGCCACCATCGTCCCTAGATCGGGGAGTCTGAAGCTCTTCCCGGCACCTTGCCGGAGGGGAGAGATCATCCCGGAGGCCTTCTTCATCACCATGCCAGCCTCCGGTATGATGGGTGAGTAGTTCCACCATGGAATATGGGTCCATACAGTTGCTAGATGGTTGTTTATCCTCCTTTGTTCTATCATGTTTAGATCTTGTGAGCTCTGTTCATGATCAAGATCATCTATTTGTAATCATGCATGTTGTGTTTGCCGGGATCCGATGGATATTGAGATTACTATGTCAGATTAATTAATGATTCTATCTTATTGATTCTATCATGTCTGTGTTGTTTGAGATCTTGCATGCTCTCCGTTTCTAGTAGCTATCTTGGCCAAGTAGATGATAGTGACTCCAAGAGGGAGTATTTATGCTCGATAGTGGGTTCATGCCTCTATTGAATCTAGGGAAGTGACAGAAATCTCTAAGGTTGTAGATGTGTTGTTGCTACTAGGGAGAAAACAACAATATTTTGTTCATGGAACAATTATATTGTTTACTTTACACACATTGCTTAAAGCAGTTATTCGTTGCTTGTAACTTAATACTGGAGGGGGTTCGGATGATAACCTGAAGGTGGATTACTAGTCATAGATGAAGTTGGATGGCGGTCTATGTATATTGTTGTAATGCCCAATCATATCTCATAGGATCATGAATGTCTAGTATTGCATTGTTATGCCTTGCTCAGTCCTGTCAATTGCCCCGATGTAATTTGTTTACCCATCATGTTATGTCATTTATCTTAAGAAGAACACCTCTAGTGAACTGTGGACCCCGGTCCACTCTTTACCATTGATACATCATCCACTGTTATTGTTTACTTTATACAAGCAACCATTATCTTCCACACCATACGTTTAATCCTTTGTTTTCAGCAAAACGCTAAGATTGACAACCTCACTGTTCGTTGGGGCAAAGTCTTGAGTTTGTGTTGTGCAGGTTCCAAGTGGTTAGCAACAACTTTGAGTCGTTTCCTTCCTCCTACTGGTTCGATAACCTTGGTTTCATAACTAAGGGAAGACTTACTATTGTTCTCATCATACCTTCCTCTTGAGGTTTCCCAACGAAGATCTACAGTGATCTGAGCCGCATAAATAGCGGTCACCATAATTGAAGCAAGTTCTCAATTTAGTGACATTGTCTCTTCTCCCATTTGGGTTGCTTCTTCGTTGCATTTCCATCTTGGCCTTGGCGGGATCTTTCCAAAAGGTTTTAGCATAGAAGGCCATATATTCACCATGAGTAATCTTGACATCATCGGGATGGCTCATAGATAAGCCTTCATCACTTTCATCTTCATCCACATACTTCACAACTTTTGCCTTTAAGGCAAGTTTGACACCATTGCTCATTCCAAGGGCTCGAGCGCGGGCATCGTTGGAATTCTTGGCGGCAACCTTGAAATAGGCCATCTCTTGCATAACTTCATTGGAGGTCATGAGATGGTAGTTATGTCTTCCTTGTAGGCTCTTCAAGTCAGTGGGCTCAAAGGGCATGAGTGCACTCACATATTTCCTTTTTATCCAAGCATCATCCACATGTGAGGCACCCACATTCCTAAAGGCGATGGGAGTGGACTTGAGCCTTCGGTACATGTCTTCATGATCTCCACCATACTTCATATAGAAGCCTTCAACTTCATTGCTTAATGCATCATACTGGTTCCTTTCATGCTGAAAGGATACGGATGTCGCCTAGAGGGGGGTGAATAGGCGATTAAAACTTTTCCTAGAGTGGCTCAACAAAGGCGGAATAAAACTAGTGTTTACTTTGTTAAGCACAACCTAGAACAACTAAGGTTCACCTATGTGCACCAACAACTTATGCTAAGCAATACAAGCAACAAAGTGATAGCAAGATATATATTACTTCAAGCACGAAGGCTATCACAATGTAAAGTGCATAAGTAAAGAGCTCGGGTATAGAGATAACCGAGGCATGTGGGGACACCGATATTTTACCGAGTTCCTCCCAACATGGAGTACGTCTCGTTTGGAGAGGGGGTGGTATCTAAACACCTACGCCACAAAAGGCCTCCCTTATTCTCCGGTGAATCTCACCCCAATGGGATCGATCCACGCTTCCACTATCGGTGCACTTGTCGGTGGCAACCGGAACCTCTCACAAGGTTGTGGCACTTCTCCACAACTTAATTGGAGGCTCCCAACAAATGCCACAAAAGGCCACAATGCCACCAAGGCCACAAAACCTTCTAGGGTTCCAAGAACCCAAGAGGGACAAGCTCCAATGAGTCACACGAACCAAATTCTCCGAGGATAACTCAAACCGATGCACCAAATGCAAATGGCAAGAACACCACAAAGGTGCTCAAATCCCTCTCTCCCAAATTCCACCAAAGCTACAAAAACTTATGGGGGAATAAGAGAGGAAGAACAATGGAGGAAATCCACAAAAGACTCCAAGATCTAGATCCCAATATGTTCCCCTCACTTAGAGGAGAGATTGATTGGTGGGATTGTAGATCTAGATCTCCTCTTTCAAACCCCTCAAGAATATGCAATAATCATCGGAGGGATTGAGAGAAAGCAAGATCAAGAAGGTCAACAATGGAGGGGAAAACTTGCAAGAATGGTTAGGGATCCATTGGGGAAGAAGGCCCCTTAAATAGGTCCCCCCAAAATCTAACCGTTGAAGCCCAAAAACGCGAATCCCGGTACTACCGGACTTTTTCCCGGTACTACCGGACATTCCCGGTACTACTGGACATTCTCTGGGGATCCCAGGACGCCAAACGCACCTTATTCAGTACCAACCGGTACTAAGGGGCGGTACTACCGGACCCTGGTCCGGTACTACCGGTCACCCCTAAACGAAAACGGCCATAACTTTTGCATCCGGACTCTGATTTTGATGATCTTGGGCTCGTTTCGAAGAGGAAAACAAGCTCTAAAATATCATGCAAAGAAACATCATAGTACAGCAAGGGAGGATAGATCCACATGACGAAATGTTTAACCTCTCTCAAAAAGACGAACCGATAAAACCTCCAACATCAAAAACGTAATAGAAAATGCATATGAAATCCGTTTTCGATGAACTAGAGATTGTCATGGAGATTAACACAAGCTATAAATCCTCACATGAGTAAGAACCAAATAATGTAAGGTTTTACCTATCTCTAAAATACAAACCGGTAAAACCTCCAAGATCAAAAGGCAATAAGATATAAAAGGGAAATCCGATTTTGATGAACAAGAGATTGTTATGAACATTACAACAAGCTCTATATTCTCACATGGACAAGACCAAATAACAACCAAATACGATGATGCAAGTATGCAAAGGTTTGAGCTCTCTTCGAATGATGTGACCGAGTTACTCATTCGAGAGCCCCTCTTGATAGTATGGTTATCTATCCTAAACCCGGTCTCCCACACACAACATGAGACCGGCAAAAGGGAAAACCTATCAAGATTATACCTTTGCCTCGAGCATTCCACTTGAGCTCGATGTAGACGAACTTGACCTTCTCAAGATGGAACACCTTTCTTGATTCCTCATCATCGATCCATGATCACCGAGGATGACAAGCATCAGACATGAGATGTTCTAGAGATGGCGCATATTGAGCTTGCACAACACATCTTCTCCTCATATCATCGAACTTGAAGCCAACACATGCTCCAAGCGAGGCCAATGGACAAATCCTACAAGTGCAACTTAATACACACATTAGTCCATAAAGATTGTCATTAATTACCAAAACCACACATGGGGGCCCATATGTTCTTTCACGTGCTCTCATTACCAACATATAACTCCGTGAGAGCATCCCAAGCTTCTTTAGCGGTGTTGAGGTGTTCAATGTGAGGGTAATATTTTGTAACCAATCCTTGTTGTATCATGTGCAAAGTGGTGGCATTGAGTTGACTATTGACAACTTCTCTTCTTGTCAAGTTGGATGGATCCACAATACGGAGTCCTTCTTCAGTGATATTCCATAACTCAATACAAGAGCCGCACACATGAGATTTCATTAGTGATTGCCATAGAGAAAAAGTAGATGCAGCAAGCTTAGGTGGGTCTCCTCTATTGTTTATATGAGGGTGAGGAATTGGAGGGCCGAGAGAGTACCATCCTTGAGCCTCATGGTGCTCTCCCTTCCCACCATCCTTTTTGGTGGAGGGATTAGTGTTTTAATTTTACCCCACAACCACAACTGCGGGTGCTGACGAGGAATTCACCTTTGGGGGTGGTGGTAGTACCTCTTGAGGTGAGGGAGGATATGAGGCTTTAACAAATTGCTCGAATAGATCACACAATTGTTTGATCTTGCTGCCCAAGGTGGAGCTCAAGTTTGTTTCCAAATTCTTGAGGTCCGCCATGGACACCATGGTACTAGCATCATCAACTACCTCATCCCCTTTGCTACCCATTTACTCTTAGGCGGTAAAGCCTGAATAAAGATCCGAGGCTCTGATACCAATTGAAAGGATCATATGGGCACCTAGAGGGGGGGGGTGAATAGGTGCTACTTCAAATTTTACTCTTTTTCAAATTAGGGTTTGACACAAAAGGTAAATTCTCTAGATTATGCAACTAAGGTGAATTTACCTATATGTCAATCTAGCACATACACTAAGAAAGAACAAGATAAGTAAAGTGCGGTAAAGGATAGAAGTAACCAAAGTGGAGCACACGGCGACACAAGGGTTTGTTTCTCGTAGTTCCTTCCTTTTGAGCGGAAGTATGTCTATGTTTGGAGAGGGGATGGTTTCAAACCACCAACGCCATGAGAGGACTCCCTTGTTCTCCGATGAACCTCACCCCAAAGGGTTCGATTCACATCTTCCACTATAACGGCAACCTTCGATGTGGAAGCCGAGACCTTTACAACAAGTTTGAGGCACACATCCACAACCTAATTGGAGGCTCCCGAATACAAGCAAGTTGTCAAACAATCAAAGACAAGCTTGTAAGAACCAAATCAAAAGCTAGGGTTTCCAAAGAAACACTAGAGCAAGAGGCCCTCAAGTGAATGGTGGGGAAATGAAGATCTCTCTTGGTGAAGCTATAGATCAAGGCCTCCTCCTTCGATTCTCCAAAGATCAATGACTTTGGATGGTTGGATGAAGAGATATTGTTGATTTGGTGGCTCAAATGGTGGAGGAGTTCATGAGTGGGTCGAGAAGCTGGAGGAAGGGATAAGGTCCCCTATTTATAAGCCACCACTCACTGAACCATTTTCTAACAGTTGGGTGGCTGGTCAGACTGGGGACTCCGAACCGCAGACCGGAGACTCCGAACCGCAGACCGGAGACTCCGACCAATCTCCGGACCGAGCTCTGGACCACCATACAGACTGTCCTAGCGCCCCTAGGAAAATCTCCTCTGGAGACTCTTCAAAGATTCCAGACCCTGTCCACCGAAGACTCTAGTCTGAGTGCTTGGACCGAACACTCTGGACTATATTTGGACCCTCATGCAGTACATCCTGGGCTGATTTCAGAGCCCTCGAGATTCATGGGAAACTCCGACCACAACAGACTCGGTCCAGTAATCAAGACTCGTCCTGAGTTCCCTGAAACCTGCATATTTTGCAGGGACAATTCCGCAGGCCATGGTCCTTTTCACTTTTCATTATATCAACCTGTAGACATTAGCATACTGTAAAATGATCTACGAGTTGTTAACGAACACCAAAATAGATTAAGATAGTAAATGTCCTTTCACATTTGAAAAAATTAGGGGGGTTGCTGCTACTACTGCTACGGCTACGACTACAGCTGGAGGAGGACGTCGCGGCGGCTACTCTCCGCCGTTGCGCGGCCACCATTGCCACTACCACCGGCTGCACGACGCCTTAGCGGACGGATGGCCCGCTCGATGCGTCAAGGTGATGGTCGCGGTCGCGTTCATGGTCGCGACAACCGCCTTGCTTCTCGCCTTCCTACGGTCCTCTGCCGCCCGGTTCGTCCGGGCCTTGTCCATATCGGCGGACCAATGGTCCCTTGCCTCCTGGTTGGTGAGCTCCTTCGCCTCAGCCACGAGCAACTCCACCGGAGAAGGAGCCAAAAACGGAGCACCATTGGGGCCGAAGCCCAGCGCCTGCGCTATCTTCATGGGGACGGCGATCGGTGCCTCCAGCTGGTCCACCTCCTCCCCCTCCTTGTTGTCGTCCTCTGCCACCTCCCTCTCATCACCGTCGATGATACCCCACGCAACCGCCGCCTTAGCGGCCAGAGCCACGCGCTCCTCCTCCTCTGCCGATTCTCACACGACATGCTGGCGTCGTGCCTCCTCCGCGTTGCTGCGCACTTTGGTGTACTGGCGCCTCCACCGCCTCATTGGCGGTGACATGGTGTATGTCATTCACCGCCTCCACCACCACCTGTAGGGTCATCTCGGCGATATGGCCTTCCTTTTCGAAGGCCAGCACATGCACATCGCTCCTGCGCCGGGCCAGTAGTGTGGCCTCGAGGTGGACCTCGTCGACCTCCACGTCCAGGTAGAGGGTGTGGAATATCTCTCGGATCTTCGTCCAGTTGGCGATCTTGTGGCGAGGCATGGCTGCTGGTGGCTGGCGTTTTTCTGGCTGCTGGTTTGGTCTTACTTTGGGGCTTGTTGTCTCCGCCATGTCGTCGGCCATCTTTTATAAACCGTGGCGGAGGCGGGAAACCGCCTGGGATGCGCGGGGAGTTTTTTCGCTGCAGTAAGCGAGGCGTGCGCGGGAAACGATGGCAGGAAACGCCGGCCGCGCGGGAAGCCACCGACACTGCTACCCGACATCGTGTCGCCATTAATGTCCCATCGCGAGGGTGTCAACCGGTGACAGCGGGAGGAAGACACACATGATAGATTGCGGAAGTATAGATTGTATTGATATTGCAAGAGGTGATTACAACTTGAGCCCTTGGGCTGTTTATATAGTACTAGAAGACTTGGGGACAAGAAGACTACTAGAGATAGAAATGGATTACAATATGAAACTACCTAATATAACGTAACCAACATATACTCTAACATCCCCCGCAGTTAGATCGATAGTGACATGGACGGTCTGACTGGAGCATAATCCGGAGGTGAGGTGGTAGCCCTTGTTTCCAATGTCGATGTACTCGGGAGTGAGGGCATTGTAGTTGTGGTCGATGGTGCCGTTAGTGAACTTGTCGCCGTTGATGAAGTCGATGATGTTGTTGTGTTATGGTCGATGTCGTCGTTGAGCCTAGAGAATTCGTCGTAGTAGTTGAGGTAGACATAGTTTGAGTTGGAGTAGTCGAGGTAGGCGACACGTCTTGCCGAGCTTGCCAAACTCGAGAGCATGACGGGAACGAAGGCACGCGTCGGTGTTGCCAAAACCGGACGTGCAAAGACAGGGACCATCACGATCCATGCGCACCAAAGCCGGAGGGATCAGCAGAGAAATTCTCCTGAACGATCGGTGCGTAGAAGTTGTCCGCCAATTTTTTGGAGTAGATGAAGTAGTTACAAGAAGAAAATTAATTTAGTGCAAAATAAAAAATTAGACTGCGAATCTGGCGGCGAGGTTGTGGTGGACGAAGACGACGAGGTAGTTGTTGATGGCGATTGAGTTGTTGCGATAGTTGATTTTGGGGATTAGACCCATATTTTCCGCTTGTATGAGCGCGACGTCGCTCGTGGAGAAGAACTTGTTGGCGTTGACGATGACCACGATTGGTGGCGGCGACGACGATGCGGCGATGTTGTTGGTGTAGATCGTTGTCGGTGATGATGACCATGAGTGATGAAGGTGCATCCCTTTGTTGACGGCGATGCGCGTACTTGGGACTTGCGTCCCGGTTGATGTTGGCGAAGACGATCCGGCGCGGTCGATGACGATGTAGCCGGAGATGCATCGACGCCGAGGTTGAAGTAGATGCGTGTGACGACATGCGGCTGTGGACAACGCAATCCGATCAATGATCGACGAAAGAAGAAGAAACGCGGTCAAGCGGCCGGCGAGAAAATTTTGGCGAAGTAAGATCTAATCTACTATTGCGCGGCCCCCGGCGGAGAACGATCTCCCCAGGGGCGGCGCGACTGAAGAGGTGGCTAAACCATAGACGGAGCGAATCGCTCTGATACCATAATAGATTGCGAAGTACATATTGTATTGATATTGCAAGAGGTGATTACAACGTAAACCTTTAGACTGTTTATGTAGTACTGAAAGATTTAAAAGACAAGAAGACTATTAAAAATAAAATTGGATTATAAATAAGTAATCGATATATACTCTAACATGACAGATGAATTGGACCGCTGGACGCAGTCAACCGGATAGGCCGGACCACGATTCTAAATCAATCACGGCCCGACCTACACGGACAAAACCAGATAATTTAGAACAACAAATGGGTTAGCCGGTGAAAATGCTTTTTATCCCCTGGCAGCCCGCTAGGCCCCTAGCTACTGATGGCCCTGGTTGGCTTGAATGCTTGGGCCACTATGAAAGGCCAGCAGTCGTCCACGTTGAAGCCGATTAGACTGGACTGCGAGGGAAACTACTCGGTAGCGGCCGAGCATTTTGTACCGCGATTTCGCTGAAGGATCTCGAACGTGGGCTCGGCCCGTTTATAGCATGCCCTTTGTTCGATCGATTCGGTCAGCCATGCACTCAAGGCTCAATGATTCGAAGTTGCTTACGAGTGCATGATTCTGCCACGTCACAGATCCTTGCACGTTTCCTCCAGCAATCAGGTTGAGTCATATGGATCATGTGTTTTCTCCATATATAGTAGGTGCATTCTTGCTTTTTTTTCCGCTTTTTCGGTACGTATGTTTTTTATCATGATTTTCTTTCTAGTTTTTTTTCATACTTTAGTACTCTCTCCGATTCTAAACAAGTGTCACGGTTTTGAACTAACTCTAGTTCAAAATGGCCACACTTATTTAGGATCGGAGGAAGTACCTTATATTTTTATTTACGAAAGCTTATTCTCAGTTTATAGTTATGTTTCTTCATACAATTTTTTCTTTTTTCCTTTAGTTTAGTTACTTATATTTTTTTCTTTGGCAATTTTTTGTTTCGTTGTTCTAGTGAATTATTTTTTTTGTAAGCTTAGTGTTCTTTTTTGGTGTTTTCCTTCTTTCTTGATTTCATTTTTTTCATTTCCCCCTATTTTTAATTTTTTTATGGCTCCTTTTTAAATCATTTTTTCTTATTTTGTGATTTTAAAAATTGAGTTCTATTTTGTTTATATTGTTTTAATTTTTTTATGGCTCCTTTTTAAATCATTTTTCTTATTTTGTGATTTTAAAAATTGAGTTCTATTTTGTTTATATTGTTTTTATTTTTCAATGGCTTACTGAAGCTGGATGCGATTCTTTTCTCTCTATATTCGGGATTGTTCGAAGGCCCTAACATTTTGTTTGAAAGAGTCCAATTTTTTTGTTCTATCTGTAGTCATGATTTTTTTCATGGTCATCAAAATTTTGCCACATTTACTCCAAAATTTGTTCAACTCGCGGTTATGATTATTTCATTCTAGGCCTTAGATTTTTGTGTTCCTTGTCAGCTAAATTTATTCAACACACTCCAAATTTATGGTCCATTCCCATTCCGCCTGCACATGTGTTATCTGTTCCTTCTACTCCGGGATTTTGTTCCGTTTGGTCAAAATTTGTACTTCGCTAAGAAGTCATGATTTTGTTCCATCTACGCTAAATAATTTGGAACTAAAATTTTGTTCCATCTCGTGTAGATGTGATGTATTGTTTGAACACTAAATTTTTGTTCGAGTTAGTCCAAATTTGTTTTTTTGGTAGAAGTCGTTATTTGTGTCTCATGGGTCAAAATGGTTTGTTCCTATTGGTCAAAATATCTGTTCTGCGTGTACATATAATTTGGTTCCTTTTGGCCCAATAATTTTTCTCCGGTGCATTTATGTTTTTTGTTCCATTTTGTGAAACTTAAATTTCTCATGTAAAGGCGATGCGTTCTATGGAAGCTAAGTTTTGTTCCAGTTAGTTCTAATTTTTTCACTAGTAGTCGTGATTTGTTCGTCATGTTTTAAATTTTGTTCCTATTGGTCTAATTTTTTTATTCCATGTGTATATGTCATTTTGTTATTTTGGCACAATATTTTTTGTTCCAATTGCATTCTTGCTTTTTTTTCTATTTAGTCTAAATTTTAGTTCCTCGCTAAATGCTATGTGTTCCTTGAATGCTCTTCTAGTTATTCCAAATTTATGTTTTTCAATAGTAGTGGTGACTTGTTCCTAGCGAGTCAAAAGTCACATGTAAGTGTTTTAGTGTACTAACCTTTTGTGTTCTTAAATCATAACTTTTTGAATTTGAATGAATGAAATAATGGTAAGACATAGATAACGAGGCTATAATACGACGGCGACCAGCAGAAAAATTATTAAAATAGACGAGGACACATGCAATCAGAAATGGAAGTAGCAAGGCAGAAAATGCCATACTTGCAGAAAAGCTGGGACTTATCGAACCTCTCCCTGATAATATCCTGCTGGCCAAGGCTGTTGCAAGTAATAAGATAGACACTGAATACATTCATTGGAATACTAGAGATACTCTTGCAATTTGCAAAGATCCTGAATTTTGTTCAAAAAACTAAAGCAAGAGCAGCTCATATTTGTAGAGGGAGTAACAGTATAGCTCATAATCGTGCTCATAAGGTGCATGAATACACTACTCCTGCACCTATCTTTAGATGCTTTTCAATAGATCACAATCCTAATTCCTGCCCTAATCTCTCTATTTTCTCTTGTACTATGTGGCAGGATTTTGTAATTCTCGATGTAAACTGTTGTTAAGCATTGGAATGAAATTAGGTGCCATGGGCACCAGTTACTTTTTCAAAAAAAAAAGCAGCAAATGCCATACTTGAGGTTCAGGCGTGGGCCAATGATGAGATGGCTGCTGTTTCAGCAAGCGTTATTTTCATCTTGACACCAACATGTCCAATGCATGCACGTTCTACATCCGCGTCACAGCAGCAGACAGACATGTTCGCGTCAACTACCTTTGCCTTTTTAGTCCCGTCTCGGATCTTTAATGAAAAACATACCAGTTTAATTACAACTGATTTTACAACTTGCTACGAGCAATCTGATCGAAGATTCTGCGATAAGATGGAAGCGAGTCCACGCAAATAACAGATACTATATGGGCCCGTATTTCGATGGCCCAACCAGACGCTATCAGAGCTACGGGACGCCCGGACGGAAGGGAGGAGCGCCCGTTGCGTGAGAGGGGATAATCACGGGAAACTGCTCGGTAGCGCCCGGTTCATGCGACGTACGCGAGGCTGCACCTTCGTAGCCAGGGGCTGTCACGTCACTAATATCCATGGTATTGTTGCGAAAGAAGTAGTACATAGATTGTGTATTTTTTCTCAACCAATCAAACTTAAAGGAACGGATTATCTTTTCTCTCTCTACCGATCAGGTGCAACTGCATGGATTGTGTATTTTTGTTTCTATATTTTCTCTTTCTTTCTTTTTAAATTTCTTCCTATATATTCTTTTTTATTTCTTTTTTCTCTTACTTACATTATTTTCTTCTTATGTATTTTATCTTTTAATTCTTGTTAGTTTGTTCCTATTTATTTTTTTCTTCATTTTTAATGTTTCTTAGTAGGATGTGTGCCAAGATTGCAATTTTTTGTTCCATCTAGGTTTTTTTTTGTTCAATCAATTCTCATGATTTATTGCACACATAGTTGTGTATCCCAATTAGTCAGAAAAAACAAAGTCATTGTGAAAATTTCCTTATGCTTTAGCAGGCGTTTATTTTGTTCTCCTGAAACTAAATTCTGTTCCAACAAGTCAAGGGTTTTATTTTGCCAAAATTCAGGATTTGTTCCAAGCACTAAATTTGTTTCCTTTTTACTCTAAACTTCTTGTTCTATATGTAGTGGTGACTTGTTTCTTGGTACTAAAGTTTTGTTCCACTTATTATAGAATTGTGTTCCACACTAGTTCTTATTTCTCGTGGACTTGTTTAATCGTGATGGTGTTTATCACGTTACCAATATTAACTGAGGTGAGAGAACTATGAGAAAATGTTGTCGGGTCTCATTTCATTTGTTACCATTGCATGTATGTTTGGTAGAGAAAAATGAGCAACAATGCCACGACGGTTATTAAATTTTGTTCTAAACAATCTACATTTTTGTTCTGGCGGTCAATTGTCCACCTGTATTTTTAAATTGTTTCGTAATCCATTTTTTGTTCCTCTCATACTTGTGGTTTGATCCACGGGTTTAAATTTTGTTCACTTTGGTCATATTTTTGTTCCTTTCGACAGTCATGATTCGTTCCAAGCGGATGTCATAATTTTGTTCCACTTACATTTTGTTCCCTTTTGCATTTTGTTCCAAGCAGTCTTATGTACAAGAGTCGAGATTTGTTTACTTCATGTCTTTAATATTGTACATGCATTATCTATTTTTTGTTCCTTTTATACTTGTGTGTCATTCTAGGAGTTCTAAATTTTGTTCCATATTTTCATGTTCGTATCCCCTACATTATCATGATTCTTTTCATTGATGCCAACATTTATTTCACTTAGCCTAGTTCCATTTTCACTCACAATTTCTTTCACGGTTTATTATTTTTCTATCCCTGGTATTCTACTGTTTGCTCCATGTGTATATTTGATTATGTTCCTTCATTTTAATTATTTTCCAATCGCAGACTGATTTGGTTTACTATAGACTAATATTGCGTTCCATGTGAAGGTGATATTTGTTTCTTGAATGTTAAAGTTTTGTTCCACATGATGTTTGGTTTGTTCCTTCACCATATATTTTCCCTGTAGTGTGGCGAATTATTTGTTTTCCGTGGAGGTGAGATTTTGTTCCTCGGACGCTATATTTTTGTTCCATCCGTTGTTGTTATGATGCTTTGGTTCCTCATGCTTTAAAATTTGTTCCCCTTTATAGAAACATGGATTTTCCACATGTACTAATTTTTATTCCAGTAATCGCAAAATTCGGTGCACATCCATGTCTTTCTACAAAAGTTTTACCAAAACTATGATCTAAAATTTTATATGTTCCATTAGCATATCCCCCCCCCCCTCATAGTCATGATTATGTTCCAGCCATATTTTTGTTTTCGAACTTAGCATATTTTTTGTTCCATCCCGTCCGCTACGCGCAGATTGTGGAGGCGTTTTGGGCTGCTTTGGTGGAACAATGGTGGAGAGAAATGGTGGGCTACAATGGTGTGTGATTGGCGGTTGAGCTACGTGCAGCGGTGGTGCTGCTGCTGGTAGGGTGAAGAAACGCAACAGGATAGAAGGGTTTCACACGGCTTCGTGGGTAAACCCTAATGCCTCACTAATTATATTTAGGGTACATTGCTTATGCGGGTTGGCGTGGATGTTTAGTTATTTGTGTGAATATTATTCCGCTGGATTAGGTAGTTTTTTCTCTAATATATAGGTTGGAAGGTATAGTACTTTTTAGTTGGTATGGTATGTGCAGTATAAGTGTAGTCATATGTATGTATATGTGGTGCTTAGTATTTGAAGGTACTCAATTTTTTAGGTCAAGAGACATGTATAAGCTGTCAAATTTGTTTTTACTATAGTTAGGATATTGTCCGAACATACGAGATGGGAGTTGATCTGAGTGAATTTCAGTTTGAAGAGTTGCCTTTGCAGCCTCAGAAATAGTGAGTATTAGAAGGACGGGTCCACGACCCATAATGACGTGGTCATGTCATATTCTTCCTCCGTTATTCCTACATTCTCTCTCTCGCAGATAGAAACCAGCAGCTCCCTCCTTTCTTGATTTCTTGCCAAACATTACTCTCTCACACCAAATCAACTAGCTAGAGGAATCAGGAGGCAAGGGAGAGCCCCTATCTACTGATGGGTTAGCTCGTGGAGGCGTTTTGGGGCTTGTTTGGTGGAGAGAAATGGTGGGCTGCAATGGTGTGTGGTGGCGGTTGAGCTACGTGCGGCGGTGTTGGTGCTGGTAGGGTGAAGAAACGCAACAAGATAGAGGGGCTTCACACGGCTTCATGGGTAAACCCTAATGCCTCACTAATTATATTTTAGGGTACATTGCTTATGCGGGTTGGCATGGATGTTTAGTTAGTTGTGTGAATATTTTTCCGCTGGATTAGGTAGTTTTTTATCTAATATATAGGTTGGAAGGTATAGTACTTTTTAGTTGGTATGGTATGTGCAGTATAAGTGTAGTCATATGTATGTATATGTGGTGGTTAGTATTTGAAGGTACTCAATTTTTTAGACCAAGGGACATGTCTAAGCTAGTCAAATTTGTTTATACTATAGTTAGGTTATTGTCCGAACATGCGAGATTGAAGTTGAAGTGAATTTCAGTTTGAAAAGTTGATTTTGCAGACCTAGAAATAGTGAGTATTAGTTAGTTGAAGGATGGGTCCACAATAAATTTATCTCTTAATCCTCAAACCCGCACCACTAGTGTATAGTCATTGTGGATCAACTCTCTTCAAAAAAATTCTACCAGTCGTAGATGATAGATCAGATCTCTCACTGGGTGCACTCGCTATAAGCGTGCAAAATCATGGGTACTCACCGAGCATCGCCTTAGTGCTTCCCGTGACCAAGGAGATCACTTTGCATGATGCGGTGGTGGGTACGATCCTAGCCAATGCAGTGAACCAACTGACGAGATTGATGTATCTATGCCATATTTCTGTGAACCAACTGCTTCATGGAATTAAGACTTATCGACTGTAATGACCATGAATATACTAAATATTGATAATAACTTGACTAGTAAGTTAGCTTACTTAACTAACAAACCATGCTATCAAAGTGTGAGTTCCCTTGGATAGCTCTCTCGTATGAGTTCGAGGGGGAAATCTCAGGATGTGTTACGTTTGGTGTTAGTATTTAGTTGGTTCTGCATATGCCTCTCATACACTTTCTCTAATAGACGAAAGTTGTATCTATAGGTTATTTTAGTCCAAGATTTGCTACCGATTAAACCACCATACCATGTAGGTGAGCGAAGTCGAATTCTAAGTCTCAAGAGTACACACTTTTATACTCACTGTTGTTTTTCCCCTTTATAGGCAACTGTTGGCCCAATTCTTGACAGGTATGGGATCGATGATGTTAGAAAGGTTACCCTTCCTGCTTGTCTTGTGTAGGATTATGGAAATCACTTGGTTATGTTCAGGCCTAATCGTTTGTATTATTATTTGTAATCAGATGCTATTTTGATTTTATTGTGATTTGTATATTTGTATTGTATCTATTTGTATTCTTGGTTCATTGGAGTCGTTGTTGTATAAATATGTTTCTTGTGGGTTATGTTGTGAACAGTTGTAATTATACTATTTGGTCTTCAAGCCGCACTCAAGTGCTTGGTGGACATCTTTGAATCATTTCTATGCGGATTTTTTGAAAGTAATACGGTAGGGGAAGCCCCTACAACGACTTTGTTTTTGAAATAATATGAACCCTAATATCATTGTCACAAAGTACATATTTGGACAAAGTTCTAAAGAGGTTTGGAATGGAAGATAGCAAGAAAGGTTTCTTGCCCATGTTGCCCAATACGACGTTGAGTAAAACTCAAAGTCCGACAACGGCAGAAGATAGAGAAAGGATGAGTAAAACTCCCTATGCCTCAGCCATAGGATCTCTAATGTATGCCATGCTATGTACTAGACCCGACATTGCATATGTTGTTAGTTTAACTACCAGATATCAAAGTGATCCAGGAGTGAATCATTGGACAGCGATCAAAAACATCCTTAAGTACTTGAGAAGAACTAAGGATATGGTTCTTTCTTATGGAGGTGATGAACAGCTCGTTGTTAATGGTTACACCGATGCTAGTTGTGTCACATCCCAAATTTTAGATTTGGTCTTGCATATCATTCATATCATTGCATCATGCTTTTCCATGCAAAACCGTCGAGTGAAAAGGTTCGGCGAAACGCCACTTGCAAAACCCTATTCTATTTTGCTACGAGGTTCCTGCGGGAAGTTTTAGTAGGACTAGCGTGGACCACCCTTGTAGATTAGTGGTTTCGCTCGAACCTTGACGCTAGATTGTTCCCCTCGACTGTACGAAACCTTAGGCGCAAGAATCGCCAATCGGAGCTCAGACGAGAAGTTATGCGGCCATTAGTGAATCGCTGGAAAACGGTCCGAAATTCCGGACAGATTTCCGAATCCGCGTCTGTTTCCGCGCCGTTTCAGTTTAGGATTCCGCGCGAGGGGCCACAAAAGGACCCCACCTCGGCCTCGGTACCCATGCCCGCCGACCCCGCCTCCTCCACGTGCCGCCGCCGCTTCCCGCCCGCATCCCGCCACCGAAGCCGCTTCGCCGCCAGCGACCTCAGACCAAGGCCGCCATACGCGCCGCCATCGCTGCCACGCTGTTGCTGCCGCGCCGCTAGGCTGCCGCCGCCGCCGCCGAGCCGCCGCCTTGCCGCAGCTGCTGCGCGCCGCTTCAGCCAGCCGCAGCTGCTTTCGCTGACGACGCGACGCTTGCGACACGCCGCTGCCCGTTTTGCGTCGCGTCGCTTTGTCCGTACCAGACGCTTCGCTACCGCCGTTTGCGCGCCTCGTTGACGATCTTGAACCGCTGCTGACCGCTTCGCAGGAAAAACCCCGACGCCGGAATCGATCGCCACCGCCGTCCGGAACTCGCCGCACCGTCCGGAGTCCGTTTCGTCGCTTGTTTCCGGTAAGAATGCAGCCACCGTTAGATTTCAGATCAGCGGCTTAGATCGTTCGTTGGCTGGTCAGACTCAGGCGTTGACTAGTCAGACGCCCAGTCAGCGCCCAGTCAGCAGACGCTTTGACCAGTCAATGCATACGCTTGACTGGTTAATTTCGTTAATCCTTTTAGTTGACAGATTTCGTAGAATCTTGTAAATTGCGTAGAAATTAAACCGCTTGGCCAAAAATTGCAAATAAAATATGTGTAGATTCAGTGAGTCGTGTAGAATCTTGCTGTACCTTTGGTTCAGGCTTTTGTAGCAAGTTTTAGTACAGTTTAATCAAACTAGTTAGTGGCCTTTTCGGAGTAATTAATTCGTAGAAAAAGATCCGTAGCTCCAAAAATCGCGCATGATATGTCCCTGGATTCAGTGGAACGAGGGGAATGTCATCGTGAATTAAAAAGATAGGCTTACAGTAAAAACTTCTGCAGAAACTGTCTAGTGGCTTTCTGCAGTGTTTTAATTACTCGGGGAGTTTTATAATTCCTTTTTGAGTAATTCCAGTTGGTGCTGTTTCTAATCAGCGATGCCTATGCGGTAGAATTTTCCCAAGATTTTACAAACAGTATACTACCAGTAGTGAATTATTTGAGTTCTCGCTCTAGTTTTGAGCACTACTTTTACTTAATAGTTTTCCTAGCGCTAAAACTATTTTCCATGCATACAATCGATAGTATTATGGAATAGGATGTTGTGGTGCAGCTGTAGCACCAATTCACTTGTCGTTCTTGCATTCATGCATCATATTTGTTGCATATGCTTGTGGATTGTTTGTTTATGAATACAATTGTATCGTGTAGATTGTGACGAGTGCAATGCTTGCTCGTGTGGATTGTTCTTCCGACCGCTACAACCAAGGCAAGTAGATGCTACTTTGTTCATGATATCGTCCTACTATTTTCAATGCATTGTCGTGTATTTTGTAGATGCATGTGTAGGATGATACTATCGCTATGCTATGACCTATTATGTGGTAGGTCCTTCCTTGTAGATGAACCACCGTTGGTAGATGTGCTTAGCCATGCTATGAAGATCGAGGGCTGGGTTACATCACTAAAAGTTGTTTCTAAAAGTATTGGTTTATGAAAACTAAAACAACTTAATCAATGAATCTCCTGGGTGTGATGGTATTGATAATTTTTGGTGGTTTCATTATGAAAGGCACCTGTGTATCGAGAGAAATTGATTGGCTTCTTTATTGTAGAAGCTGTAGCTTGGTACAACCATGTGCCAATAATGGAATGGTTGGTTGGACTTAGTAGGTTGTGGTAACTCGAACCCGCTGATCCAGAGATGTAGAATTTTGGTAGGTTGGACCGCGCTGCCGGGATTGAGTTGCTACTTCCCGAACAGTCTCAACTTGGACTTCTCCCTATCACCACTCAAAATGAGAGTGATGGTACGAGCTGGGCTGGCCAAGTCACATGGGTAAAGTATACTAACCTCTCGGTGTGTATAATCTAATCGATTAGCCGTGTCCCCGTTATGGACAACTGAGTTGCTTGATATTGATTCCATGACATGTTTCTCGCCATTCAAATTTCATAATTATTTTAATATTGTTGGGTTAACTTAATTGGGATCTTTTAAAGAAAATCAAAAATTGTTTATGAAAGTAGGACAAAGGTATTTGCAAATGCAAGCCGTATACTCCACTTGCCAAATATGCATGTAGATGTTAGTACTATTGTTCCATTACTAGCTCTACTTGCCATACATTCCATGTATTGACCTTCGGGCTGCTATGCTTCATGTTGCAGGTTATTCCAATTCGAGTAATCGATATAGGCCACGGTACTCCACTCGCACTTGTTCACTTGTGGGCAATTTGAAGAATGGAGGATTTACTTTATTTATGCTGCTACCTGAATAATTTGAGCTAGCTTTGGGCTAAGCTTTTATTGTAATAATGGTAGTCCTGGATCTTCTATTTATGATACACGGATATTTTGCTATGTTATCTATCTTACTCTATTGTGGGCCAATGAACCGATCCAGGGATTGGCATGTCACATAGAGGCCACGGTCTTTTCGTAACCGGTGTTACAGGATGGTATCGAGCCCGTGTCGATCAGTAGGATCGTGACCTAGAATTGGATTAGGAAGCCATAAATTTATTAAAGCCTATATTAACTCGCTTTACATCTTATGCCTTTCATCCTCGTAAATTCTTACCATATGCTATTCTCACACTTTCCTCTTTTACTTGATAGATGGGAGACGTCAGGACTGAGTATGTCACCATGGAGTCACCAAGGCCCTTTGCAAGGCAGTTAGCTCAGCTCGCAGTCATTGGGATTGCCACTGCCCATGTTCAAGGGAAGAAGGCTGTACACCTACGGATATGGCGAGGATGCATGGGAGATCACTACCTTCATATTCAGAGATGCCGCCTTGCCAAACCCCGTGCACTTGGTCTACACCAAGACATACTGCAACTGGGGACTTGGAATCAACTTGGCCATACATGAAACCCTGTCTCGCCAAAGGTTATTATGTCCCACACCTACTACCAAAGAGATTCACCCTACCGTGACTATGGAAGGCGTGATGAAGATGGAAACATTGTGGTTACCCCGGGCGACAGGAACAACATGCCGCCCCATCGGAGGCACATAGAGGACATGGAAAGGGAGAATGGAGCTCTAGCAGAGAAGGTGAGGATGATAAAAGAGATTGCAGATTTTACTAGCAATGGAATGGTGGTCCAAGGACAGGAGATTGACACTTTGCATGAAGCTGTGGGAGTTTTGGAGAATGCCCTGATAGCCAGAGATGCAACCATAGCACATCTTCATGGTACTGTGCAGGAGAACACCCAGAACATACAACAATTGCAAGGGACCGTCCAGGAAAGGGATCAAACTATTGAAGCTATGACAGCCCAGATTGCCGCTCTCCAAGCACAACTAAATCCACCCTCTGATGATGACAATGGAGATGATGGCAACAATGGGGATGATGATGACAGTGGAGACGATGATGATGATGAGGACGAGGATGATGATGATGGAGACGATGATGGTGGAGGAGATGAAGCTGGTTTGGTAAATTGAGAGTGAAGGAGAAGAGGAGGATCCATAGGAGGTGGAGTTTGAGATCTCAAGTGATGATTCAGGAGAGGTGTACACTCCGCCGCCATGGTTGTACCGCGAGCCGAAGCGCCAACGCATGACCGCAAGGACCTACCTAAACCTCTTCAAGAAGTAGATAGAAGTCCACCAATTAGTCCTCAAGTAGGTAAATTCGTTAGGATTAGTCTCGATCGCTGTGAAGCTTAGTTCGTTTTAGTTTAAGAGTGATTATTTACTTATTTGTGTACTCCAATATCCCAGGAATTATTTGTGCGAATTTTAATGAAAGAGTTATTGCAAGTTTGGTTACTATCTGTGTTATTTTTGCTGCAGTTTTCTGCTGATACAGCAGTATTGTATGATTTTTCATATTTGTCTGGTAACTGGGAAAAATCTGAAAAAACTTGGGCTGATGCTAAACTCTCTGTACTATATGTGCAAAAATCAGCTAAATTTTCTGACGAGTTTAAGTCAGGCGGAAAAATTCGTGAACGCTGCTGGACTGTTCTGGCAGATTGCTGTTTTTGTTGTTTAGTTGATCAACCGTTTAGTTAACCATTGCCAACTCTTGTAAAACTATTTCAGTAGGTATATACTGCTAGGATAACCCTTGATGTTGCTGGATCACTTGTTTGTTGTTGTGTTACTTGCTTGTGATTGTCTGCTATTGTTTGTTGATGTCTGATCATATGCATGGGTAGAATTCTATTATCGTAGTTGATTCTTTCTAAACTTACCTGTGCTGAACCACAGATGCCTCCCGCCGCCAGCCCACTGAGTTGGAGCAGCTCATGGCAGCTCAGGACCAGCTGACCCAAGTGATGACTCAGTTAATGGCAAATCAGAACAACAACAATGGAAATAATCAGCCTCAGGGAGATGCTCTCACCAGATTTCTGAGGTTAAGGCCAGCTAAGTTCTCATCGCAACGGAACCAATGGTTGCTCTCGACTGGTTGCGCTCAGTCAACAAGGATCTGGTAATGCTTGGATGCATCGATGTTGAGAAGGTGAGGTTTGCCGCCACCCATCGGAGGGACCAGCCGCTTGGTGGGACACATTTCAGATTACCCACCCGGATACCGTGACTTGGGCAATGTTTGAGGAAGGTTTCAGGACCAACCACGGTCTTCGTGGAGTTCGAGCCTAAAGAGGAAGGAGTTCCGCAACTTGCGCCAAACCAATCGCACCGTGGCCGAGTATATTGAGGAGTTCAACAACCTGTCCCGTTATGCACCTGAGGATGTTGACACTGATGCAAAAAGGAGGGAGAGATTCCTGGATGGCCTCAGTGATGAGCTTTCAGCAGCTAATGTGGTCTATTGCCCCACTTTCTAGGAGCTCATGGACAAGGCCAGATCTTGGAAGGGAAGCACAAGGTGTGGAGAACCGCAAGAGAAAGAGTAACAATCACCACTCGTTCACATCACAAGTCTCAGACTTCATATGATGGATACTCCAAGCATGGAGGGAGTGACTATGGGAGCCATGACCGCCACCACCATGGAGGCGATGGGCATCGCCATGACAACCATAGGAGCAGCCACCACAACCACAAGGGAGGACACTCACACCACTCTGGAGGACACGGTGGACATGATCGCAACTGTGATCGCAGCTTTGTGAAGAAGGATCTGAGTGAGGTGACGTGCTTCAAGTAAGTGTAAGGGACACTATGCCGACAACCGTCCGAGAGGAAAGGACTCAAGCCAACCAACAATGAGAAGGCTACGGAACCACATGAATGTGGAGGAGATTCCAGATGAGCCTGACTTTGTGATTGGTAAGTTCCCAATCAACACTTACCCCGCACTTATACTTTTCGATACTGGTGAATCACATTCATTCATATCAAGGGCATTCGTGGATAAGTATAAGTTACCTACTGAGTCTATGAAAAGGTCTTTTAGAGTGAGTTCACCTGGAGGAGATATGATAGCTAGTGCGGGATGCCGCGATTTAACTGTGAGGATTGGAACACACAACTTCATTGCACATTTGGTAGTGTTGGATTCACAAGGATTAGATGTTATACTGGGCATGGATTGGATGTCTATGCATGGGGGACACATAGATTGTGCACAGCGAGCTGTTTCACTCAAAACCCCGGATGGTAAGAGGATTAGATTCAAGTCACCGCATCTACCAGAAGGTGTAAGTTGAATTCTCTTAAGGTTAGTATGGATACCGTGCTGCTGATTAGGGATTACCCGACGGTTTCAAGAGCTGCCTGTGGATGCCACCGACAGGAAGTAGAGTTTCTTATCGACCGATGCCGAACAGACCTATAGCAAAGAAACCGTATAAGATGGATGTGGATGAGCTGAAGGAATTGAAGAAACAGTTGAAGGAGCAGCTGAAAAGGGATTCATTCAGCCTAGTGCGTCATGGGGTGCACCTGCTCTGCTTTCAGGAGAAGAAGGACAACACCAAGAGATTAGTGGTGGACTACCGCTAAACGAGGTAACCATCAAGAACAAGTACCTCTCCGAACATAAATGATTTGTTTGATCAATCGAAGGAGCGAAGGTGTTCAAGAAGATTGATTTACATCAGGCTACTTTCAATTGAAGATCCGAAGGAGGATGTACCAAAACCGCTTTCACCACTAGGTATGGTTTATATGAGTATACAGCTATGTCTTTTGACTAACGAATGCCCCGCATTTCATGACCATGATGAACAAGGTATTTATGAGTACTTGGACAAGTTCGTGGTGGTGTTTATTGATGACATACCGATATATTCCAAGGATGATGCTGAGCATGAGAAACACCGCGATCGATTATGGAGAAATCGAGGGAACACCAGTGTATGCCAAATTCAGCAAGTGTGAATTTGCTTAACATCTGGTTTCTTGGACACGAGTGTCAGAGAAGGAGTCATTGTTGATCCAAGCAAAGTGACTGCAGAATCGAGTGGGAAGCACCCAAGAATGCGGAGAGATTCAAGCTTTTGGGACTTGCTGGATATTACAGAGGTTCATTGAAAACTTTTCCAAGATTGCTAAGTCGATGACCTAACTTCAAGAAAGAGAGGAAGTTTGAATGGTCGACGATGTGAAGCCAGCCAGAATCAAGGCCGATTAGTGACCGCACCTGTTCTATGTTTACCAGATCTTCAGAAGGATTTCCAAGTGTACTGTGATGCTTCTCGACAGGGACTTGGGAGTGTGCTGATGCAAGATGGAAGAGTAGTGTCTTATGCCTCACGACAACTCAAGCACCATGAGCGGAATTACCCCACACACGACTTGGAGTTAGCGCTGGTTCATGCGCCAAGGTATGGAGGCATTACTTAATGGGAAAACACTGTGATGTGTACACCACCACAAGAGCCTCAAGTATATATTCACGTATGAACTGAACATGAGGCAAAGGAGATGGTTGGAACTTATCAAGGATTATGATATGAATCGCAATACCACCCAGAAAGGCCAATGTAGTAGCAGATGCTCTGAGCCGGAAGGTATATGCCAATGGGTTGACAATTGGTGAATTGCCTGAGGATTTGTGCAAACAATTCAAGGACCTTAGACTGGAGGTAGTATCTGAGGGATATTTGGCTACAATGGAAGTCCAACCAACGCTACAAGACAGGATCATAAAGGCTCAGATAGGAGACAAGGAAATAGAGGAGATAAAGGAAAAGATGAAGGAGAATCGGAAAAGGATATTCGCGAGGATGAGCATGGTACCTTGTGGTATGGAGATCGCTTGTGTGCCCAATGACCCTTAATAAGGAAGTTGATCGCAGGAAGCTCATAACTCGCCATACTCCATACATCCGGGCAACACAAAGATGTATATGGATTTGAAGAGCAGATTTTGGTGGAACAACATGAAGGGAGATATCGCCAAGCATATTGCCCTATGCGATGTATGTAGCCGAGTGAAGGCAGAACACCGGTAAAAGAGATCGCACATGCCATTGCTTGTGCCGGATTGGAAGTGGATAGAGTGGGAATGGACTTTATCACAGATCGCCTGTGACCAGGTCAGATATGACTCTATTTGGGTAGTGGTCACCATTTGACCAAGGTAGCCCACTTTATACCGTAAAGACGACCTATACGAAAGTAAAGTTGGCCAAGATTTACATGGACAGAATTGTGTGCCTACACGGAGTTCCCAAGAGTATTGTATCCGATGTAGGCACCCAATTTACCTCACACTTCCGCGCCAACCGCACGAGTCACTTGGTACTAGATTGAGTTTAGCACAATGCTTTCACCCAGATCGATGGATGCACCGAGAGGGTGAATCAGATTTTGGAGGACATCGAGAGCATGCGCTGGCTCATGGTTCTAGTTGGGATGAGAATTTGCCATATGCTGAGTTTTCCTACAACAACAACTATCAAACCAGCATCAAGACGCCACCGCTTGATGTGTTATATGGTAAATGGTGCCAACACCATTGCTATGGGATGGAGTAGGAGAACGCCATTGTTTGGACCTGATTTGATCAAGGATGCCGAGGAGAAGGTCGCCTTTGATTAGGACAGATCAAGGTAGCACAATCAAGGCGTAAGAGCTACGCCGACGCCAAGCACAAGGAAGTGGTGTATGAGATAGGTGATAGAGCATACCTCAGAGGTCGCCACTTCGTGGAATCAAGAGATTTGGAATTAAGGATAAGCCGCACCTCGATTTATTGGACCGTGACGAGTCTTAGCACGCAAAGGAGAAGTTGCTTCTCGCTTGAGTTGCTGTAAGCTTTGTCCGCTGTTCACAATGTGTTCCACGATCCCAGCTGAAGAAGTGCCATCCGAGATGCTGGATACACCATTGAGAGACACCGCATCGCTTAGAGGAGGTTCAGCTTGAGAACGACTTGACCTATGAGGAAAAACCCACAAGATTCGGAGACAGCGGAGAGAACTACCCGCATCAAGACAATCAGGTTTTGCAAGGCGTGGAGCCACCACACCGAAGAGGAAGCCACTTGGGAACGTGAGGATGACATCCGAGAGGACTACCCACACCTATTTGTTAGTCACCAATCTCGAGGACGAGATTCATCTTAAGGGGGTTAGTCTTGTCACATCCCAAATTTTAGATTTGGTCTTGCATATCATTCATATCATTGCATCATGCTTTTCCATGCAAAACCGTCGAGTGAAAAGGTTCGGCGAAACGCCACTTGCAAAACACTATTCTATTTTGCTACGAGGTTCCTGCGGGAAGCTTTAGTAGGACTAGCATGGACCACCCTTGTAGATTAGTGGTTTCGCTCGAACCTTGACGCTAGATTGTTCCCCATCGACCAAATGTACGAAGAACCGGCACAAGAATCTCAAATCGAGCTCGCACGGAGAAGTTGCGGCTGCTTAGTGAATCGCCGGAAAACGGTCCGAAATTCGGACCGACATCAATCCGCTTATTTCGCGCCGCTTCAGTTTAGGATTCCGCATTTAGGCCACAAAGGACCCTACCTCGGCCTCGGTACCTGCGTCGCCGACCCCGCCTCTGCTGATCACCCTGCTCGCTAATCGCGCCGCCAGAGCCGCTACAGCTTTCCTCCACGCTGCCGCCAGATCCGCCACCGAAGCCGCGCCTTACACCTCATTGCGCCTCCGCAGGCTCAGCGCCGCTTATGCATCGCTGCTGCACGCGCGCCTGCCGCGCGCCGCTGCCGCCATTTTTGCCGCTTTGTTGCCGCGCTGCCAGCGCGTCATTGCCGCTTAGCTGCGCTATTTGCTCGCTTCATACAAGACGACGACGCGCTATACGTGATCGCCATAAGTGCTGCTTTATGTCAGCTGCTTTGTCCGCATCAGCTGCCGGCCGTCTTGCGCGCCTCATTGACGATCTTGAACCGCTCGTTGACCGTATAAAGATTTTACAAACAGTATACTACCGGTAGTGAATTATTTGAGTTCTCGCTCTAGTTTTGAGCACTACTTTTACTTAATAGTTTTCCTAGCGCTAAAACTATTTTCCATGCATACAATCGGTAGTATTATGGAATAGGATGTTGTGGTGCAGCTGTAGCACCAATTCACTTGTCGTTCTTGCATTCATGCATCATATTTGTTGCATATGCTTGTGGATTGTTTGTTTATGAATGCAATTGTATCGTGTAGATTGTGACGAGTGCAACGCTTGCTCGTGTGTGGATTGTTCTTCCGACCGCTACAACCAAGGCAAGTAGATGCTACTTTGTTCATGATATCGTCCTACTATTTTCAATGCATTGTCGTGTATTTTGTAGATGCATGTGTAGGATGATACTATCGCTATGCTATGACCTATTATGTGGTAGGTCCTTCCTTGTAGATGAACCACCGTTGGTAGATGTGCTTAGCCATGCTATGAAGATCGAGGGCTGGGTTAAATCACTGAAAGTTGTTTCTAAAAGTATTGGTTTGTGAAAACTAAAACAACTTAATCAATGAATCTCCTGGGTGTGATGGTATTGATAATTTTTGGTTTCACTATGAAAGGCACCTGTATCGAGAGAAATTGATTGGCTTTTTATTGTGTAGCTTACGTACAACCATGTGCCATTAATGGAATGGGCGGTTGGTTGGACTTAGTAGGTTGTGGTAACTCGAACCCGCGTATCCAGAGATGTAGAATTTTGGTAGGTCGGACCGGTGCACGTCGGGATTGAGGTGCTACTTCCCGAACAGTCTCAACTTGGACTTCTCCCTATCACCACTCAAAATGAGAGTGATGGTACGGCTGGCCAAGTCACATGGGTAAAGTGTACTAACCTCTTAGGTATATAATCTAATCGATTAGCCGTGTCCCCGGTTATGGACAATCGAGTTGCTTGATATTGATTCCATGACATGTTTCTCGCTCATTCAAATTTCATAATTGTTTTAATAATGTTGGGCTAACTTAATTGGGATCTTTTCAAAGAAAATCAAAACTGTTTATGAAAGTAGGACAAAGGTATTTGCAAATGCAAGCTGCATACAGCCCACTTGCCAAATATGCATGTAGATGTTAGTACTATTGTCTCCATTACTAGCTCTACTTGCCATACATTCCATGTATTGACCTTCGGGCTGCTACGCTTCATGTTGCAGGTTATTCCGATTCTGAGTAATCGATATAGGCCACGGTACTCCACTCGCACTCTTGTGGGCAATTTGAAGAATGGAGGATTTACTTTATTTATGTCGCTACCTGAATAATTTGAGCTAGCTTTGGGCTAAGCTTTATTGTAATAATGGTAGTCCGGATCTTCAAGTATTTATGATACACGGATATTTTGCTATGTTATCTATCTTACTCTATTGTGGGCCAATGAACCGATCCAGGGATTGGCATGTCACATAGAGGCCACGGTCTTTTTAGAACCGGGGTGTTACAAGTTGGAACACTGATCCGGATGATTCTAAATCACAATCTGGATACGTATTTACTTTGAATGGTGCAGTTAGCTAGAGGAGTGCAAAGCAAAGTGTTGTGGCGAGATCTTCAACTGAATTGGAATACATGGCTGCTTCGGAGGCTTCACGAGAAGCGATATGGATGAAACAGTTCACTACAGAGCTCGGTGTGGTTCCAAGTGCGCTGGACCCAATGTCTATCTACTATGATAACATGGGCGCCATAGCCAATGCGCAAGAACCAAGGTCACACAAGAAGCTGAAGCACATCAAGCTACGTTTTCACGCTATTCGAGAACATGTCCAAGATGGTGACATAAAGATTTGCAAAGTACACAGATCTGAATGTGGCGATCCGTTGACTAAACCTCTCCTAGGGCAAAACATGACCAACACCAAACTGCCATGGGTGTTCGATATTACCATGTAATCTAGATTAGTTGACTCTAGTGCAAGTGGGAGACTGTTGGAGATATGCCCTAGAGGCAATAATAAATGTAGTTATTATTATATCTTTGTGTTTATGATAAATGTTTACATTCATGCTATAATAGTATTAACAAGGAAACATTAATACTTGTGTGATTTGTAAACTAAATTAGAGTCCCTAGTAAAGCCTCTTTATAATACTAGCTTGTTGGTTAACAAATGATTGTGGTTTCCCTATCATGAATATTGAGATGTTATTAACAACAAGATCATATCGTTAGGAGAATGGTATGATGGACATACTCCTATAGATAAGCGTAGCATAAAGATCAAGTCATTTTAATAGTTCAATTGCTATATGCTTTCTGATACATAGTAATCTAATTCCTTCGACCATGAGATCATGCATATCACCATCACCGGAAGGATGCTCTGATGACATCAAACACCACACCGTAACTTGGTGGCTATAAAGGTGGCATTGAGTGTTCGGAAAGTATTGGTTGAGACACATGGATCAAGAGTGGGATTTGTCCATCCATATGACGGATAGATATACTCTGGGCCCTCTCGGTGGAATGTCATCCAATTAGCTTGCAAGCATGTGACTGGCTCACAAGGTATCACATATCACGGGAACGAGAAAAGAGTACTTATCAGTAACGAGGTTGAACTAGGTATGCAGAGATACCGACGATCAAAACCTCGGATAAGTAAACTATCGTGAGACAAAGGGAAATTGGTATCGTATGTAAGTGGTTCATTCGATCGCAGTAATCGTGAGAAATATGGGTTTAGCCATATGAATTTCCAGATTCCTCTATTGGTTATTGTTCGGAGAAGTGTCTCGATCATGTTCGCATAATTCACGAACCGTAGGGAGACACACTTAAGGATTCGACGTTGTTGAGTAGTTATGGAATGATGAGTAAGAGACCGAATGTTGTTCGGAGTCTCGGATGGGATCCGGGATATCACGAGGAGATTCGGAATGGTCCGGAGAATAAGATTCATATAAGGAAAGTCCTGTTTCGGGGTTGGAGAATGGTTCCGGTGTTTTCATCGGAATGTTCTAGAAGGTCCCTAATGTCCGCACTGAGGGAAGGGTACATGAATGTGTCATAACAAGTTGGAATAGTTGCATAATGTACTAGGTGTGATCGCTGAGCAAAATAAAGGGATAATTCAAATCCTAGTTTGAAAAGTCAAACGCCAATTTGAAAAGTCAAACGGCTATTTTGCTTGGTGGAGGGAGAGTAGGAAACCTACTTGGGGAGGAGTTCCTCTCCCTCCACCGCCGGCCCTTGGAGACCGAGTTGGGGAGGGACTCCCCTCCCCTTGGCGCGCCCCCTCCACCTATATAAGGAGGGGCAGGGCTGCCCCTACAAGACACAACACCTCACCCCTCTAAACCCTAACCCTAGCCGCCGCCGGCCACCATAGCCGCCACTGCCCTAGGGCTTGCCCAAGCCGCCGACTTGGGGCAATCCCCTTTCCCAGTCACGCCTAGCTCCCTCTACTTGGTGTGTCTAAACCCTAGATCACCGAGGCTCTCTCATAGTCCACCATATTCGCTCCGGCTTAAGGCGAAGCCCTGCGAGATCTCCCCTCTACTTCCGGTACCACACCGTCAGGTCACGAATCGCGAGGAGAGTGCTACAACCTATGCTGCCCGCTGAACAAGGAGAGGAAGGTCTTCGCTGAATTTAACGTGGTGACCGATCATGAAGCGAAGCGCGCCGAACGCAGCCACTAAGGATCGCCCACGCGATCTTGAGATCGTGAAGAGTACGATTACATCACCCACGAGAATCCGCCTCGTTAAACACTTTGGAATCTTCGAGGGTGAGTTATTCTATCGACTCTGTTACAATCTAGTAGATAGATCTTGGCTTGTTTGTTTGTATGTAAAAAATTTGTTTTCCATGCTACGAACCCCACAAAGGGTATCAGAGCCGTGTCTATATGTAGATCTCAGAGTATCGAGTAGAACACAATGGTCATTGTGGGTGGTGGTGCTTTTATTATCAATTGCTTCTTGTGTACTTTGCATCTTGCGTATGATGGGATGAAGCGGCCAAGCCAACCTTACATGACATCGTTCATGAGACTTGCTCCACGCTCAACATGCAACTTGTATTGCATAAGTGGCTTTGCGGGTGTCTGTCTCTCCCATTATAGTATAGATCCAATTTACAACAGGCACTTGATAGTTCAAACATCAACGTGTGGTTCTTGTTCGTAAGTTAGATCGACACTTATTGAAAGCCCCAAACCACGTAAAACATGCAAAGAAATTAGAGGCGTCTAACTTTGTTTTGCAGGGGTGTGCTGTGATGTGATATGGCCATGATTGTGATTATATTTGATGTATGCAATGTTCCTTATTGTAAGTTGGCAACCGGCTAGAGCCATATGGTTGTCTTTAATTTCTGTTAAGACCCGCGTGTCTATTCAAAGTAGTTGTAATAGTTGAAGCTGGTGGACGACAACCATGGAGCGGCGTCATTGACCTTGATGCAATGTCGGTGATGATGGAGATCATGTTCGTGATTGAAGATGGAGATCGGAAGCACAAAGTAGAAAGGCCATATCATATCACATATTATGAATTGCATGTGATGTTAATCCTTTATGCATCTTGTATTGCTTAGTTAACGACGGTAGCATTATAAGATGATCCCTCATGCACATGAATTTCAAGTTCTTAAGTGTTCATCCTTAGTAAGCATCGCTTAAAGCTTGTTGTTTCAAGCACCACGTGATGATCGGGTGTTAGATTCCGCAAGTGTATACAACGTGAGCAAGTTTATATTTGATCATGCGGAAGCTAAGGTTTGATCTTGACGAGCCTAGCATGTACGTACATGGTCTCGAACACGGATCACCGAAAAGGTAAAGCATGAATCATATAGTAGATATGATGAACATGTCGATTGTTCATTATTGAAGCTACATCAACTCGTGATGGTCGGTTTGATGTGGTGGATTTGGTTCAGGTGATCACTAAAACAATGTGAGGGATATTGTTTTGAGGGAGTTCACCTAGATTAATTTAACTATTAATTAGAACTCAATTTGTCATAAACTTAGTCTAAACTATTGCAAATATGTTGTAGATCAATGGTGGCCCTACCATCAATTTTAATGCGCTCCTAGAGAAAGAAAAGTTGAAAACAATGGAAGCAACTTCATGATTGGTTCCACAATTTGAGGATTGTCCTCAATGCCGTAATTTGACCTATGTGTCGATGCAATCATTGGTGACTATCTGTACTTGATGCACTCATGAAGTAAAGAATGTTTACCTCGCCGAAGAATCAAGACTCCACAGCTCAGTTGTGCTATCTTGTATGGTTTAGAATCGAGCTTGTAAAAGGTTTGAGAATTCAGACCCACATGATATTGTCCGTGAACTCAAATTGATCTTTTGAGACTCACGCAGCTTGAGAGCTATGAGGCTTCAAAGTTCTTTAATGCAGATGGAAGACGGCAGCTCCACAAGGAGCATGTGCTTAAGATGTTTAAGCACGCAAACAAACTTCAAAGCTTGGGTATAGCGATTCTTAATGCTTTGGGGATTTACTGTCCTCCAATCACTACCACCAAGTTACAAGAACTTTGTGATGAACTACAATATGCAAAGCATGAACAAGAAGCGCAACTCTTCTCCATGTTAAAATCTGCAGTGGAGATCAAGAAAGAGCACTAAGTGTTGATGGTCAATAAGACCACAAAATTCAAGAAAGGCAAGTCTAAAAGGGACACTTCAAGAAGGGTGGTAAGAAAGTTACCGACCGACGAAGAAGACCAAGGCTGGACCCAAGCCTGATACAGAGTGCTTTACCGCAAGGGAGAAGGTCACCGAAGCGGAATTGCCCAAAGTACTTCATGGATTTGAAGAATGGCAACATCAAGAAGAAAGGTATATCCGATATACATGTTATTGATGTGTATATCACTAGTACCGTAGTAGTGTCGGTATTTGATACTGGTCTGCTGTTCATATTTGTAACTCAAACAGTGTGCAGAATAAACTAGCTAGCGAAGAACAAGGTGACGAGCGCTGGGAAACGGATCAAAGGTTGATGTGATCGCCGCACGCCACCTCTTCATCTACCATCGATTAGTTTTATACTTAAATAATTGTTATTTGGTGCCCGCATAAGCATGAACATTATATCGATCTTGTTTATTAAGTAGACGTTACTTGTTTAAGTCCGAGAATAATGGTTGTTCGATTTATATGAGTAATATGTTTTATGCACATGCACCTTTGATAGATGGTCTATTCTTATTGAATCTCGATAGTGGAAATACACATATTAATAACATTGAAGCTAAACGCTTGAAATCGAAAGATAACTCGACCTATATGTGGTAATCGCTGCCTTGGTCACATTGGAGTGAAGCGATGAAGAAACTCCATTCCGATGGACTTCTTGAATCACTTGATTAATCACTTGAAAGATGCTAAGTATGTCCGATGGGTAAAATGACTAAGACTCCATTTTCTCGTAGGATGGAGCGAAGCCATGCACTTATTGGAAAGCATACATACCGATGTGTGTGGTCCAATGAGTGTAGCATCGCCGGTGGTTATCAAGTATGTTCTTACCTTCACGGATGACTTGAGTAGATATGGGTATATCTATTTCATGAAACATAAGTCCGACACTTTGAGAAGTTTAAGGAATTTCAAAGTGAGGTTGAGAATCAACGTAACAAGAAGATTAAATTTCTACGCTCGATCGTGGAGGTGAATATCTAAGTTACGTAGTTTGGCAGCATTTGAAGAAATGCGGAATACTTTTCAATTGACACCGCTGGAACACCACAACAGAATGGTGTTTCGAACGCTTAATCGAACTCTCTTAGATATGGTTCGTTCTATGATGTCACTTTACAGATTTATCGCTATCATTTTACGTTATGCATTAGAAACAGCCGCATTCACTTTAAATAGGGCACCATCTAAATTCGTTGAAACGACACCGCATGAATTATGGTTTGGGAAGAAACCCAAATTGTCGCTCCTTAAATTTTGGGGTTCGGGTTTATGTAAAGAAGGTACAGCCGACAAGCTTGAACCCAAAGCGAAAATGCGCTTCATAGGATACCCAAAGGAAACTATTGGGTATACCTTCTATCATAGATCCCGAAGGCAAAATCTTCAAGGTTAAGAATTGATCCTTTCTAGAGAAGGAATTTCTCTCAAAGAAGTGGACTGAAGGAAAGTAGAACTCGACGAGGTTGTTTAACCTTCTCTCGAATCTGCGAGTAGCGCAACAATCGAAGAAGTTCCTGGTGCCACACCATAAGAGAGGAAGCTAATGATGATGATCATAAAACTTCGGGTTGAAGTTGCAGAGAGCCTCGCAGTCAATCGAGAACTCGCATCACCCTGATTGGTATGATCCCGTTATGAGTGTCATGTTACAGGATAACACCGATGACCCCTGCGACATATGAGGAAGCTGGCGATGAGCCCAGATTCCAACAAATGGCAAGAAGCCATGAACCGGATATTGGATCGATGTACTAAACCAAGTATGGACTTTTGGTGGATCTTACCGATGGTCGTGGGGGAAGGCGTTGAGAACAAATGATTTTCAAGAAGAAAGAGATGTTGATGGTAATGTTATCACTATAAAGCTCGACTTGTCGCAAAAGGATTTCAACAAATTCAAGGAGTTGACTACGATGAGACTTTCACCGTAGCGAAGCTAAAGTCCTGAGGATTATGTTAGCAATCGCTGCATATTACGATTATGAGATATGGAAGATGGATGTCAAAACAACATTCCTCAACGGAGACATTGATGAAGAGTCAGATATGATGCAACCCAAAGGTTTTGTCGATCCTAAAGATGCTAACAAGGTATGCAAACTTCAACGGTCCATTTATGGATTGAAGCAAGCATCCCGGGTTGGAATCAACGCTTTGATAAGGTAATCAAAAGTTTTGGTTTTATACAAACTTATGGAGAAGCTTGTATTTACAAGAAAGTGAGTGGAGCTCAGAGTATTCTTAATACTATATGTAGATGACATATTGTTGATTGGGAATGATGTGACCTTCTTAATAGTGTCAAGGAATATTTGAATAATAGTTTTTCAATGAAAGATCTTGGTGAAGCAGCTTACATATTAGGCATAAAGATTTATAGAGACAGATCAAGACTAATATCATTGTCACAAAGTACATATTTGGACAAAGTTCTAAAGAGGTTTGGAATGGAACATAGCAAGAAAGGGTTCTTCCTGTGTTGCCCAATACGACGTTGAGTAAAACTCAAAGTCCGGCTAACGCGTAAGATAGAGAAAGGATGAGTAAAACCTCCATGCCTCAGCCATAGGATCTCTAATGGATGCCATGTTATGTACTAGACCCGACATTGCATATGCGTTATTTTAACTAGTGATATCAAAGTGATCCAGAGTGGATCATTGATTATGTTGGGTCAAAAACATCCTTAAGTACTTGAGAAGAACTAATGATATGGTTCTTTCTTATGGAGGTGATGAACAAATTTCGTTGATAATGGTTACATCGATGTTGTTGGAACACCGATCCAGTATGATTCTAAATCACAATCCGGATACGATGGCATTTACTTTGAATGGTGCAAAAGAAGAAGCTTAGTGGAGGAGGCAAAAATAAAGCCGCATGTACAGATTCTTCAAATCAATCGTATCATGATGGTTTTCTGGAGGCTTCAGCAAGAAGCGATATGGATGAAAGAGTTCATTAGACAGAGTTGTGGTTCTGGGTAGTGCTAGACCCAATGCGTTCATTCATTCAGATTAGATAACATGGGCGCCATAGCTAATGCGCAAGAACCAAGGTCACACAAGAATCAAGCACATCAAGCCATGTTTTCATCGCTATTCTCGGAGTAGAACATGTCCAAGATGGTGACATAAAGATTTTCTGCAAAGTACACATGCATCTCTGAATGCATGGGGATCCATGGACTAAACCTTCCTGAGTGGCAAAAAATGAAGTGACCAACAATTTCAAATTGCACAGTGGTGTTTCTAAGTATATTACCATGTAATTCAGATTAGTTGACCTAGTGCAAGTGGGAGATCATGTTGAGATATGTCCATGAGTACAATATCATCAAATGTAGTTATTTATTATATCTTGTGTTTATGATAAAATGCTTATACCATGCTAATAGTGGTATTAACAAGGAAACATTAATACTTCAAAGATTTGTAAACCAAATTAGGAGTCCCTAGGTAAAGTTTCTTTATAATACTTAGCTTGTTGGTTAATAATGTTTATCGTATTTCAAATATGAAACATTGAGGCATAATAACAAGATCA